>JADRCH010000163.1:60370-83222 GCA_019843965.1 Rhynchomys soricoides
AACCCTAACCCTAACCCTAACCCTAACCCTAACCCTAACCCTAACCCACATTGATGCATTAGCAGGGTTCAGTGTCAGTGTTCATGGCTCATATTACCATTAGACACCATGTGGACATCCTGATCTGGGCAACCGCTTGGGACCACTTAGATGTCCAAGGGCTGTGCAGAACTTGCCCAACCCCTCACTGGCTACAGCATTCTGAGAGCTGATCCTACCTCTCACCAGCTGCAACACTCAAGAGAGTGGTCCTTGTACCTCACCTGGATGGCACAATGGAACTGGCCCTAGAGGCAAGTTCAAGGGTGAACTGTCCACACTCCTCTGCTATGAAGTGACTTGGACTCAGGAATAATGCCAACACACCCTTTCCCCTCTTTCTTTGCCACCTTTGGCAGTCGAGACATCTGGACCTGTGGTCATAAGGTCAGGAGAGCTGGCCTTACTCCTCACAAGCTGCACCATTTGGGAGAGTAGACCCTACACTTTGCCTAGGCAATACACAGTAGAGCTGGACTAGATGGAGAAAGCACAGATGAGGGTGAAAATTACTTATAGTCTCATAGCCAGCCCAGGCTATTTAGCATTGAGAGAATATATTTGAGAGGATAGTTTTCAGACAGCATACAAGCTAAACCAGGACATAAACAGATACGGAATTGTAAGCTTTATTTATTTTTTTTTTGGTATTTTTTTTCATACTTTATTTACATTTCAAATGTTTCCCTCTTTCCAGATCTCCCGTTTGGAACCTCCCCATTCCCTCCCCCCTCCCTGCCACTTTGGAGATATTCCCCACCCACCCACCCATCCACTCTAGTCTTCCCTCCTTGGTATTCTCTTATACTGGGTGATCTAACACCCTCAGGTCCAAGGGCCTCTGCTCCCCCTGATGTCTAACAAGACCCTTCTCTGCCACATATGTGGTCAGCATAAGTTAGGATAGATAAGAGAGTGCTTTACTTAATTGACAAAAATGATGGACTGGGTGTTAGGTGTATTTTATACTTTATAAATTACAAAATGGTAATAGTTACACTCAATTTATAGTTGAGAGAAAAGGGTTGGTTTTTCTGCTTTTTTGTTTTCTTGTTTGTTGTTGTTGCTGTTGTTGTTGTTGTTGAACAGAAAGGGTGAAATGTGGTGAAATTTTCCCTTAATGAATAAACATTTACAAGAAACCAATCACTGGACAAGAATGAGGCAGGACTTCTGGGTCGGAGAGAGGAAGAGGGAAGGCAGGGAAAGGAACTTCCTTTTTTGGACTGTGAAAGCAAGGGAGGCAGACAGAATGTACAAAGTCACACAGAGGCTGTGGATTTGAGTGGCAGATCTGCCACTCGAGCGTTTAACATAGATTAGTTTACAAAATTAGGATGATAGGTTCTGCGCCCAGTGATTGTGTTCACTATTGATTCTAAACTAAGATTGTGTGTGGTGTTTTCCTTCACACAATGACTCAACTGGGTTCCAGAGAAAGGTAAGATAGCAGAGCATGGTGTACAAGAGTACATCCCAGCTAGCCACAAGAATTTGAAGCATGAGTTGGGTGTGGCAGCAGCCAGCCTTGGAAAGCAAGCCAGGAGGAGAAAGTTATTTCAGAGCTCCAGAGAGGCAGAGCCAGTGTGGGTGAGATAGGCCCTGGCTAAAAGGAAAGACTGCAGTCTCGGCCTGTCAGCTGGGCTGGAAACAGACTAAGGCTGCCGCTGCCCACTGGTGCCTAGCTGGCATTAGCATGGGTTGCTTTTTTTATATTTCATGCAACATAAACTTAAAAAGTTAAACAAGATTTGGCAGGCTAAAGTAGTTGGCAGCAGAGCAAGTCTCTTCCTACTGTATGTTCAGATGATTATGAAACATATAAGATTGGTATGTCCCTTGATGAAAAGATACTACAACAAAGTTAGATCACCTGTAGTTATCTCTACCCTACAGAGGACCTTATACAGATGGACTAAGCTTTGGAGACATCCCACATTAAGCTCAAGATGCCTAGGACCTCTGATGACAAGGAAGAAAAACCTCCTGAGGGTACTGTGTTTCAGACCATGAGGCTATGGCCTCTTGTGAGCCCTAGTACGAGTACTGAGAGGCCCCAAG
The DNA here is from genome assembly GCA_019843965.1 of Rhynchomys soricoides. Taxonomy (NCBI): domain Eukaryota; kingdom Metazoa; phylum Chordata; class Mammalia; order Rodentia; family Muridae; genus Rhynchomys; species Rhynchomys soricoides. Next base: position 62,471 of record JADRCH010000163.1, read on the forward strand.
GGCTGCTTCTTTGGTGCAAGCACCTCCTGATGTCATTTCTGCAACTATTCTTAGTATTTATTCTTTTTATCTATTTACTGTTCCTTCTCTTTTCTCCTTCCTTAATAAAACTAGTGTTTGGTGACCTGGCAAGACCTAGTAGGAGCCTGCTTGATATCCAGGATCTAGATGTGTAACTGTAGGTACAGGAAGCTCTACAAATTTGGGGAAATTGCACCCAATGTAAAATTGGATATGGTGATAGTTACAATATCTTGGTGAAGTTTAATATGTTACAGTCACTCACTTGAGGTGGAAATGAACGTAACCTAGAGTCATGAGCAGAGATGAGTAAATCTGCAGTTGTTCCCCCAGTCTTAGTCTCAGTTCTGTATAATAAAAACAGGACATTTTTTATTACAAAACTGTGGATGGAATAACATACAGATATAAGTCAGCAATGGGTTCCTTAGGTTTAAGGATGATGGTGGCAGCTCCCTACGAATTCTCCAATCAGGTTAAGTGAGGATGTTTTTATAGACAGACAGATGTGGTCCTAGATGCTTGGCCCAGATTGAAGATCTTGTGAGATTAGGGGATGGGACCCAGTACTAGAAGGTGATATTGACGAAGGAACATGCCCATTGCTATATTTTTAAGATCACCTTGGAGCACATTGCCATGGGGCTGTATTCCCAAAGAAAAAGAGAATTAAGTATCTACAAGAAGAATTAAAATGAAGAAAATTAGAACAGCCAGAAGAATTAAATAGATGGTGTACAGGTCAGGCTTAGGAAGAATTACGAAGACTGCAGGGTTAACAATATGACCTCATGTTTGCCCTTTTATGAAACCATACTGTATCATACATGTCTGAAAGATACTGACTTTGTAATCACAATACTGCTGCCCATGACCTCACCGGAGGCTGGTGGCCAGGAGATACAAAAAAATTGTGCTTGCTATAAAACTTTTATGTTTGATATGTTACAGTTCCTTTTTTCTATTCTAAATCTGTGCTACTCTGAATCACAATAAAGTTTTGGCATAGGAAAATAGAGAAGCATTTGCCGACCACCCTATGAACTTTGTAACCCAACTTCCTTGTATGATTTCAACAAAAGACTGGGGCTGAGTCACATCTGTAGAGCACTCTGACTCCCGAGTTCAGGAGATCTCACAACAAAAACAGCCTGTAAGCTTGTATCTCAATTGTGTGTTCTCTTATTTGCCTACCAGGTATCCCTGGTTCTTGATAAACCCCGACTTCTGTCAAGCCTGGACCCCGGCAACTAAGAATGGTGTGGGAAAAAATGGTAAAGGAATGAAGTATTAAGACTTTCTATTCTGACCAGGGCCAGATCAAAGGCCCCATACCTGCCCACACCCTACAGCCTGTGTACCTCCCAGGAGGTCCACAGTAACCAAACACACAGCTGGGACACCCAGAGCCAAACTCATACAGGACCTACCCAACCTCCCGAGCTCCACCTCTTTCAAGTCTCCTTTTCTACCCTAGCCAGATCTTCTGATCAGATACCCTGCCACTCCCTATAGCCTGTCTGCCTCCCAGAAGGTCCACAGTAAACAGGGACACAAGAGGCATACCCTGCCTCCAAGAAGACAGGCTCTAACCACAGTCACAGAACTCTACCTGCCTCCAAGAAATTGGAGAGATCCTGTACTAGCAACTTAAAAGAGCACCTGAAAGCTCTAGAACAGAAAAAAAAAGCAAACAAACCCAAGAAGAGAAGAAGACAGGAAAGAGTCTAACTCAGGGCTGAAATCAACCAGTTAGAAACAAAGAGAACAATACAAAGATTCAACAAATCTAAGAGCTGGTTCTTTGACAAAATCAACAAAATAGACAAGCCGTTAGCTAAACTAACTAAAGGCACATAAATAGTATCCAAATTAACAAAATCAGTGATGAAAATAGAGACATAACAACAGAAAACTGAGGAAATTCAAAAAAATCATCAAAATCAACTACAAAAGACTACTCTGCAAAACTTGAAAACCTAGATTAAATGAATAATTTTCTAGACTGATATTTTCTGAACTTCATGTTAAAAGTCTTGGAGAGATCAGGAATTCATGGCACATACTTAAGCATAATAAAACATAATAAAAGCAATATATAGCAATCCAACAGCCAACATCAAATTAAACAGAGAGAAACTAGAAGCAATCCCACTAAAATCTGGGACAAGACAAGGCTTTCCACTCTCTCCCTATCTATTCAATATAGTACTCAAGGTCTAGCCAGAGCAATTGGACAATAAAAGGAGCTCAAGAGGATATGAATTGGAAAGAAAGAAGTCAAAGTATCACTATTTGCAGATGATATGATAGTATATATAAATGACCCCCAAAATTTCACCAAAGAACTCCTACAACTGAGAAACAATTTCATCAAAGTGGCAGGATATAAAATTAACTCAATCAAATCAGTAGCCTTCTTTTATACAAAGGCCTGATAAACAGGCTAAGAAAGAAATTAGGGAAACAGCACTCTTCATAATAGTAACAAATAATATAAAATATCTTGGTATAACTCTTACTAATAAGTGGATATTAGCCAAAGAGAACAGGATACCCATGATACAAGCCACAGATCACAGGAAGTTTAACAAGAAGGAAGACCCAAGTGAGAATGCTTCAGTCCCACTTAGAAGGGAAAAGAAAATAATCAAGGGAGGCAGAGACTTGGGTAGGATAGGGAGCTAGAGAGGAAAAGGGGAACAGGATCAGGTATGGGAACTGGGAACAGGAGATAAGCCCAGTGGGCCAAGAGAATGAATGGAAATAAGCAGCCTCGGGGAGTAGGAAATGGGAGAACCCTCAAGAAAGTACCAAAGGACAAGGCTCCATATCCAAATAGTGCCAGGAGAAAGCTAGCCTCTCAGGAGTATGGGCAAGCCTGTGAGCTGGGGTAAGACCAGCACCTCTGATCAGAAGGACTGTCCCGGAACCATCAGGACACAGGGACAGAAGAGGAGCCTGGGACAGGAGCCTTCTGGTTTCCATCTGTGGCTGGGGACCTGAGCCTGTGCCACAAGGCTCCATACCCAAATAGAACCAGGAGAAAGCTAGCATGCCAGGAGTGTGGAGAGACCTGCAAGCAGAGGCAAGACCAGTGCCTCTACTCAGAAGGTCCCACCCAGAACCCTCAGGACACAGTGACTGAGGGGCAGCCTTCTGGTTTCCATCTGGAGGAAGGGAGCTAATCCTGTACCACAGAGCTCCATACCAAAATAGAGACAGGAAAGAGCTAGCCTCCCAGGAGTGCCAACACACTTTCAAGCAAAGGCAAGACCACCACTTCGGTTCAAATTCCTGGCTCAAAAGGGACACTCGCAGAGCCATCAGGACACAGGAACAAGGAACAACTGGGGACAAGTTCCTTCCTGTTTCTGTGTGTACCCCAGAGTTGACCTTGTACCACAGCTCTCCAAACCCAAATTCCTCTCAGAGAGAGCTGGTCTCCAAGGAGTACTGACACAGAGGCTTGCAGGAGAGACAAGCCACAGTCAGAGAGAGTAAGACCAGCTAATACCAGAGATAACCAGATGTCAAAAGGCAAGGGAAAGAACATAAGGAACAGAAACCAAGACTATTTGGCATGATCAGAACCCAATTCTCCCACCACAGCAAGCCCTGGATACCCCAACACATCAGAAAAACAATACTCAGATTTACAATCACATCTCATGATGATGATAGAGGAATTTAGGAAGGAAATAAATAACTCCCTTAAAGAAATACAAGAGAACACAGGTAAACAGCTAGAAGCCATTAAAGAAAAAACATAAAAATCCCTTAAAGAATTACAGGAAAACAAAATCAAACAGGCAAAGGAAATGAACAAAACCAACCAGGATCTGAAAATGGAAACAAAAACAATAAAGAAATCACAAAGGGAAAGAACCCTGGAGATAGAAAACCTAGGAAAAAGATCAGGAGTCATATATGCTGACATCAAAAACAGAATACAAGAGATAGAAGAGAGAATCTCAGGTGCAGAAGATACCATAGAAAACATTGACACAACAGTCAAAGAAAATGCAAAATGCAAAAAGCTACTAGAAATCTAGCACACAATGAGAACACCAAACCTAAGGATAATAGGTATACAAGAGAGTGAAGATTCCCAACTTAAAGGGCCAGCAAATATCTTCAACAAAATTATAGAAGAAAACTTCCCTTACCTAAAGAAAGAAATGAACATAAACATTCAAGAAGCCTACAGAACACCAAAAAGATTGGACCAGAAAAGAAATTCTTCCCATCACATAATAGTCAAAACACCAAATGCACAAAACAAGGAAAGAATATTGAAAGCAGTAAGGGAATAGGGTCAAGTAACATATAAAGGCAAACCTATGAGAACTACACCAGATTTCTCAACAGAGACTATGAAAGCTAGAAGATCCTGAGCAGATCTCATATAGAACCTAAGAAAAAACAACTGCCAGCCCAGGCTGCTATAACCAGAAAAAGTCTCAATTACCATAGATGGTGAAACTAAGATATTCTATGACAGAACCAAATTTACACAATACCTTTCCACAAACCCAGCCCTACAAAGGATAATAGATGGAAAATGCAAACACAAGGAGGGAAACTACACGGCAAGAAAGAATCTTCTTTCAACAAACCCAAAAGAAGATAGCCATACAAACATAAAAATAACATCAAAAACAACAGGAAGCAAAAATCACTATTCCTTAATATCTCTTAACATCAGTGGACTCAATATCCCAATAAAAAGACATAGACTAACAGACTGGATACATAAACAGGACACAACATTTTGCTGCATACAGAAAACATACCTCAGTGACAAAGACAAATCCTACCTCAGAGTAAAGGGCTGGAAAACAATTTTCCAAGTAAATGTTCCAAAGCTGGAGTAGCCACTCTAATATTGGATAAAATTGACTTTCAACCAAAAGTCATCAAAAAAGATAAGGAAAGACTCTTCAAACTCATCAAAGGAAAAATGTACCAAGAAGAACTCTCAATTTTGAACATCAATGCTCCAAATGAAAGGGCACCCATATTCATAAAAGAAACTTTGCTAGAGCCCAAAATACACATTGCATCTCACACAATAATAGTGGAAGACTTCAACACCCCACTCTCATCAATGGACAGATCATGGAAACACAAACTAAACACAGACACAGTGAAACTAACAGATGTTATGGACCACATGGATTTAACAGATATCTATACAACATTTTATCCTAAATCAAAAGAATATACCTTCTTCTCGGCATCGCAAGGCTCCTTCTCCAAACACGACCATATAATCAGTCACAAAACAAACCTCCACAAATATGAGAAGATTGAAATAATCCCATGCCTCCTATCAGATCACTATGGATTAGGACTGGTCTTCAATCGCAACAAAAACAACAAAAAGTCTACATACACATGGAATCTGATCAGTACTCTACTCAATAATAACTTGGTCAAGAAAGAAATTAAAGACTTCCTAGAATTTAATGAAAATGAAACTACAACATACCCAAACCTATGGAACACAATGAAAGCAGTGTTAAGAGGAAAACTCATAGCTCTGAATGCCTCCAAAAAGAAACTGGAGAGAGCATATACTAGCAGCTTTACAGCACATCTGAAAGTTCTAGAACAAAAAGAAGCTAATACACCCAAGAGGAGTAGAAGGCAGGAAATAATCAAACTCATGGTTGAAATCAACCAAGTAGAAACTAAAATAACTATACAAAGAATCAACAAAGCCAGGAACTGGTTCTTTGTGAAAAATCAACAAGATAGATAAACCCTTAGCCAGACTAACCAGAGGGCATGGAGACAATATGCAAATTAACAAAATTAGAAATGAAAAGGGAAATATAACAACAGAAACTGAGGAAATTCTAGAAAACATCAGATCCTACTACAAAAGCATATACTCAACAAAATTGGAAAATCTGGAGGAAATGGACAATTTTCTAGACAGACACCAAATAACACAGTTAAGTCAGGATCAGCTAAGCCATCTAAACAGTCCCATAACCCCTAAAGAAATAGAAGCAGTCATTAAAAGTCTCCCAACCAAAAAAACCAGGTCCAGATGGGTTTACTGTGGAATTGTATCAAACCTTCAAAGAAGATCTAATACCAACACTCTTCAGACTATTCCACAAAATAAAAACAGAAGGAACACTACCCAATTCATTCTATGAGGCCACAGTTACACTGACACCAAAACCTCAAAAAGATGCAACGAAGAAAGAAAATTTTAGACCAATTTCCCTTATGAATATTGATGCAAAAATACTCAATAAAATTCTTGCAAACCGAATCCAAGAACATATCAAAATGATCATTCACCATAATCAAGTAGGCTTCATCCCAGGGATGCAGGGATAGTTCAATACCCAAAAATCCACCAATATAATCCACTACATAAACAAACTCAAAAAAAAAAATTTGGTCATTTTGTTAGATGCTGAAAAAGCATTTGACAAAATTCATCATCCCTTTATGATAAAAGTCTTGGAAAGATCAGCAATTCAAGGCCCATACTTAAACATAGTAAAAGCAATATACAGAAAATCAGTAGCCAACATCACACCAAATGGAGAAACACATGAAGCAATCCCACTAAAATCAGGGACTAGACAAAGCTGCCCTCTCTCTCCCTATCTATTCAATATAGTACTTGAAGTTCTAGCTAGAAAATTAGACAACAAAAGGAGGTCAAAGGGATACAAATTGGAACAGAAGAAATCAAAATATCACTATTTGCACATGATATAATCCTATAATTAAATGACCCGAAAAAATCCTCCAGAGAACTGCTACAGCTGATAAACAACTTCAGCAAAGAGGCCAAATATAAAATTAACTCAAGCAAATCAGTAGCCTTTCTATACTCGAAGGATAAACAGGGGGAGAAAGAAATTAGGGAAATGGCACCCTTCACAATTATCACAAACAATATAAAATATCTTGGTGTGACTCTAACCATACAAGTGAAAGATCTGTATGACAAGAATTTCAAGTCTCTGAAGAAAGAAATCAAAGAAGACCTTAGAGGATAGAAAGATCTCCCATGCTCATGAATTGGCAGGATTACTATAATAAAAATGGCCATCTTGCCAAAAGCAATCTACAGATATAACGCAATCCCCATCAAAATCCCAACTCAATTCTTCATAGACTTAGAAAGAGCAATTCTCAAAATAATTTGGAATAAGAAAAAAACCCAGGATAGCAAAAACTATTCTCAACAATAAAAGAACTTCTGGGGCAATCAGTCTCCCTGACTTCAAACTATACTACAGAGCAGTTGTGATAAAAACTGCATGGTATTGGTACAGTGACAGGCAGGTAGATCAATGGAATAGAACTGAAGACTCCTGAAATGAACCCACACACGTAGCCACACAAAGGAGCTAAAACCATCCAGTGGAAAAAAGACAGCATTTTCAACAAATGATTCTGGTTCAACTGGCAGTCTGCATGTAGAAGAATGCAAATTGATCCGTTCCTATCTCCCTGTACAATGCTCAAGTCCAAGTAGATCAAGGTCCTCCACATAAAACAAGATACACTGAATCGAATAGAAGAGAAAGTGGGGAAAATTCTCGAACACATGGACACAGGGGAAATGTTCCTGAACATACCACCAATGGCTTATGCTTTAAGATCAAGAATCGACAAATGGGATCTCATAAAATTGCAAAGCTTCTTTAAGGCAAAAGACACTGTAAATAGGACAAAATGGCAAACCACAGATTGTGAAAGATATTTACCAATCCTACATCTGGTAGAGGGCTAATATCCAACATATACAAAGAACTCAAGAAGCTAGACTCCAGAGATACAAATAACCCTTCCAAAAAATGGGGAACAGAGCTAAACAGAGAATTCTCAACTGAGGAAACTCTAATGGCCGAGAAGCACCTAAAGAAATGTTCAACATCCTTAGTCATCAGGAAAATACAAATCAAAACAACCCTGAGATTCCACCTCACACCAGTCAGAATGGCTAAGATCAAAAACTCAGGTGAAAGGAGATGTTGGCGAGGATATGGAGAAAGAGGAACACTCCTCCATTGCTGGTGGGATTGCAAGCTGATACAACCTCTCTGGAAATCAGTTTGGCGGACCCTCAGAAAAATGAACATAATATTACCTGAGGACCCAGCTATTCCACTACTGGGGATATACCCAGAAGATGCTCCAACATGTAATAAAGACACATGCTCCACTATGTTCATAGCAGCCATATTTATAATAGCCAGAAACTGGAAACAACCCAGATGTCCCTCAACAGAGGAATGGATACAGAAAACGTGGTACATTTACACAGTGGACTACTACTCAGCCCTTAAAAGCAATGACTTCATGAAATTCTCGGGCAAATGGACGTAATTTGAAAATATCTTCCTGAGTCAGGTAACTCAGTCACAAAAGAACAAACATAGTATGTTCTCACTGATAAGTGGATATTAGCCCAAAATTTCATAATACCTAAGATTCAATTCACAGACCATATGAAGCCTAAGAAGAAGGAAGACCAAAATGGAGATGCTTCAGTGTTTCTTAGAAGGGTGAACAAAATACTTACAGGGAGAAATATTGAGACAAAGAGTGGAGCAGAGACTTAAGGAAAAGCCATCCATAGACTGTCCCACCTCGGTATACATCTCATATATAGCCACCAAACCTGGACTTTCTTGTAGATGCTGGGAACTGCTTGCTGATGGAAGCATGATAAGCTGTCTCCAGAGAGGCTCAGACAGAGCCTGACAACAGACCTGACAGAGGCAGATGCTCGAAGCCAACCATTGAGCTAAGTATGGGGTCCTGGATGGAGGAGTTGGAGAAGAAGGGAGTGAAGGAGCTGTGGGGGTCTCAGCCCCACGGAGGGAGCAACAGTATCAACTGGCCAGACCCCCCCCCCCGGAGCTCCTGGAGACTGGACCACCATCCAAAGAATACACATCAAGGGACCCGTGGTGCTGGCCACTTATGTGTCAGAGGAGGAACTTGTTGGCCATCAGTGGTAGGAGAAGCCCTTGGACCTGAGTGTGTTAGATGCTCTAGTGTAGGGGAATGCTACGGAAGGAAGACAGGAGTGGATGGGTGGGTGGGGGAGCATCCTCAAAGAGGCAGGGAGAGGAGGAATGGAATAGGGGTTTTCCAAAGTGGAAAACATTTGAAATTTATATAAATATCAAAAATTTTTAAAAAAAGAAAAATAAAGTACTAAAGACCCAGGTGGTTAGACACTCTCAGGACTCATTAGGGGTGACCTTAGCCAAAATGCCCAACATTACAGGAAAGGGAACTTGAAAATTGACCTCCAGTAGATTGACAGGGCCTCAAGTGGAGGGACAGGGTTACAAACTCACAGTCAAAATTTCTAACCCCAAATTGTTCCTGTCTAAAAGAACTGCACAGACAAAATGAAGAAGAGACTGAAGGAAGGGAGGTCCTATGATCATCCCAACTTGGGATCCTTCTCATAGGGAGATGCCAAGACCTGACACTACTATGCTATGATGTTCTTACAGATGGGAGCCTGGCATGCTGTCCTCTGAAATAACTTGCCCACAGTTGACTGACACAGAAGCAGATACTTATACCCAATCATTGGACTGAAATCAGAGACCTCTATGGTTGATTTAGGGGAAGGGTTGAAGGTGTTTAAAGGGAGAGCATCCCCATAGGAAGACCAACAGTCTCAACTAACCCAGACCCTCGGGACCCGCTATAGAGAACAATCAGGGTATGAGGCCCCTGGCGCATATGTAGCAGAGGACTGTCTGGTCTGGTCTCAGTGGAAGAAGATGAGCTTAATCAAGAGACTTGAGGCCCCAGGGAAGGAAGAGGTCTTGGTAGGAAGCACCCTCTAGGAGGCAATGAGGAGGAGGAATGGAGTGAAGAACTGTGGTAGTGGGTACCAGAAAGGGGAAGCAATGACTAGAATAAAAATAAATAAAATAATTTTAAAAATTAAAAAAAAAAAGTTGAACCAAAGAGTTACAAAAATGTTGAAATTAAAAAAAAAAAAAAGACTTTACCTTCTTGGTAAAGTTAGTTTGTGAATGCCACTGTGGTGTCCTGTAACTGAGGAACAAAAGAGTATCAAGATTATATATATTTAAAAATTATATAAAGATATAATACATAAATATTGCATTTTGCCAGAAATTTTACAAAAACTGCAGCAGTTTTGACCTGATGACTTTTCTTGGGCCAAATGACAATTGGCTCTCTGACCATTAAAAATTGATAAAATATTGCTGGGAACAATGCAGTCTTCCCAGGCTGGCTTGAAGATTTTGTTTCTATCTGGTGCCCTTGAAATCACAAGATTATTAAAAATTGAGTTCTGGGGTTGATGAGGGAAAATGATTGTGAGAGATAACTCTGTTTGGTCACAATTTATCATGATGACTAATTTATGACCAAGAAGAAGTTAAAACACATGTCCAGGAATAAAATGGTATGATCTATGTTTTAGAACAACAAGAATTTATCCCTGCTTACTGAATTCTGTGTAAATAAAGAAGCACTCTGACAGTCAGCCAGGCTGCAAGACTTCTCCAACCACATTACCTGACTCATTTCTTCTGCACTGACTCCTTATCTCCACTGTGGGACCTGGCCATCACTGGGCTGACCCTCAGAAATGTACTAAAGAATTCCTCAGAATAGGACCAAATCATTGCCAGATATACAGCTGACAGAAGACTAATATCCAAAATATACAAAGAACTTAAAAAAAAAAGTCAAGGAAACAAATGACCTTACCCATCTAAAAATGGGCTAGTAGTATAAACAGAGAGTTCTGACAGAAGAAACCAAAGTGGCTAAGAAATACCATCCAAAAATGGACATCCTTAACAATTAGGGGAAAGCAAATTTTAAAAAAGTTAGATTCTTTCTCATGTCAGTCAGAATGGCAAATATCAACAAAACAACTGAGAACAAATGCTGGTGAGGTTGTGGAAAAGGAGACTCCTTATTCACTGCTGGTGAGAATGAAAATTGGTGTACCCATTCTAAAAATCAGTCTAAAAACCAATCTAAAAATATATATTGAGCATTCTTCTCACTGATTTTTATATATGTGTGTGTGTGTGTGTGTGTGTGTGTGTGTATCTTCTGTATGACATAGCTATACTACTCCATAACATATGCACAAAGAAACTAACATCAAGCTTATTTCTGAGAATTCCAAACCTACCGAATTTTGGGAACCTTGCTATGCAAACTGAGTCAGAAAGAATAAGTCAGAAAGTTTTAATATGTATCACCAGTAGGTGATCTTGGAAACTTTTGGTGATTCTTTCTCAGAGAAGAAACACATGAGAGAGTAATCATTGATCTATACACTGATTTTCTCCCAGGGATAAGAAATTAAGATGTTAGAGCCTCTTTCCTGTATAGTCTCTGCCCTTGAGGAGTAAGGAATGAACGTACCATTGATCAATTTGTATAATAAGCTTCAGAGGGATACAACTCCCAGGGCACCCCTATAACTCTTATAGTTACCAAGACTGAACATACCTCTTGTCTTTCCCAAAAGAAATCATCCAGGTTCTTTCTTCCATGTTAGGTTCTTCCACCCCCCTTTTTTTTTGGACACACCATCTATCTTTCCTAAACAATGTTCCTTGAGCAAGTATATTTCAAAGGAGGTGGTCCATGGTGAGTATATATTTCCAAACCTATAGAGTCCAAGAGATGTTGACAGAAATGGAAAATGAAGTGGTCAATAAGAAAGAATTAACTTTTCATAATAAGTAAGGGAGATCCCCTCTATTTCATGCAGAGTTTGCTCTTATAAGTAATATCTGGAAAGCAGGGTCACTAGGATATTTGCTTTCAGTTACATTTTCATAGGGACCATTTACTTAGAATGTATACCATTGAGGGTAGATTGCAGAGAAGATAATGGGGTTTTTTTGCATGTACACCATGACACTCAGATACTACCCAAAGACTCCCCTCCGAAAAAAACACTTTAGTGACTTAGATATCACTACGACTTGTACCCAATAGATCCTGGTGACATAACTTACAGTGAAGTTGTTCTCTTCTAGTTCTTTTATCTTATGATCTCAACCAAGAAATCCAGAGCTTCCATTCTCTCTCAGCCTAGAACAAGCATTTGGGACTTTTCTTTCACACTCACTTGCTTAGACTATCTCAGGCTTCTCCTGATAGACCAGCCTCCCTTTCTACTCCTAGTTTTCTTTAGTATGTTGGGCTTACTAAAATTTATCATCAAGTGGAAAGAGTCTGCTTACTTTTATCAAAGAAATTAGTTTCTAAATCCCGAATTTATATATAGACATCATATTCCTGTCTCTGGTGTACAGTGTGAAACTGAAAACAGATTAAGAGACCAAGAATATAAATAATTTTTTTTTATTTAAGAGGAGGTGATACATACAGTACATCACCACAAATGAAGCAGATATTCAGTTGAGTTTTATACATTTGTGGAAATCTCAGGAGTCAGAACATCTGGACTACAATGGTTTTCCACACCTTGACCATGGTGACTTCCCTGCCAGGGAAGGATGGTGGGCAAGGTTTTTACTAAACATTACTAGATAAGCAGAATTCACAAATACCTTCAAGCATCATCCTCTATGATGTGCACTAAATGTTTGCAGAGGATAGCCACTGCATCTGGGTCTTTGCATACACGCAAAACATGAGGCGATGTTGAGAACTGCTCTGAGAAGAAGGAAATTAGAAATTTGTGAGAGCAGCATCTATCTCCTATCCATTTGCTGAAAAGCATCTGTGTAGACACAGATGAATTTATATCTCTGTCCACTTACAATCAATTACTCTATTGAGAAAAGGGAATACACAGATTTTTGAAGAGAAAGTAAAAAGAGCTTTAGTGCTTAAATACTGGAAGAAAATCTCTGAAAGAAGAAAAATGGGCATCAAGGACAGGTCCTCTACTGAGTCCTCTCTACCTCATACCATTTAGATTTGGAAACAATAGAGAGTCGTTGGTTACATTATTTTTCATATTCACTTGAGTAGTTCTTATCCTCAAGCAGACTATGTTATCAAGACATTGGCATAATTTTTCTACTTGTTCCAGCAATTATTTTTTATCTTCTGTTACAGAATGCATGAGTTTGCCCTTTCATGTATAATGATGTGGAGATTCCATGTTGTTATGCCTCTGTGCTTAGTTTTGTCTGTTTTACATCTATTGTTTGTTCCAAGCCACAAGGAAAATCATAATTTATAATGTGATTTTTTTTCAGTGAAGGCAGTACACAACCTTGTGTATCATCTGTCCATCACTACCTTTCTGTGTTAATTCTATGTATTTTGGGAGTTGTCCTGGACTACTTATGTCATATCATTCTTCAGCATTTCTCTTACCACTGTGCACTGAAACAATTTTACTAGGAACACTAGCTTCCTTGGTTGATTCTTGAATCTCATCCTTCAATTTCCCCTATTTCAAATCCTTATTCTCCAAACACCAGCTAGATCATTCTTTTGTCAGAAACCCATACTCAGGGACTCCATCCCAGATTTCACCAACACAGATTGCGTTCAAGCATGCCCTCTGAACCCATTTAGCAAATAAACTTTATCTTAGTGTTTACTTATTCCACATTATAGCTGCCACTTCCTACATCCATCTCTACTTGTGGGAGGTGGAAGTGTGAGTGCAAAACAAAACAGTTCTTTATTTTTGCAACATTGAACACAGGCCTGCCCAAGTGAACTTTTCATGAAGAAGAGCTTCCACAAAATTTTCAACAACAAAAAAAAGCCTAACTAAAGTCTTTGGTACTTACTGATATAACTCAACAATTTTGCCCAGCAATACTAGACACTAGGAACAGAACAAGTAGATTGTTTCTTATATGTGAGCTACTTGAGGATGTTATTTTTAATGTCAAAATTCTTCTAAATAATAGCTTGGTTGTTTCTTTTACTAAACGTAGAAATTCATGAGATAGGCTAACACTTCTGTGAACAACACTTCTTTGTGGTTCTTGGATGAAATCCAGAATCTTGAAGACACCAGGCAAGCATTCTAACACTGAGCTATAACCCCAGTCTGTGTGACTTCTAGGTACCTCCAAGCAAAGACTGTAGCATCGAGGCCCTCTGCTTTATCTTTCAGATTATGGTTCATTCTTTATGCTTCCTCTTTGCCATGAATATTGCACTTATCACTGAATGTGTTCATTATTTTGATCTTATATTTTGGTTTAAAGAAGCAATATTTGAATATCCAGGGAACAAAAACATGCTCCTGACTGAATATCATCTTACCTTAATCACATTTAAGAAAAGGGGTTTCTACTCAGAGATGGAGGGTGTTTTGTTTTTATATGCAAATGAAAGGATGAAGAAAATGAGTATTGAGTATTTTCAAAGATGGAAGTTTAGAAGAATTTTTATTTATATTCTAATCACAGCCCTCACTGTCCATTCTTGTAAATGTCTTCTAACATTCAATTTCTGTATTCATTTTTCTAAATACCTTTGTTTTAATTGCAAGAGATTTAGGAAAGAACCATGAGCCATGTGTTGATGACTCAGGAAAACAATATTGTTGATGCTTCTGTTGGGAAGAATACATGGTAAGATTACATAAAAAATATTAATGTAAGGGAAAATAGGATAACTTGTTGGGACATGTAGGAATCTGTGCGGGGAAATGAATGAACTAGAATTGATTGAAGGACCAAGGTAATAAGTGGACACATTTTTTTCTATACCTCCCTCCTGTCTTACTTATCTTGTCTCTCTATAGTAGTTTTCTTTAGAGCTAGAGTTGGTGAAGATTTTGTACAGATGCCAGATTATTGTAGAAATGCTACAGAAGTGGAAAGTCATTTGTTCATATGTTCATTGCTTTGTTAATTCATCTCTTAAAACAGTGTGAAAAATCTTCCACTATGTCAAATAATCACCTGGCATTGAGACCTGATGGGAATGGAAAACAACCAGACAGCCAAGAAATGTATCACATACACAAAATAGACAGATATTAAGAGAATAACAATGTGTTTAAGAGAAGAATGAGGTTTCAAAAGGAATAAACACAAATAAGGTATGATCATGTTCACAAACAAAATGTGGATCAGAATTTAGTGGAACTACTGAAAAATGTGGACAAGTGAAATTGGGAATCAAAGTGGATCCATCATAGATTTACAGCACTTTTAGAAACTGACTGCTTTGATTCCAGAGGTTATCTGGTCTTCATATGGTTTAAACTTTGTACAGTTAGTAGTTCTAAGTAGAGATAAGACAAAAAGACAAGTCTCCCAAAGGGAAGGTTAATAATATGAGACAGCCCTTTAATGAGAAAATGGAAGAGTCCTAATTTTTAAAGTAATAAAGCCATTATGTGCAGTTATCTCAATACATAAAAGGATAAAGACCTTAGAGACTGTGGTGCATGTTTCTCAATCTCACTCTCCCATAGGTGTCTAGCTTATTTGTCAACAACATGAAACCACAAAACCAAACAAGTATTTTAGAATTTTTACTTCTGGGGTTTTCTCAAGATCCAGAGCATCAACCCATGCTATTTGGACTGTTTCTGCTCATGTTTGTGGTTGCTGTGCTTGGGAATCTGCTCATCATTCTGGCCGTCAGCATTGACTCTCACTTGCATACTCCCATGTACTTCTTCCTATCTAATCTGTCCCTTTCTGACATTTGTTTAATCTCTACAACGATCCCTAAGATGATGGTAAACATCCAAACACAGAGCAACTCCATCACCTATGCAGAATGCATCATCCAGATGTATTTTTTCATGGTTTTTGCAGGCATGGACACATTTCTCCTCACTGTGATGGCTTATGACCGATTTGTAGCCATCTGTCACCCCCTTCACTATCCAGTCATTATGAACACCCATCTATGTGGCTTGCTGGTTCTTGTATCATGGTTTATTAGCTTCTCATATTCTCTGATCCAGAGTCTATTGATGCTTCGGCTGTCCTTCTGCACCAATCAGATAATCAAACATTTTTATTGTGAACATGCTAGGGTCCTCACTATAGCCTGCTCAGACACACTAATCAATCATATCCTTCTTTATATACTGATATGTATCCTTGGCTTCATTCCTTTCTCAGGGATCCTTTATTCCTATTCTAAAATTGTTTCCTCTATTTTGAGAATTCCATCAACAGATGGAAAATATAAAGCATTTTCTACCTGTGGGTCTCATCTATCAGTGGTTTCTTTATTCTATGGGACAGGCCTTGGTGTGTACCTTAGTTCTGGTGCAACTTCCTCTTCTTGGAAGGACATGGTGGCCTCAGTAATGTATACAGTGGTCACTCCCATGCTGAACCCCTTCATCTACAGCTTGAGGAACAAAGACATTAAGAAGGCCTTACAAACACTTGGGACAATACTTTTTTTAAAGTGATAACGTTCACTGGTTTTAGACTTTTGAGATAATAAAAGCCCACTGCTTAGTGAGCTAAAGAATTTCTGACCCTTAATCATGTACAATTATTATCCAGTTTGTTCTTCTGTCTTTGATCAAAATTATACTGTGAATACTTTTATCTGGAACTCATATGATACCTCATATGTTATTCTCAATTTTATCTTTCTTTCTTTTCTATGATATTTTTTTCACTTCAGTTTAATATTTACATTTCTGTAGGTTAATACAACCATTCGAATATCAACTCCTGAATTATCTAATAAAAGTAGTATGAAATAACATTTTATTTATTTATAAATAGTTCATTTATACAACTTAAGTTCATGTATAGGTATACAATACCTGTGTCTATAAATGCTACATTAATTACACACATGTTAGAATGTATGTTGCTATTAGACATTCCTTTCCATACAGGCTGGACCTTACCATGAGAGTCCCTACTCACTACTCAGAAATCACCACTGAGATTTTAGACCTGAAATTTTCTATTGGAGAGAAAATTTGATCTTGCTACTACATACTGACTGAACAGGTCTCCTGTGATGTGAATACTTTTGTCCTCCTGACTTCTATGTAAAATGTTAAAACATTGTAAAATGTTAAAATGTTAAAACATTGTAAAATGTTAAAATGTTAAAACATTGTAAAATGTTAAGACAGTATAACAGAGGGATTGGGAAGCAATTAGGTTGATTTCTAATGGTGCCTTCAGGAATAAAGCTTCTTATAGAAACAAAAGACCTTAGGGAGCTTTCTTGCCTCTGCTACAACAGGAGACCATAG
Organism: Rhynchomys soricoides; assembly: GCA_019843965.1. Taxonomy (NCBI): domain Eukaryota; kingdom Metazoa; phylum Chordata; class Mammalia; order Rodentia; family Muridae; genus Rhynchomys; species Rhynchomys soricoides. Next base: position 79,701 of record JADRCH010000163.1, read on the forward strand.
TAGAAAAGCGACATCTATGAACCAGAAAACTGGCTCTCAGTAAACAACAAATCTGTCATTTCTTAATTTTAAATTTCCCAATTTCCAGATGTGTGAGGACCGAATTTAATCATATATCAAGTACTTAATCTAAAAGATTTGTTATGGTATTTTGAATATATTATCCCCTATGACTAAAAGATATAAAATAATCTTGAAATTGAAATGTCTCTAATGTCACAAGACAATGTCAGAGATGCACTCTACTTAGGGAGGGCAGTACTTTTAAAAATCTCTATAATGTAATGGAAATGACTTATACAAGATACCACTAGAAATGTGAAAATAGCTACTTAGTAGATGTACTCAGATGTTTTATTCTCTATTATTACTTTAATACTGTTCTGTCGATGTTTCTCAGCTCACCAGCTAAAACTGCTTTGCTCTTGGATGATAACCCCACCATGAATCAATAGAAGGCTGCCAATTTGATTAAAGAAGATAAAAACAGTCACTTCAAAGAGATAACCTGTGCTATTTGTCCATTTGTTTGAACTTTTACCAAAGCAAGTGTGTGGGCCAATTCTCTGGCTATCTGGGTATGCAAAAATTAAATAGAAAACTGGCTTATTAAAGTTATGCCTTTGTGAATAATGATCTTGGGAAATAATCATAAAATTTTAAGCCCATTCATAATTCATCATCCAAGGAAGTTAGGGTAGAGAGCTGGAGGCAAGAAATGATGCTGAGGCCATGGAGTAGTGCTACTGACAGACTTTCTCCTCATAGCTTGCTCAGTCTGATTTGTTGTTTCTCAAGCTTATTTTTATTAACAAATTTTAATTAAAATAGTTATATTACTTTTCCCCTTCACTTTCCTTCCTCCAACCCCTTTTATGTCCTTTAGCTTGAAGCTATTCCATTTCACTACTCTCAATCGCTTTCAGATTCATGGCTGCTTTTTTTGATAATTATTGTTTACACACACACACACACACACACACACACACACACACACACAACTGCTCTGAGCCTGTTTGTTATGGCTTCTGTGTATATAGTTTTAGTGCTACTCCTTTCATATAGGATAGCTAATTAAAAGGGCCCATTTATAAAAAGAGGAGAGGATAATTCTCCCTCTCAATAGTCATTAGATGCCAATAATTTTGTCTAGAGGTAGAACCCTGTGAGATTTCCCCCATCTGTGTTGGCATAGCTATGGTTATTGTTCAGGTCTTGTTTAGGTACAATGGGTGTAGTTTTCTGTCATTTCTTGGAGTCACCATCTCATAGCAGACTTCCTGGTCTCCAAGATTTTACTATCTTTTTTATCCTGTTTTCTTGTTCCCTTGAGCCTTGTGTGTAGGAATTGTGTGTAGATGCACCCGTTGAAGCTAGTTTCCTTGATATCTTGATCTCTGCATCATGACCAGTTATTGTTCTCTGCAATGGTCTTCTATTTCCTTCTTTAAATACAAAGTTTTCATGGACCTACAAACTATGTATAAGAACTGGTTTGAACAGGTAACTATTTCATCAACAGAGAGTGCTGATATGTTAGCCTGCTTTTTATAGCACCAAGGACAACTCAGGGGTGACACTGTCCACAGTGACCAGGGACCTCCCACATCAATCAGCAATCAAGAAATACATCAGAGGCTTGCCTACAGGTCAATCTCATGGGAAATTTTTCTCAATTCAGGTTACCTCTTCAAAAATTACTCTACTACTGTGATTGCACAGGTAGGGTATAAACAGGGACACACTGTGAGATGTTGATGTCACTTTGTTGGTCAAAGCCTTGTCACAACCAAACAACATGTGAAGACAATGGGATAGATATATTTGTCACTGCTGGCCTGGATACATGGATGCCCTGTTTTAAATGGACATAAATGAATGCAGACAACCCCTGCCAATTTGGGGGGAATGAGGGAAGCTGTCCTCAGAGGATCAATAGGGACACATTGCAGGAATGCCTTCCTCCTTCAAATACCTTGAAGCCTCAGGCAATGATTGCATCTGTGAACCTTGATTCACAGACAAGAGCCTAGCATAACTCTCCTCTGAGAGAATCCTCTGAGCAGCTGAATGAAACAGATGCAGCAACCCAGAGCCAAACATTAGACAGAGCTCAAGAAGTCTTGTAGAAGAGTTGGGGAAGGATTGGGAAACCCAGAGAGGATGGGGACTCCACAAGTAGACCAACAGAGTCAACAAACCTGGACCCTTTGGGGTTTCCAGAGACTTAATCATCAACCAAAAAGCATAAAAGTGTTGGATATAGGCCCCCACACATATGTACCAGATGTGTAGCTTGGTATTCATGTGGGTCCCCAAACTACTGGAGTGGGGGCTTACACTGACTCTGTTGCCTGCCTGTGGATCCTGTTTCTCTAATTGGGATACATTTTCTGGCATCAATGTGCCTAGTTTTGCAGAGACTTGAGGTGCCAGGTTGTATTGGTACCCAACTGGAGGACCTCCCCCTTCTCAGATATGAAGGGTAGATGAGAGAGCAGGGGCCTTGAGGGGAAGGGACTGGGAAAAGAGTTGGTGCTGCAATCCAGATTTAAAGTGAATAAATTGATTAATTTAATTTTTTAAAAAATGACTTTTAAATGATTCTTGTTTGTGCCAAGTTGTCATGAAATTAACCAACACACCATCAAAAGAATAACTTTCAGTACTGAAAGGTGATTAGAACCAGAAAGTGCTTATTCAGGTGTATGCACCGAATTGATGTTCAGAGATATTAAGTAAAAGTGATTGCTACTTCCTGTTATTTTTGTTGTTAGATGTGGTATTATGTTTGTATGGCTAACTTCTTTGGGTTGATTGAGAGATTACTTTCTTGCTATTTCTAGGGTGTAGTTTCCCTCCTTGTGCTGGTGTTTTCCATCTATTATCCTTTGTAGGGCTGGATTTGTGGAAAGACATTGTGTAAATTTGGTTTTGTCATGGAATATCTTGTTTTCTCCATCTATGGTTGTCCCGCGCTACGGTCTCGCCAGCAAGAACGACGCGGCACACATAGGATCCTTCTGCAGTAAAAGCTTTAATGCCTCTTGAGAGGGAGAGCATAAGCTTGCCTCGAGTGAAGACACAGAACAATAGAATATTCGCCCTTTATATGGGTCACAGCGCTTGCCTGGGACATGGAGCTTCCCCATTGGCTCCCGCACACCAGGCCAGATGCCGCCACGAGAGAGGCTGAGACTCTGAAGTGGAAAATTACCAGGTGCATGCGCACTAGCCTGTTTACAACTTGTCCTTGGCCGAATGTAGGCGCCATCTTGTAATGGCGGATGTGGGTGCTCAGGCGGCTCCCAACATATGGTAATTGAGAATTTTGCTGGGTATAGTAGCCTGGACTGGCATTTGTGTTCTCTTAGGGTCTGTATGAGATCTGCCCAGGATCTTCTAGTTTTCATAGTCTCTGGTGAGAAGTCTGGTGTAATTCTGATAGGTCTGCCTTTATGTGTTACTTGACCTTTTTCCCTTACTTCTTTTTTTTTTTTTTTTTTTTTGGTTTTTCGAGAC
>JADRCH010000163.1:83322-204628 GCA_019843965.1 Rhynchomys soricoides
GAACTCAGAAATCCACCTGCCTCTGCCTCTGCCTCCCAAGTGCTGGGATTAAAAGCATGCTCCATCACTGCCCAGCTCCCTTACTGCTTTTAATATTCTTTCTTTGTTTAGTGCGTTTGGTGTTTTGATTGTTATGTGATGGTAGGAATTTCTTTTCTGGGTCTAGTCTCTAGGCTTCTTTTATGTTCATGGGCATCTCTTTCTTTAGGTTAGGAAACTTTTCCTCTATAATTTTGTTGAAAATATTTACTGGACCTTTAACTAGGGAATCTTTGCTCTCTTCTATACCTATTATCCTTAGGTTTTATCTTCTCATTGCGTTCTGGACTTCCTAAAACCTCATTTCCTTACTTGGGTTATTTGGTTTTCTGGAGTCTAAATTCTTGAGTTGTTTATGTATTTTGGATATTAGCCCTCTATCTGATGGAGGGTTGGTAAAGATCCCAGTCTGTAGGTTGCCATTTTCTCCTATTGACAGTGTCTTTTACCTTACAAAAGATTTTTAATTTCATGAGGTACCATTTGTCAATCGTTGATCTTAGAGCCTGAGCAATTGGTGTTATGTTCAGGAAATTTCCCCCTGTGCTGATGTGTTCAAGGTTCTTTCCTACTCTCTCTCCTATTAGATTTAGTGTATCTGGTTTTATGTGGAGTTCCTTGATCCACTTGGACTTAAGCTTTGTACAAGGAGATTAACATGGATCAATTTGCATTCTTCTACACACAGACCGACAATTAGACCAGCAGCATTTGTTGAAGATCATTTCTTTTTTCCACTAAATGGTTTTGGCTTCTTTATCAAAGATCAAGTGACTATGCTTGTGTGTTCATTTCTGGGCATTCAGTTTTATTCCATTGATCTACCTGCCTGTCTCTGTACCAATATCATGAGGTTTTTATCACTATTGTTCTATAGTAGAGCTTGAGTTCAGGGATGATGATTCCTCCCAGAAGTTCTGGTATTGTTGAGAATTATTTTCTCTATCCTGAGTTTTTTTTATCCCATATGAAGTTGAGAATTGCTCTTTCTATCTCTGAATAATTGAGGTAGAATTTAGATGGGGACTGGGTTGAATTTGTAGATTTTGGTAAGATGACCGTTTTTTCCTATGTTAATCCTACCAATACATGAGCATGGGAGATCTTTCCATCCTTTTTGTCTTTATTTTTTTTATTTATTTTTAATTAATCTTTTCATTCAATTACATCTCAAATAATATTCTACTTCCCAGTTATCCCCTTCACCCACCCCCCAGCCCACATCTGCCCTCCCACCTCCATTTTGCCTGTATGAGAGTGCTCACCCACCCACCCACACTTTCCTACCCCACCACACCAGAATTCCCCTACGCTGGGGCATCCAACCACCCTGGGACCAAGGGCCTCCCCTCCTGTTGCTGTCAGGTAAGGCCATCTTCTGCTACATATGTATCTGGTGCCATGGATCCCTCCAGGTACACTCCTTGGCTGGTAGTCTAGCCTTTGGGAAAACCGGGTAGCCAGGACAGCTTGTACTGTTCTTCTAAAAGGGCTGAAATCCCCCTCCATTCCTACAGTCCTTCTGCCAGCACCACCACCAGGTTCCCTGAGTTCAGTCTGATGGTTGGCTCCAAGCATCCACATCTGCATTGGTCAGTTGCTGATCAGGCCTCCCCAAGAACTGCCACACTTGGTTCTTGACCATAGCAACAGTGTTGGGTTTGGTGTCTATACATAGGGTATATCCCCAGGTGGGGCCATTCCTAGTTGGCTCTTCCTTCAGTCTCTGTTCCATTTTTTGTCCCTGTTCCTCCTTTGGAGAGGAATATTTCTGGGTTAAAAATCTTTGGGATGGGTGGGTGGCCCCATCCCTCGACCAGGGGCTGTGCCTATCAACAGGAGGTGGTCTCCACAAGTTCTATTTCCTCGTCTGTGCATTATGGCCAAAGTCAATCCCATTGGGCCCTGGAATCCTCCCATTTCTCTGGTGTCTGGTACCCTCCAGTAGCTATCCCCATTTCCTCATCCTCCCTGCTACCTATTTTTATTCGATTTCCTGACCCTCTGTACTCTCACATCTCCTCCAGTTTCCGATACTGCTACCCTTATTTCCTCATCCTCCTTTCTCTCTTCCTTGTCCCCTTCTCCTTCCATCTCCCACTCTCATCCTGTTCCCCCTACCTCAATGAAGGACTAAAGCATCACCCCCTGGTCTTCCTTCCTTCTAGTCTCCATGCGGTCTGTAGATTATATCATAAGCATGGTGAGCTTTTGGGCCTAGTATCCACTTATTAATGAATACATACCATGTGTGTTCTTTTGTGTCTACATTACCTGACACATGATATTTTCTAGTTCCATCCATTTGCCTAAGAATTTATGAAGTCATGGTTGGTAAACATCTTATCCCTAATGAAAATAAAAGTACAGCATACCCAAACCTATGGGACACAATGAAAGCTGTGTTAAGAGGAAAACTCATAGCCCTAAATGCCTCCAAAAAGAAACTGGAGAGAGTATATACTAGCAGCTTAACAGCACACCTGAAAGTTCTAGAACAAAATGAAGCCAATACACCCAATAGGAGTAGAAGGCAGGAAATAATCAAATTAAGGGCTAAAATCAACCAAGTAGAAACTAAAAGAACTATACAAGGTATCAACAAAACCAGGAGCTGTTTCCTTGAGAAAATCAACAAGATAGATAAACCCTCAGCCAGACTAACCAGAGGACACAGAGACAATATGCAAATTTAAAAAATTAGAAATGAAAACACAGATATAACAACAGATTCTGAGGAATTCAAAAAATCATCAGATCCTACTACAAAAGCCTATACTCAAAAAAATTGGAAAATCTGGAGGAAATGGACAAGTTTCTAGACAGATACCAAATACCAAAGTTAAATCAGGATCAGATAAACCATCTAAACTGTCCCATAAACCCTAAAGAAATAGAAGCAGTCATTAAAAGTCTCCCAACCAAAAAAAGCCCAGGACCAGATGAGTTCAGTGCAGAATTCTATCAGACCTTCAAAAAAGACCTAATACCAATAATCTTCAATCTATTCCACAAAATAGAAATAGAAGGAACACTACCCAATTCATTCTATGAGGCCACAGTTACACTGATACTAAAACCTCACAAAGACCCAACAATAAAAGAAAACTTCAGACCAATTTCCCTTATGAATATCGATGCAAAAATACTCAATAAAATTCTCACAAACCAAATCCAAGAACATATCAAAACGATCATTTACCATAATCAAGTAGGCTTCATCCTAGGGATGCAGGGATAGTTCAATACCCAGAAATCCATCAATGTAATCCACTACATAAACAAACTCAATGGAGGACTTGGAGAAAGGACTGAAGGAGCTAAGGGAGTGTGCAGCCCCAGGGAGGTAACAACAGTGGCAACTGGCGTGATCCCTCGATACTCCTGAAGACTGATCCACCAACCAAAGAATACACATGGACGGACACATGGTGCTGGCAACAAATGCGGCAAAGGAGGGTCTTGTTATCTATCAGGGGGAGGAGAGGCCCTTGGGCCTGAGGGTGTTACATCCCCCAGTATAGGAGAATGACAAGGAGGGAAGATGAGAGTGGGTGGGTGGGTGGGTTGGAGAATATCCCCATAGTGGCAGGGGGAGAACGGAGAGAATGGGGAGGTTCCAAAGGGGAGATCTGGAAAGGGGGAAACATTTGAAATGTAAATAAAATATGAAAAGAAAAACCTCAAGGGAAAAAAAACCACATGGTCATTTTGTTAGATGCTGAAAAAGCATTTAACAAAATTCAATATCCCTTCATGATAAAAGTCTTGGAAAGATCAGGAATTCAAGGAGCATACTTAAACATAGGAAAAGCAATGTACAGCAAACCAGTGGAAAACATCAAACTAAATGGAAAGAAACTCGAAGCAATCCGACTAAAATCAAGGACTAGGCAAGGCTGCTCTCTCTCTCCCTATCTATTCAATATAGTACTTGAAGTTCTAGCTAGAGCAATTAGACAACAAAAGGAGCTCAAAAGGAGACAAATTGAAAAGGAAGAAATTAAAATATCACTATTTGCAGATGATATGATGGTATTCTTAAGTGATCTGAAAAACTCCACCAGAAATCTTCTACAGCTGATAAACACCTTCAGCAAAGTGGCCAGATACAAAATTAACTCAAGCAAATCTGTAGCCTTCCTATACTCGAAGGATTAACAGACTGAGAAAGAAATTAGGGAAATGACACCCTTCACAATTATCACAAGCAATATAAAATATCTTGGTGTGACTCTAACCAAACAAGTGAAATATCTGTATGACAAGAACTTCAAGTTTCCAAAGAAAGAAATAGAAGAAGACCTCAGAAGATGGAAAGATCTCCCATGCTCATGGATCAGCAGGATTAATATAGTGAAAATGGCCATCCTGCCGAAAGCAATCTACAGATTCAATGCAATCCCCATCAAAATCCCAACTCAATTCTTCATAGACTTAGAAAGAGCAATTCTCAAATTCATATGGAATAACAAAAAACCCAGGATAGCAAAAACTATTCTCAACAATAAAAGGACTTCTGGGGGAATCAGCCTCCCTGACTTCAAGCTATACTACAGAGAAGTAGTGATAAAAACTGCATGGTATTGGTACAGTGACAGGCAGGTAGATCAATGGAATAGAACTGAAGACGCCTAAAATGAACCCACACACCTACAGTCACTTGATCTTTGACAAAGGAGCTAAAACCATCCAGTGGAAAAAAGACAGCATCTTCAACAAATGGTTCTGGTTCAACTGGCAGTCTGCATGTAGAAGAATGCAAATTGATCCGTTCCTATCTCCCTGTACAAAACTCAAGTCCAAGTGGATCAAGGAGCTTCACATAAAACCAGATACCCTGAATCTAATAGAAGAGAAAGTGGGGAAAATTCTCAAACACGTGGACACAGGGGAAAAGTTCCTGAACATACCACCAATGGCTTATGCTCTAAGATCAAGAATCGACAAATGGGACCTCATAAAATTGCAAAGTTTCTTTAAGGCAAAGGACACTGTCAATAGGACAAAATGGCAAACCGCAGATTGGGAAAGATATTTACCAATCTTACATCTGGTAGAGGGCTAATATCCAATGTATACAAAGAACTCAAGAAGCTAGACTCCAGAGATCCAAATAACCCTATCAAAAAATGGGGAAAAGAGCTAAACAGAAAATTCTCAACTGAGGAAACTCAAATGGCCGAGAAGCACCTAAAGAAATGTTCAACATCCTTAGTCATCAGGGAAATGCAAATGAAAACAATCCTGAGATTCCACCTCTCACTAGTCATAATGGTTAAGATCAAAAACTCAGGTGAAAGGAGATGATGGCAAGGGTGTGGAGAAAGAGGAACACTCCTCCATGGCTGGTGGGAATGCAAGATGATACAACCTCTCTGGAAATCAGTTTGGCAGACCCTCAGAAAAATGAACATAATACTACCTGAGGACCCAGCTATTCCACTCCTTGGCATATACCCAGAAGATGTTCCAACACATGTTCCACTATGTTCATAGCAGCCATATTTATAATAGCCAGAAGCTGGAAACAACCCAGATATCCCTCAACATAGGAATGGATACAGAAAATGTGGTACATTTACACAATGGAATACTACTCAGCTCTTAAAAACAATGACTTCATGAAATTCGCAGGCAAATAGATGGAACTTGAAAATATCATCCTGAGCTAGGTAACGCAGTCACAAAAGAATGAACATGGTATGTACTCACTGATAAGTGGTTATTAGCCCAAAAGTTCGAAATACCCAAGAGTCACTTTACAGCAACCATAGGGCTCAGTGTGAGGTCTCAGAGGGAGGAGTTGGAGAAGGGACTGAAGGAACTGAGGGAGTTTGCAGCCCCAGAGAGGGAGCAACAGTAGCAACTGGCCTGACCTCTTGATGCTCCTGGAGACTGGATCACCAACCAAAGAATACACATGGAGGGACCCATGGTGCTGGCCACATATGTGGCAGAGGAGTGTCTTGTTAGCCATCAGGGAGAACAGAGACCCTAGGGCCTGAAGGTGTTAGATCCCCCAGTATAGGAGTATGCCAAAGAGGGAAGCTGAGAGTTGGTGGGTGTGTGGTTTGGAGAATATCCCCATAGTGGCAGGGGGAGGGGGAAGGGAATAGGGATGTTCCAAAGGGGAGATCTGGAAAGGGGGAAACATTTGAAATGTAAATACAGTATGAAAAAAGGAAAGAGGTTATTTCAATACTCTTGTATCTGTTGAGGTTTGCTTTGTGTCTGATTATATGGTCAATTTTGAAAAAGTTTCTGTGAGCATATGAGAAGAAGGTATATTATTTTGTTTAGGAGTACAAGGTTCTGTAAAGATATCTGTTAGATTTGTTTGGTCATGCCATCTGTTAATTTCATTATTTGTATTTAGTTTCTGTTTCAATGATCTGTACATTATTGTTTATTATTGTGTGTGGTTCAATGTGTGATTTAAGCTTTAGTGATGTTTCTTTTATGAATGTAAGTGCCCTTGCATTTGGTGTATAGTTGTTCAGAATTCATTCATCATCTTTTTTTAAGATTTATTTATTTTATATATATATATAGATGTATATATATATATATATATATATATATATATATATACATACATATATACACTGTAGCTGTCTTCAGACACACCAGATCCCATTACAGATGATTGTAAGCCACCATGTGGTTGCTGGGAATTGAACTCAGGACCTCTGGGAGAATAGTTGGTGCTCTTAACCACTGAGCCATCTCTCCAGCAAGACATCTTCTTGGATACATTTTTTTTTCTTTGCTGAGTTTAAAGTGTCCTTCTCCACCACTTTTGATTACTTTTTGTTGAAAGTCTATTCCATTAGATATAAGAATGGCTACTTCCAGCTTCTTTCTTGGGTCTGTTTGCTTGGAATAACCTTTCATGCCCTTTACTCTGAGGTCATGGCTATCTTTGTTGCTGAGGTGTGTTTCTTGTATGCAGCAAAATTATGGATCTAGCCTGATAGCCTATGTATTTTTCATGAATTCAGACCATTGAGGTTGAGTGATATTAGTGACTAAGGATTTTAGTTTCTGTTATTTTGATGTTGGTGGTTGTGCTGTGTATGTGTGATTCTCTTATATCATCTATGAGATGATTAATTTCATGTTTTCTCTTAAGTGTAGTTACCACCTGTATTGCAATTTGTCTTCAGGTATTCTCTTTAGGGATGGTTTAGTAGAAAAATATTCTCTAAACTTGATTTTTTTCATGGAATATATTGGTTTCTCCATCTCTGGTTTGAAAGTTTTGTTGGGTGTAGTCATCTGGGCTGACATCTGTGTTCTCTTATGGTATGCAAGACATCTGTCCAGGACCTTCTGCCACTTAGGTTCTCTGTTGAAAAGTAAGGTATAATTCTAATACATCTGCCTGTACACATTGTTTGGCCTTTGTCACTTGCAACTTTTAATATTCTTTCTTTGTTATGTACAATTATTGTTTCAATTATTATGTGGTGGGAGGATTTTCTGTTCTGGTCCAATCTATTTGGTGTTCTGTAAGCTTCGTGTACAGTTACAAACAGTTCTTTCTTCCATGATACTTTAGAATATGTTTTCTACCTCTTTAAACTGGAGATCTTCTATTACTATTATTCTTAGGTTTGGTCTTTTTGTAGTGTCCCTAATTTCCTGACTGTTCTCTCAGCCATCTCTTGTAGTCTGTTGGTGATGCTTATAGCTGTAGATCCTTCTCTCTTTCTTACATTTCCCATCTCCAGTGTTGCCTCCATTTGAGTTTTCTTTATTGATTCTATTTCCATTTTTAGGTCTTGAACAGTTTTATTCATTTCCTTCACTTGTTTGACTTTATTTTTACGTATTACCTTAAGAGATTTGTTTTCTCTTTAAGGGCTTCTACCTGTTTGATTTTATTTTCATGTATTTTATTAAGGAATTTATGTATTTCCTCCTTAATGGCTTCTATAATCTTCATTAGATGAAAATTAAGGTTATTGTCTTGTTCTACAGGTGTGATAGAATATCCAAGGCTTGATGTAGTATGACATTGGTGTTCTGATGAGAGAATATTGGACTTCCTTTTCTTCATCATGTTATTATGCTTGTCTTTAGCCATCTGATTGCCACTGATGTTGGCTTCCCTGGTAGATGCTGAGAGTAGAAAGCCTCTGGAACTGATTCTTTCAGGTTATAGCAGGCATACCAAAAGGCAGGCATATCTGTGGACTGAGCTGTGGAATGTAGATCCTTGATTGCAAGTAGAAATGTGAATGGCAAGGAAGATGGAACTCCTAAAAGGCAGTCCAACCACATGGCTACTGGGCTTGATGGTGGGACAGGAAACAGGGTAATAGGGCACAGAGTCTCCCATGGTTCTCCTCATCCTTCGAAGAGAAAGACAGAACTGCAGCTGGAACAAGAGGAAGCCCAAACTCATGTTTGGGGACAAAATTATAAGATCTGTGTATTGGAACAACATGAATTTATTTCTACTTACTAAGTTCTGTATAAATAAAGAAGCACTCTGACAGTCAGCTAGGCTCCAAGAGTCTTCCTACCACATTACCTGACTTCTTTTTCCCTCACTGACTCCTTATCTCCACTGTGGGACCTGGCCATCACTGGGGCTAGCCCTCAACAATATTGTAAAACAATACCTCAGAATAGAACCAAATCTTTGCCAGGTATATACCTGACAGAGGATTAATATCCAGAATATACAAAGAACTAAAAAAAAAAAAAAGTAAAAGAAACAAATGACCCAACTAAAAATGGGCTAATAGTATAAACAGAGAATTCTCAACAGAAAATATAAAAATGACTAAGAAATACTGCAAAAAATTTTGGTCATCATTAGCAATTATGGAAAGGCAAATTAAAAACTGTCATATTCTTTCTCACCCCAGTCACAATGGTTAAGATCAACAAAACAACTGACAACAAATGCTGGTGAAGTTGTAGGAAAAGGAGACTCCTTATTCACTGCTGATGAGAAAGGGAACTGGTGCAACCTCTCTAGAAATCAGTGAGAAGAATGCTCAAAAATCTAAAACATAAATAAAAATAAGTGTTTTGTATGACCCAGCAATACTACATCTTCACATATGCACAAAAGACTCGACAGAACACTTATTTCTAAGAATTCCAAACCTACTGAATTCTGGGATTCCTTGCAACTCAACCTGAATATGAAAGTACAAATCAGAAAGTTTTAATATGTATCACCAGTAGGTGATCTTGGAAATATTTGGTGACTCTTTCTCAGAGAAGAAATACATAAGAGAGTAACCATAGATATATCCATGGATTTTTCCCTCAGGGATAAGAAATTGAGATGCTAGAACCTCTTTGCTGTGTAGTCTCTGCCCTTGAGGAGCAGGGAATGAGTGTACCATTGATCAATTTGTATAATAAGCTTCAGAGGGATACAACTCCCAGGGTACACCTATAACTCTTATAGTTACCAAGACTGAACATACCTCATGCCTTTCCCAGAAGAAATCATCCAGGTTCCTTCTTACATGTTTGGTTCTTTCATCTTTTTCTTTTGGACAGACCATCTATCTTTCCGAACCGATGTTCCTTGAGAAAGTAAAAATCAAAGGAGTTGGCCCATGGTGAGTATATAATGCCTAGCCAATATAGTCCAACAGATGTTGGAAATGGAGAATGAAGTGGTTGATAGAAAGAGTATTAACTTTTCAGCATAGGTAAGGGGAAACACAGTTATTTCATGTAGAGGTTGCTCTTATGAGTAATATCTGAAAAAGTAGAGTCACTAGGTAACATTGCTTCAAGTAACATTTTCATAGGGACAATTTACTTTGGATATATATTATTGAGGGTAGATTACAGAAGAGATAATATGGGGTTTTTTGCAGACTACACCATGACACTCTGATACCAGAGATTCTCCTGGACTAAACACTTGAGTGACTTAGATATCACTACAATTTGTACATGGTAGAGCCTGGTGACATAATTTACAGTGAAGTTGTTCTCTTCTAGTTCTTTTATCTTATGATCTCAACCAAGAAATCCAGAGCTTCCATTCTCTCTCAGCCTAGAACAAGCATTTATGGTTTTTCTTTCACACTCACTTGTTTTGGACTATCTTGGGCTTCTCCTGATAGACCAGCCTCCATTTCTATACCTAGTTTCCTTCTGTATGCCATGCTTACTAGAATTTCTCTTCAAGAAGTGTCTGCTTGCTTTTATCAAAGAAATTAGTTTCTAAAACCTGAATTTAGATATAGACAGCATATTACTGTCTCTGGTATACAGTGTGAAGCTGATAACAAATTAAGAGACCAAGTTTTTTTTTTTTTTAATTTAAGGGGAGGTGGATGCATGCATTACCCCACTACCAAAATGTATGCACTTATTCAGTTGAGTTTTCCACATTTGGGGAAATCTCAGGGGTCAGAATATTCAGAGTGCAATGGTTATTCATGATTTTGGTCATAGTGTCTCCCATGCCAGTGAAGGATGGTGGGCAAGCTTTTTATTAATCATTTCTCAAATAAGCAGAATTCAGAAAATACCTTCAAGTATTATCCACTATGGTGTGCATACATGTAGAGACTACATATTACAATGGGGTCTTTGCATACATGCCAAAACAGATGAGCATCAGGCATGAGATGATGTTGAGAACTGCGTTGAGAAGCAGGCTACAAAGAGCTTTGGTGAATAAGCACTGGAATAATATGGGTGAAAGAAGAAAAATGAGGGAAAAGCAGAGGTCTACTACTAAGTCCTCTCTGCTTTCTAACATTTAGATTTGGAAACATTAGAATCATTGGCTTCATTATTTTTCTTTATTCATAGGTCTCTTGCTCAATCAGACTCTGTTACCAAGACATTGACATCACTTTGCTACTTGTTCAAGCCCTTATTTCTTATTTTCTATGACAGAAAGCTTGAGCTTCTCCTTTCAGTTCCAATATGTGAAAAATTCATATTGTTGTCCTTCTATCCTTAGTTTTTCTGTTCTAAATCTTTTGTTGGTTCTAAGTCATAAGAAAAATCATAAATTATATCCTGATTATTTTCAGTGCAGTCAGTGCACAGCATTGTGTATCATGTATCCATCACTACCTCTCTATATTTATCTCTAGCATTTGGGGAGTTGTCCTGGACTACTTACGTCATGTCATTCTTTACAATTCCTTTTACCACTCTACACTTAAACAATTTTGCTAGGAACACTTGCTCACTTGGTTAATTCTTGTATCTGGGCTTTTAATTTCCCTGCTAAAAAATCTTTTCTCACACCTTCAACTAGGTAATTCTTCTGTCAGACATCCATCCTTAGGGATTCTGTCCCTGACTTCAGCAACCCAGATTGCATTCAAAGATGCACTCTGAACCTATTCAGCAAATAAACTTTATCCTGGTTTTAATTATTCACTATTATAAGTGACACTTCCTACACCCATCTCTACTTCTTGGAGGTGGAAATAGGAGTGCAAAAACAAAGCTGATCTTTATTTTCACAACATCAAACACAGGCCTGCCCAAGAAAACTTTTCTTGATGAAGAGCTTCCACAAAATTTTCAAGAACCAATAGAAGTCTAACTCAAGTCTTTAGTACTTACCGATAAAACTAAACAATTTTGCCCAGTAATACTAGACACTAGGAACAGAACAAGTAGATTGTTTCTTATATGTGAGCTACTTAAGAATATGTTATTTATAATGTCACAATTCTTTTAAATAACAGTTTGGTTGTTGCTTTTACTGTAGGTAGGAATTTGTGATATAGGCTAACATTACAGTGAATAACATTTCTTTGTAGTTCTTGGAAAAAATCTGAATCTTGCAGACACTGGTCAAGCACTCAAACACTGAGCTATAACCCCAGTCCATGTGACTTCTGGGTACCTCCAAACAAAACCTGTAGTATCCAAGCCCTCTGATTTATCTTTCAGATTAAGGTTCATTCTTTCTACTTTCTCTTCTCCATGTATATCACACTTATCACTGAAACTGTTCATTATTTTGACCTTAAACTTTGGTTTAAAGAAGCAATATTTGAATATCCAGGAAACAAAAACATGCTCCTGATGGAATTCTTCTTACCTTAATCGTATTTAAGAAGAGGAGTTTTTACTCAGAGATGGAGGGTGTTTGGTCATTTTACATGCAAATGAAAGGATGAAGAAAATGAATATTAAGTATTTTCAAAGATGAAAGTTTAGAAGAATTTTTTTTATATTCTAAACACATCCATCACTGTCCATTCTTTGTAAACGTCTTCTAACATTCAATTTCTGTATTTTTTCTTCCAAATACTTTTGTTTTAATTGCAAGATATTTAGGAAGAACCATGAGCTATGTACTAGTGTCTCAGGAAACCATTATTGTTGATGCATCTGTAGGGGAGGATATATGGTAAGATTACATAAAAATATTAATGTTAGGGAAAATAGGATAACTTGTTGGGACATGTAGGTATCTGTGCTGGGAAATAAATGAGCTAGAATTGATTGAAGGACCAAGGTAATAAGTGGACACATTTTTTTCTATACCTTCCTCCTGTCTTACTTATCTTGTCTCTCTATAGTAGTTTTCTTTAGAGCTAGAGTTGGTGAAGATTTTGGAGAAATGCCCAGATTGTAGTAAAACTGCTACAGAAGTGGAAAGTTATTTGCTCATATATTCATTGATTCATTAATTCAGCTGTCAAAACGGTGACAAAAACTTGCTCTATATCAAATATTCACCTGGTATTGAGATGTGAAAGGAATGGGATTCAACCAGACAGCCAAGAAGTGTATCACATACACAAAAGACAAGCATTAAGAAGACAGAGGTTTCTAAGAGAAGAACAAGATTTCAAAAGGAATGGATACAGAGAAGGTATGATCATGTTCACAAACAGAAACCTTTCTGAATGATCAGAATTTAGTGTAACCACTGAAAAATGTTGAGAAGTGAGATTGGGAAGCAGAGTACATACATCATAGAGAAAGGATTTACAGCACTTTTAGAAACTGACTGCTTTGATCTAAATATTTCCAGAGGTTATTTGGTCTTTATGTGGTTTAGAATCTGCAGAGTTAGTAGTTCTAAGTAGAGATAAAAGATAGACAAGTCTCCCAGAGGGAAGGTTAATATTATGAGACAGTCTTTTTAATAAATGAGAAAATGCAGGATTCCTAATATTTATGATTATAAAACCTCTATGTGCAGTTATCTCAATACATAAAAGGATAAAGACCTTAGAGACTGTGGTGCATGTTTCTCAATCTCACTCTCCCATAGGTGTCTAGCTTATTTGTCAACAACATGAAACCACAAAACCAAACAAGTATTTTAGAATTTTTACTTCTGGGGTTTTCTCAAGATCCAGAGCATCAACCCATGCTATTTGGACTGTTTCTGCTCATGTTTGTGGTTGCTGTGCTTGGGAATCTGCTCATCATTCTGGCCGTCAGCATTGACTCTCACTTGCATACTCCCATGTACTTCTTCCTATCTAATCTGTCCTTTTCTGACATTTGTTTCATCTCTACGACTATCCCTAAGATGTTGGTAAACATCCAAACACAGAGCAAGTCCATCACCTATGCAGAATGTATCACCCAGATGTATTTTTTCATGGTCTTTGGGGGCATGGATACATTTCTCCTCACCGTGATGGCTTATGACCGATTTGTGGCCATTTGTCACCCCCTTCACTATCCAGTCATTATGAATCCACAGCTAAGTGGCCTGCTAGTTCTTGTGTCCTGGTTTATTAGCTTCTCATATTCTCTGATACAGAGTCTGTTGACACTGCGGCTGTCCTTCTGCACCAATCAGATAATCAAACATTTTTACTGTGAACTTGCTCAGGCTCTCACTATAGCCTGCTCAGACACACTAATCAATCATATTCTTCTTTATGCAGTAACATGTGTCCTTGGCTTTGTTCCTTTCTCAGGGATCCTTTATTCCTATTCTAAAATTGTTTCCTCTATTTTGAGAATTCCATCAACAGATGGAAAATATAAAGCATTTTCTACCTGTGGGTCTCATCTATCAGTGGTTTCTTTATTCTATGGGACAGGCCTTGGTGTGTACCTTAGTTCTGGTGCAACTTCCTCTTCTGAGAAGGACATGGTGGCCTCAGTAATGTATACAGTAGTCACCCCCATGCTGAACCCTTTCATCTACAGCTTGAGGAACAAAGATATTAAGAAGGCCTTACAAACACTTGGGAGAATATTTTTTTTAAGTGGTAAGTTCACTGGTTTTAGACTTCTGAACTGATAGAAATAAAGTAGTGAGCTAAAGAAATTCTGTCCCTTAATCATGTAGAAATTTTATCCATTTTGTTCTTCTTCCTTTGATTAAAATTATACTGTGAATATTTTTACCTGAAACCTCTATAATGCCTCTTTTATTTGCAGTTCTGTAGCTCCTCCCCTCTTTTTATATGGCATATTTCTTCACTTCTGTTTAATGTTTACATTTCAGTAGGTCAATACAACCATTCAAATACCAACTCATGAATTGTTTAATAAAAGTTATACAATAGTTCGTTTTATAGAATATATATATATATATATATATATATATATATATATATATATATATACACACACACACACACACACACACACACACACACATTGTTTTGGGGTTGACCTAAAATTGTATTCCGATATTAATTCTGCTTCTTCAAGAGGGATTACCCCTGCAGTACATCACATACTCAGGTGATCTCATGTGAACCTTCTCCTCATTTTAACTGGTTAATAAAGGCTAGAGCCTCTGACTGGGCAGTGGAGGGGAAAAGTGGGACTGGACATTCAAGAGTGGGGGCAGGTAGAGAAACAGAAGAGGATGAGAGGTTGAAAGAAGAAGAGGAGGCAGCTATGATGGACCAGAACCACGTTGCCAGTAGAAACGGTAGTATCAAAGGGTCTTATAGATGGGTAATACGTTAGAATAGTGTTATATCTACCCAATCTAGGCATATAACTTATAATTATAATAATTGGATTGTGTGTTTTTAATATGTGTTTATTGGGGTTGGAAATTCCTGCAGCACAGTACCCATGGCTATAAATGATACTTTAATTAGAGACATACTAGAACATATGTTACTAGTAGACATTCCTTTCTGTACAAGCTGGGGTCTTACCATGAAAGTCTCTACTCACCACTCAAAAATCACCACTGGGATTTTAGACCAGAAATTTCCACTTGAGAGGAAGTTTTATTTTGATAGTGATTGAAATGGGCTTCTATGCTGTGAATACTTTTGTCTCTGTGGTAAATATGTTAAATTGTTATAAACAATGTGATTTTAATAAAAAGAGAGAAATATGGAAATAATAATTGTGGCCTCAGGAATAAAGCTTCTTATAGAAACTAAAGGCCCTTGGAGCTTTCTTATCTCTATCTACTACATGAGACCATAGTAGGAAGACACTATCTATGAACAAAAATATTGGTTCTCAGTAGACACTAAATCCATCACTTTTTAATTTAAAATTTCCTAATCTCCAGATATATGAAAAACAAATTTTATTGTACATAAGAGACTTAATCTAAGAGATTTGTTATAACATTCTGAACATATTATCCCCTACTATGAAAGGATATAAAATGATCTTGAAACCTGAAATATATATAATGTACCATGACAATGTCAGAGATATACTCTGATGGAGAGGGCAGCACTAGAAAATCTCTATAATATAATGGAAATGATTTATACAAGATACCACTTCAGATGCACAAGTAGCTACTTAGGAGAAGTACCCAAACAATTATTTTATTCCATCTTCCTAGCTGTATACTGTTCTGTGGGTGTTCCTCAGCTCACCTGCAAAAAAGTGCTTTGCTCTTGGATGGCGACCCCACCAGGAATGGATAGAAGGCTGCCAGTTTGATTGATAAAAATTTAAAAAGTCACTTCAATGAGATAACCTGTGTTATTCCCTTTAATTTGAACTTTTACCAATGCAAGGGTGTTGGCCAGTGCTCTGGCCATCTGGTTAAGCAAAAGAAAAAGAAATAGAAACCTGGCCTATTAAAGTCATGCTTTTATGGAGAATGACCTTGGAACATCACTATAAAATTGTAAGCCCATCTGACTTACGGTTACAGTTCATAGTCCATCATCCAGCGAAGTTAGGAGAGAAAGCTGGAGGCAAGAGATGATGCTGGGGCTATGCAGGAGTGTTATTAATTGGCTTTCTCCTCATTGCTTGCTCAGTCTGATTATTCTTTGTCTTGTTATTTATTTTTATTAACAAATTTTAAATTAAGACAGTTCTATCACTTTGCCCTTCTCTTTCTGCTCAAGCCCCTCTTATGTCCCTTAACGCCATCCGTTCCATACACTACCACCCAAAATCCCTTTCAAATTCATGACTTCTTTTTCTTTGATTGTTACTGTTTACACATACATATACACACATGCGTGCACACACACACATGCACACACACACACACATACATGTACAACTGCTCTGAGTTTGTTTGTTATGGCTTGTGTGTATATAGTTTCAGTGCAGATCCCTTTGTTTTGGATAACTAAGTAAAAGGGCCTATTTATACAAGAGGTTAATTCTCCCTCTCAACAGTCATTAGCTGCCATTAGATTTTGTCTAGAGGTAGGATCCTGTGAAATTTCCTCCATCAATGTTAGCATAGCTATGGTTATTGTTCAGGTCTTCTTTAGATATCATGGGGGTAATTTTCTGTCATTTCTAGAAGTCACCCTCTCACAGCAGATTTCCTGGTCTCTAAGCTTTTACTTTCTTTTTTGTCCCCTCTTCTTGTCCCTTGAGCCTTGTGTACAAGAATTGGATGTGTAGATGCAACTTTTGGTGCTGGTCTCCCACGATCTTTTGATCTCTGCATTATGACCAGTTACAGGATTTTTTTATAATGGTTGCCTCTTGAAATGGTTTTCTTCTTTAAATAAAATTTTTCATGAATCTAGAAACTATGTTTGAAAATGTGTTTGAACAAGTGAGTATATCATTACAAGAGAGTGCTGATATGTTAGCCTGCTTTCTTATAGCACCAAGAACAACTCAGGGGTGACACTGTCCACAATGACCTGGGCCCTCCCGCATCAATCAGCAATCAAAAAATGTACCAGAGGCTTGCCTACAGGCCAATCTCATGGGAGAATTTCCTCAATTCAGGTTACCTCTTCAAAAATTACTGTGACTGCACAGGTAATGTATTAAAGGGACACACTGTGAGACTTTGGTGTCACTTTGTTGGTCAAATCCTTGTCACAATGATACATGTGAAGACACTGTTGAAAGCTATATTTGTCACTGCTGGCCTGGATACACAGGTGCCCTGTGTGAAACAGACATAAATGAATACTAGCAACCCCTGTCAATTTAAGGGGAATATGGGAAGCTGTCCTCAGAGGATCAACAGACACACATTGCAGGACTACCTTCCTCCTTCAAATACCTTGAAGCCTCAGGCAATGATTGCATCTGTGAACCTTGATTCACAGACAAGAGCCTAGCATAACTCTCCTCTGAGAATCCACTGAGCAGCTGAATGAAACAGATGCAGCAACCCAGAGCCAAACATTAGACAGAGCTCAGGAAGTCATGTAGAAGAGTTGGGGAAGGATTGAGGAACCCAGAGAGGATGGGAATTCCACAAGTAGACCAACAGAGTCAACAAACCTGGACCCTTTGGGGCTTCCAGAGACTGAACCATCAACCAAAGAGCATAAAAGTGTTGGACATAGGCCCCCACACATATGTAGCAGATGTGCAGCTTGGTCTTCATGTGAGTCCCCCAACTAGTGGAGTAGGGGCTTACACTGACTCTGTTGCCTGCCTGTGGATCCTGTTTCTCTAACTGGGCTGCATTTTCTGGCATCAATGTGCCTAGTCTTACAGAGACAAGGTGCCAGAGTGGGTTGGTACCCAGAGTTGAGTGGGGTAATTCTTCTTCTCAGAAGTAAAGGGGAGATGTGAAGGAGGAGCATGTGTGGATGGGACTGGGAAGAGAGGAGGCACTGCAATCAAGATGTAAAGTCAATAAATTAATTAATGGAAAAAATTTAAAAATTTTTAAAAGACTAGTTTGTGCCAACTTGTCATAAAACTAGCCAGCAGACCATCAGAAGAATCATTTTCAGTACTGGAAGATGATTAGAACCAGAATGTAGTTATTTAGGCTAATGCACACGAAGTATCCACTGTGTCCACATGATGAGTGACATTAAGGAGCTATAGCCAGCCAGAGATGAACCAAATGTACATATATTTCCCCTTGTTCCTTGGTGGCACAAAATGACAGCATGAACTATATGTCATAAGAGGTACATGCAGCTATTAAGCAGTTTCCTCAAGAGAAAGCTGGAAATATGGACTTATGTCAGTACACTTTGCTTACTGGATGATATACATAAACGTTCCTACTCTACTACTATCAAAGGAATAGAAGAGAACATTTGATACCATTTTGGATACTGTGGTGGGTTTAAATATGCTTGGCCCAGTGAGTGGCGCTCTTAGGAGGGGCGGCCTTGATGGAGTAGGCATGGCCTTGTTGAAGAAAGTATGTCACTGTGAGGGTGGGCAATGAAACACTCCTCCTAACAGCATGGGATCCAGTCTTCTCCTAGCAGTCTTCAGATGAAGATGTAGAACTTTCAGCTCCTCCTGCACCATGCCTGTAGGTTGTAGGCTCTTGTCCACTCAGCCACAGGGCATGACTGCTTGGGGATGTGGAATTCAGGGAGTTTGACTGCACTTATTCCACACCATTGCCAGGGTGGTGGGTGCTGGGACTGTAGGAAAATGCAAAGGCACCACTTCAGTGCGGGGCCATAGGATTCTCAGACTCTTGAACATCCAGGCATCACTGGGAGTCTCAGAAGAGCAGAGAAATTCAAGGGCCCTGGGGCTAAAAACAGTGTCTAGCCTGGGGCCAGGGGAAAAGGGAGATCTCTGGTTTCTCCCAGCAGAGATGATAGTCCTTGGCTTGGTGGCTGGGAGCACAGAGAGGCCTTCTAAGGGAGATTAGGCTGTGACTCTTTGGGCAAAAGCTTTTTTCATGGCTTCCCAGAGGGGATCTTGGTGAAAAGAGACAGTCCATGGTTCTAAACAGTTTTTTGTCACGGAGGAAAGTGGCTGTGTAAAACCATACAGCACTTCTCAGGGTGGACCTGAGATTAAATAATTTTTACAGGAAGGAATGTCTGGGAAGGGAAGCTTACTGGCTAAGCTCTCCAGGCCTCTAGGTACCTCATTAGCATGGAGAACTCTGTTTGGAGCATATGTGAACACAGGTCATATCTCTTTTATGTTAGAAGTATGGCATGTGTTCCAAGTCAGAAGTCTGGCAGGAAGTTGAGAGTCACCTAAGCCTCAGGTGTGTGTCCACCGAGTCTCCAGGTTTTGACCTGCTCTACCTTACCAAACTTCCTGGCATGGTTTTATGTCCCACACATGCCTTCCAGGACACTGCCATGATCCAGCATTGATGAAAATGGACTGAACCTCTGAACCTGTTAGCCAGCCCCAAATAAATGCTCTCCTTATAAGAGTTGCCTCAGTTATAGAAGCCGTTCACAGCAGTAAAACCCTAACTAAAACAGAAGTTGGTATCAGAAGTGGGGTATTGCTGTAATAGGCCTGACCATGCTTTTGTTTGGAAGAATGTGGATTTGGGAAGTTTGGATTTGGAAAGCAGTGGAATGCTTTATGTGGGTCTTAATGGGCCATCTTAGTAGGAATACGTAGAGCTTTGTTGGTGAGGGGAATTGTGGAAGCCTGGCTCTAGAAGTTTCAGAGGAGAAGATTTTAGTATGTGACCTAGAGACTATTTTTGTTGTATTTTTGTGAATAATGTGGCTGCTTTTTTGCCATTGTCTAAAGCGTCTGCCTGAGAATAAGTCTAAGATGAAGAGAATCAGATTAATTCCTTTGACAAAAAAAGTCTCAAACCAGCCTGGTATAAATTCTGTTGTGTAACCACAGAAGAGTGAACTAAAGTTCACTCTTATGAAGAATATTTTAATGAAAAGGAACAGAAAAAAGGAAAAATACAAACTGTATGGTTCAAGTATTAGAGAGGCACAAGTAAGTACAATGGAGCTAACTAAATACTGGGTTCCAGGAGATAAAGAGATTAAGGAAGTGGTGACCCCAGCACAAGGTCCCACCAAGCTAAGCCTCCTGTTTATGCTTTTGCAGCTGAAAAAGTAATAGTTATAGCTAAGCATCATTACTACTTGGTTATTAATTCCATATGGACTTTTTATCTGGAATTAATTGCAATCCAGAAATAGAAAGCACAACTGGAATCCAGATCTTAAGGCTGGAAGATACAGGCTTTTGATCTGGATTTTGAAGAAATTGGTCTTAAAAAGATTAGGCCCAGGCATAGTGGTACACACCTTTAATCCCAGGAGACAAAGCCAAGCAGATCTCTGAGTTAAAAGCCAGCCTGGGACCGAGCAAGTTCCAGGTAAAGAAAAGCTTAAGTCTGCACCTGAGATTCTCTCTTCCATCTCTTGTATTCTCTTGGTGATGCTTGCATCTGTGACTCCTGATTTCTTTCCTAGGTCCTCTATCTCCAGGGTTGTCTCCCTTTGTGATTTCTTTATTGTTTCTATTTCTGTTTTTAAATCCTGAATGGTTTTGTTCATTTGTTTGATTGTGTTTTCCTGTAATTCTGCCCATTTGATTGTGTTTTCCTGTAATTCTTTAAGGGATTTTTATGTGTCTTCTTTAAGGGCTTCCAGTTGTTTACCTGTGTTCTCTTGTATTTCTTTAAGGGTGTTATTTATTTCCTTCTTAAAATCTTTTTTCATCATTATGAGATGTGATTTTAAGTCTGAGTCTTGCTTTTCTGGTGTGTTGGGGTATCCAGGGCTGGCTGTGGTAGGAGAGCTGGGTTCTGATGATGCCAAGTATTCTTGGTTTCTGTTCCTTGTGTTCTTGCCCTTGCCTTTTGCCATCTGGTTATCTCTGGTGTTAGCTGGTCTTACTCTCTGACTGTGTCTTGTCTTTCCTGCAAGCCTAGGTGTCAATACTCCTTGGAGACCAGTTCTTTCTGAGAGGAATTTGGGTTTAGAGAGTTGTGGTGCAGGGTCAGCTCTGGGGTGCAGACAGAAACAAGAAGGATCTAATTCCCAGCTGACCATTGTTTCTGATGGCTCTGCTAGGGTCCCTCTTGGTCCAGTGAATTTGAAAAGAAGTGGTGGTCTTGCCTATGCTTAAAGGTGTGTCGGCACTCCTGTTATACCAGTCTCTCCTGGCACTATTTGAGTATGGAGCCCTGTGTCACAGGATCTGCTCTCCAGCCACCAAAAGAAACCAGATCCCTGTTCCTCAGTCCCTGTGACCTGGGTATTCCAGGTGGGTTCCTCTGAGCAGCCAGTCTTGTCCCCACTCCTGGTAGGGTAGCTTTCTCCCTGCACTGTTTGGCTATGGAGCCCTGGTGGCCCAGGCAGAGGACTCCTGCCACAGATGGAAATCGGAAGGCTCTTACCTCCCTGCTGTTCCTCAGTTTTTGTGTCTGGAGCCCCCTTTTGCTGGCTTTTCCACACTCGTGGGCAGCTCCGTAATTGATCTGTTCAAGCATTGCTGCTGGAGCAGATTAATGATTCATCCACCACCCCCAGAAAGAACTTAGAGATGTAGATTAATGGTAACATCCCCAACCCTTAGAGAGAATTTGGAGATACAGATTGTTAATAAAGTTGTGTTACAATGTTTTTGCCAGTGGCCTTGGTGTATAAAAACTTATGGAACAATTTGAAGCTCATAAAAGCACACTCTTAATAGTTGAGCTAGGGTTTTTTTTTTAAGGTCAGGGAACTAGAACAATGGCAGCCCGACTAGCACTGGCTGATGTGACTTTTGCTGAAGCTGGATCAAGTGATGATTAATTTCTTGTACCCATTTTTGTCCTCAGGTTCCTGATACGATTTAATAAAAATGTTAATGAATTAATGCGTACCTTGAGGATTTAAAGTAAAAATGACTGGTTGTTATATAAAAGTTTAGATTTGTGATTCTTTTAAAAAATTCTTAAGATTACTTTTTAAGATAAATAATAAAGTAATTGATGCTTTCTTTATAACTTCAAATTGCAGCCTACCAGTAAAGAGAATCTGGCTGAGAAAATTTGCTTGCCACACTTTGTTAATCTATAACAAGTTATTTAGTTACAAATGTATGTGGGCTCTTAGGAATAATTTATTTTCTTCACTTATAGTATATAAAATGTTTATTCATGTGAGGGTATTGGGGAACATGTTTTTTTTTCTTACATATACTCATTGTAATCATTTACTAGAAGAAAAATAGAAGAAAAATCAGATTGTGATTTTTGTACTGCTTAAAGATTTTGCTGGGATACATAAGCTGTAGAAGAAAAAAATCCACCCAATGTATATATGTGTATATATGTATAATATGTGAAATTGGTTGGAGCTTTGCTTCATCTACCAAAAGTATGCATATATGTATGTACGTAAAATAGTTGGGTCTTCACTTGTTTCATCAAATGTATGAATATGTATGTATGTAAAGTTGGCTGGAGCTTTGGTCCATCCACCAAATGCAAGTATATGTATGTATGTACGTATGTACAGTATGTATGTGTGAATGTATGTATGTATGCACATATGTATGTATAGTTGTTGGAGCTTATGGAACCTTGTTTCAACCACTAAGTGTGTGTGTGTGTGTGTGTGTGTGTGTGTGTGTGTGTGTGTGTTCCTTTCCTTCACCCTTTTCACTGGCCCTAGAAAATTAAGTTTGGCTCCTTCGCTCTTTTCACTAACCCCAGAGAATGAAGCTTTGTTTTTTCAGAGAAAAATCTGAAGAATGATCAGTCACTGATTCTACACCCTGCCTCAGTTTACCCTGTGATGTCAAAGCTGATCTTCAACAGCAAATGGCCATGATATAGTCTTTGATCTTCCCTCTGAAATGTCATAAGCCGTGCCTCTCACCTTCTTCACTGCTGTCAAGCACCTACAGAATATCCCACAGAGCTCTTAACATCCAGTGGCTCTGCTAGACCAAAGTTCTAAAGTCCATAAACCTCCTAAAAGCATGGTCAGGGCTGTCACAGCAATACCCCACTATGCTAGTACCAATTTCTCTTAAATATGGTTTCTGTTGCAGCAACAAAACACCATGACCAAAAATCAAGTTGGGGAGGAAAGAGTTTATTTGGCTTATATATCCATTATTAGGGGAACTCAAGACAGGGCTGGAATCTGGAGGCAGGAGCTGATGCAGAGGCCATGGAGGGGTGCTGCATACTGGCTTGCTTCCTTCCTATGACTTGCTCATCCTGCTTTCTTATAGAACCCAGGACTACTAGTCCAGGGGTGGTACCACCCACCATAGGCTGGGACATTCCCCACTAATCACTAGTTGAGAAGATGCCTTACAGATGGATCTCATGGAGTCATTTTCTCAACTGAGCCTCCTTCCTCTCTGATGACTCTAGCTTGTATCGGATTGACACACAAAACCAGCCAGTACGGGTCCATTTTCTTTGAGTATCTTTTCCATCCTCTCCCCCCCACAGTGATGTCTATCCTTAATGTTAAGGTATGTTTCTTAGATGCAGCAGAAGGATGGATTCTGGGTTTTCATCCATATTGTTAGTCTATTTCTTTTTATTAGGGAATTGAGACCAGTGATTTTGAGAGATATCGATGAGCAGTTTATTGATTCCTGTTATATTCGCTGTGGTGGCAGCGGTGGTGGTGGTGGTGGTGGTGGTGGTGGTGGTGGTGGTGGTGGCGGCGGCGGCGGAGGCAGCGGCAATAGCAGCGGCGGTGGCGGCGGCAGCGGGATGTGTGTGTGTATGTGTGTGTGTGTGTGTGTGTGTGTGTTCTTTTAATTTGCTGGTCTGGGATCATTTATCTCATATGGGTTTTGTAGTTAACATCCTTACACTTTAGTTTTCTTTCTAGTGCCTTCAGTGGGTCTGCCTTTGTAGATAGATATTAAATTTGGTTTTATGTCTCATTTTCTATCTATGGTGAATGAAATTTTTTCTGCATATAGTAGACTGGGATGGCATCTATGGTCTGTTAAGAGTCTGCAGCACTTCAACCAGGCCCTTTTGGTGCTTTTAGAGTCTTCATTGAGATAACAGGTATGATTCTAATAAATGTGCCTTTATATGTTGTTTCTTCTTTTCCCCTTGCAGCTTTTTTGTGTTGTTTTCTATGTTTAGTGTTTTGATTATTTGCTGAAGGGACTTCCTTTTCTGATCCAGACTATTTGTGTTCTGTATGCTTCTTGTACCTTGAGAGGCATCTCCTTTAGATTATAGAAATTTTCTTCTATTTTATTGAAATATTTTCTGAGCCATTGAGCTGGGTTTTTTTTTCCCTCTATTCCTATTATTCTTAGATTTCCTAGATGTTTAGTGCCTTGAGTTTTATAGATTTAACATTCTTTGACCAATGTATCTATTTTTTCTTTTTACCATGTCTTCAATGACTGAGATTTACTTTCATCTCTTGTATTCTACTAGTGGTGCTTGTCTCTGAGGTTCCTGTTAAAGCTCCTAAATTTTTTACCTCCTGGTTTTCCTCAGTTTGGGTTTCCTTTATTGATTCTATTTCTACTTTCAGTTCTTGAAATATTTTATTCATATATTTAACTATTGTATTTTCATAAATTTCTTCAAGGAATTTATTCATTTCCTCCTTAAGGGCCTCTATCATATTCATTATATATTTTATAGTCTTTTTCTTGTGCATCAGCTATGGTAAACAAACAGGGCCTACTACAGTAAGATTGCTGGGCTCTAGTGGAAACACATCCTAGCTGTTGTTGTGTTTTATGCTGGTTTCTAGGCATGATCTTGGGAATATTATAATTCTAGGTGCTGACAGCTGATCTTTTCTTTATTGGACGGGTGTTTTGTTCCTTGGTTTCTTCTGCCTTTCCCTCGTACTTAGGAAAGTGTGGCTCTGTGTTGCCCAGTAGGACATTCTACTGGCATCCTAGTAGGTGTGGCTACAGGGGCTATGGGTAAACCGTATTTCTAGGTAGTGGGAGCTTCTTTGAAGTAGGGATTTTCCAGGAAGGGTAACTAAAATAGTGCACGGGGTGGGGGGGGAGTGGAGTGTTCCACGAGAATTGTTCAGTTGTGAATGAGGAAAGACAGTAGTAGGGATCTGCCACAGAACTAGGGATGAGATTGGGGGACTGGATTTGGAGGCACAGAGGGAGAAATGAAGACCTTCAGTAAGCCTACCTGCCTCACTGGCTGGAGTTGAAGACTGGGGTAAAGCAAACCTGGGAGAAGGGAAATTAGAAGAGGAAGATCTGTGTGATCCACTGGAGATGAGGGTTAGGAGGAAGACAGACCACAGTAGATGGTCTGCTACAGGGCTGGGGGTGGACTGGAGTATTGGATTTGAAGAAGCACAAGGAAAGGTGATGATCTGAAGCTAGCCTACCTGCTTCCCTATCCAGAGTAGCCTGTGGGTTCCTCATGTCTTATTTTCACATTTATTTATTTTGTGTATGCGTATGCTCATGTGTTGGGTTAATGGAGTCCAGAGTCCACCCCAGGGCTGGGCCACTGGGGGAGGCAGTACACGGGAAGTATTGACTGTGCTTACCCTAACCCACACCCGTTCGGGGCAGGTGTCAGGCTATGGGAATTCCCTGGACACTGCTCCAGGGGTGGGGAAGCAAAGTCTGAAGACCTGCTGGAGCTGGCTGGGGGTCCCCGGACCAGCATGGAGGCCGGAGCCATCTGGTTCTCAGGCTCTTGAGCACCCAGGCACTGTTGGGTGCTGCAGAAGAGCTGAAAGTGGAGTGGGGACCTGAGGACTGTATCTAGCCTGGGCCGAAGGGGAAAAGAGGGGGAGAGCTCCTGCTGGGTACCACAGGAAGGAGATTCCTTGGCTTGTCAGCAGGCAGCTTGGCTTGGTGGAGGCCATGGCTCGGAGCACTGAGAGGCCTTCTGCAGGAGACTAGGCAGCGGGCTCTTTAGACAAAGGCCTGTTCCATTGCTCCCCATGGCAGATGCTAGTGAAAAGAGACGGTCCACAGTTTTAAAGCATTTATTGTCAGGATGAAGAGTGGTGATGAGTAAAACCGTACCCCCCTTTCTCAGGGCAGGCCTGAGGTTAAATATCTTTTGTAGGGAGGAGTGTCTGGGAAGAGGAGTTTATTGGCTAAGCCTCCAGGCCTTTAGGTACCTCATTAAAATGGAGATCTGTCTTGAGGCTACATGACCAGAGGTCACATCCTCTACCTGTGGAGGGTCTTGGGGCGTCGCCCTTACATTACTGGATAGCCACAAATTTATGGAGGGCTGTGGCCTCTTGTCGGAGCCTGGTGTCCAGAAGCGTGTGGCAAAACGCCTACCGTCCCTTGCAGGGTTATCCCCTTCAGGGTCACCAGAGTTTCCAACATCAGCTCAACCAGAAACCACAGTCCTACAATCATGTGTGTCATGAATGTGGAGGCCAGAGGATAACCTGCAGGATCAGTTCTTTCCTTCTATCTTGTGTATTTTGGGACTCAAACTCAGACTGTCAGGCTTAATGACAAGTGCCTTTAATCAGCCATCTTGTCAGTCCATGTCTGTCTTATGATAGATAAATTTAATCATCACATTTAAAGCACCTATTTTACAAAATGATCATGCACTGTGATTTTGATTTACACCTATGATGCAATGTTTATTCAACAGATGCAATAATCAGGTGTCACATATCATGACAGAATAATAAAATCACCATAGGAAAAGTTATAAATATAAAATGCATTTAAAAAGTCAACACCCTTTCATGATACTCTCAACAAGTTGGATACAGAAATGATTGCACCTTAATTTGCTAGTGACTATATATGTATGACAAGCCAGGAGCTATCATCATACTCAATGAAAGTCCAGAGCTTTTCCTTTAAGATCAAAAACATAAATATCCCTGCTTGGAACTTATACTCATCACAATACTGCAAGTATGAGCCAATTAAGAAGAAAGAAAGAAAGAAAGAAAGAAAGGTCATGTAAATAAGAAAGACAAAACTGTTTGCATATGTTTCCATTCAAAATGGAAGAAAAATTGGTAAAGCTATCTGGAAAACACCATCAAAACCCCACATAAAACTGTAACTACACCAACTAAATACTCCAACAAAATGATTATGGCCATACACTCAAGGAATGCTTAAAGAGATATCTGTAATCTATGTTTAATGTAGCAGTACCAACAATAAGGTATGTAAACAACCTAAGCGTTCCTTTGTGTAAAGAAACTTTCATAGGGGCTGGGGAGACGAGAAATTGACTCTGTCTACAAGTGGAAGGCCAGGGTGGAACCCAAACTCCTTAGCTGTAGAAGCCACATTCATACACATAGAGAACATGTAAACACACATCACAAATGCACATGCATACAAATACTGAGTCCGTGCATAAAAGAATGTCTACCCCTTTTGTTTTTGTTTTTTTAAAGGAAAGTCTATCATGTAAGACAGCGGAAATGAACTAGAAGACATGTTGTTATGAGAAAATAAGCCAGACACGCAACGACTAAAAGCAATATATTATCTTATATAAATCCGGAGTGTAGTTAGGCATAGCAGTGTATGCATTTAATCCCAGCACTTGGGAGGCAAAGGATCTCTGTGAGTTCAAAGCCAGGCTAGTTCACACAGTGAGCTCCAAAGCTAAATAGTGAAAGCCTGTCTTTAATGAGTAAATGTTTATGAATTACTGTTAAAGGTTATAAAGTTTCAGTTACAAAATAAACAACTTAAGAGTATGATTGTTGAATACAGTTAATAATGTGTGTTACCTGAAATCTCTGAGACAGTACAAAGTGCTTCATAATACCAAAACCAAATTATTGTAACATTTTACTAGCCTACTAATTGTTTCATGTAATATTCCATGGAATCTTGTACATCTTGAATAGATTTTAAAACTGGAAAGTCATTATGTGCAAATATTAAAAATATCTCAAATATTGAAGATGCAAAAGATGACCAAAATAAGCTTATAAAACTACCAAGAAAGCTATGTTTCTGCCAGTATACAAGATCTTAGGATATAGAAACAACCCCCATATTCTATGCATGAAGTTTCCCAAATGTAAATCGCTTTATCGAATGTTGATGACTAATGTAAATAATTACTTTCCAATATTTCTTACTTTCACAAAGTCCTCCAATGTGATACTGTGAGTAATCATCAAAGAAATGAGCAGAAATATAATTTTCCACATTGTGTATCAACAGAGTTTCTCTTGTATCACATAGTTACAAAAAACCATAGAAACAGTGAAGGCTTTCCATGTTTCTGACTTTGTGAAGCTTAAAAGTGAGTTTGTGTGAGCTGGGTTTTGAGCATTCTGATCACTTCCCACGTTCTTTAGTTGATGAGGCATTTTTTGCAACATGATTTCCTTCATGTCTTTGAGGTCACCTAGGATATAAATAATCACTTTACAAATGGTTACACTGATGACCTTTCTTGCAACTGTGAATCTGGATGCACTGCTAAAGCAATAGAACTTCCTAAGGCAGTCTCTTCATTCCCTCCAACCAGAGAATTTATCTCAAGATTTTGTATGTGTTCTGTAAAATGAGCACGACTGAAGGCTATTCCATCACTTGTACATGAGTAGGCTTTCTCTCCGCTGTGAATTCTTATGTGTTTACTTAGATGAGAGTAGACAGCAAAGGCCTTCCCACACTCCTTACACACATAGGGCTTCTCTCCAGGGTGGGTCCGCATGTGAATTCGAAGGTAGGAGGAACATGTGAAGGCCTTCCCACACTCATTACACTCGAAGGGCTTCTCTCCAGTGTGACTTCTCAAATGTGCAATAAGATAGGAGGAAGAAGCAAAGGCCTTTCCACACTGGTCACATGCATATGGCTTCTCTCCTGTGTGACTTCTTATATGTTCAAGGAGGCCTGAGGATGTAGTGAACGCTTTCCCACATTCTTTACAACTGTAGGGCTTCTCCCCAGTGTGAGTTCGTATATGTTTTGTAAGCCCAGAGCACACAGTGAAAGCTTTCCCACACTCCTCACACTTGTGGGGTTTCTCTCCTGTGTGGATTCTTACGTGTTTACTTAAATGGGAAGAAACCGTGAAGGCCTTCCCACACTCCTTGCATATGTGAGGTTTCTCCCCGGTGTGGGTTCGTATGTGGTTATGAAGGTAGGAGGAGCATGCGAATGCTTTCCCACACACAGTGCACTCAAAGGGATTTTCTCCAGTGTGTGTCCGTAAATGCTTAGTAAGGCTTGTGCGCTCGGTGAAGGCTCTGCCACACTCCTTACACACATAGGGCTTCTCCCCAGTGTGAGTTCGCATGTGAATTCGAAGGTAAGAAGAGCATGTGAATGCTTTCCCACACACTGTACACTCGAAGGGTTTCTCTCCAGTGTGAATTCTCAAATGTGTAATAAGGGTTGAGGAAGAAGCAAAGGCCTTCCCACAATGATCACATTCGAAGGGTCTCTCTCCCATGTGACTTTTCATATGTTTAATAAGGCCTGAGGTTGAAGTGAAGGCTTTCCCACACTCCTTACATTCATAAGGCTTCTCTCCAGTGTGTGTCGGTAAATGTTTACTAAGGCCAGAACGCCCTGTGAAGGCTTTGCCACAGTCCTTACATTTATAGGGCTTTATTCCAGTGTGAACCCGAAAGTGATCATTAAGACATGAGGAATTTCTAAAGCATTTTCCACAAACCTTACATTCAAAGGGCTTCTCTTCAGTATGAGTTTTTAAGTGCTGACTCAGTGGATAACACCTAGAAAAGGCTTTCCCACACTCCTTACATTGATAAGGTTTCTCTCCGGTGTGAGTACGCATGTGAATATGAAGGTTGGCAGAATACTTAAAACCTTTCCCACATTCCTTACATTCATAGGATTTTTTCCCAGTATATGTTTGAGCACTCTCAGCATGACTCGGGGCTGGGCTAAAAGTATCACCACACTGTACCCATTTAAAGAGTTTGTCTTCACTGTGACTTCTCCCAGGCCTCTGAAGGGATGACTGACTATCAAAGACTTGCTGAAATTCACTAGATTCAAGGAATTTGTCTTGTACACACGTTGTCTGGTAAGCTGAACTTGAAGTCATATTGCAGTCTTTTCCATACTGGTGTAATTCAGGATCGTTGTCTGCAGAGGAGGTCTCCTGAAGCCGAGTAGGAAAGACTAGTCCATACTGACCACAATCATAAATGTTCCCTGTGTTTTCAATACCTATGTGTGTCAGACTGCATGAAGGTTCTTTGACGATTTTTCCAGGTGGCTTAAAGTCACAGAGCTCCTTTGCATTGTGGCTATTTGACTGTTGATTTAAAAAAATAAGAAGATATTAAAAATTTTCAAATCTATTAGTATACTTCACTTATCTAAAGATAAGAACAGGATGAGGAGGATGGTTTTTCCCATTTTAATTACATGCATTTCCCTCAGTGTGAATGAAAAAATGCTATTGCAAGAATCTTATGCCATCTGTTCCAATGCTGAAAGGCTTCCTGTGCTTCCATGAAATTGTTTTAAAAGTCCAATGTCTACAGCTATATGTAGAAATACACGCTAACAGAAACTCAAGTTTGAAACTATGATTAGGACATCTTCTAGACACTACTCCTGTGGATGCAGGCCATTTCTCTCTAATGTCTCTTTATCTGCAAGCATTTGGATGAAATTTATGAGAAATACCCACTCTATTTCAACGAAAAAATATAAAATATCCCTTGTGACTCTTACCAGTTGTATCTCATTTGACATTTTTAACTGAAAAATATCCTGCTGAAACACTGTTCCTCTGGTGTTAAGTTGCATAGCCCATTCTGAAGTTAAATAACAACAAAAAACATGTAAGTGCTTCCACACTGAAACAGAAACATTAATAATATAGCTCATTTGAATTTGTTCTCATGTTAAACAAGTTAAAAGCAAAGCTATGTTAAATGTTAGCAACTTGGCTATGTCTAAGAATTTACAGGCTGGGGATACAGGTCCATGTCAGAATAAAAGAGGAGGGTGGGAGAAATGGCTCAGAGGTTAAGAACATTTATTGGTCTTGTAAATAAATAAACACACACCCAGATTCAGTCCCCAGCACCCACATCAGACAGCTCACATCCACTTGTGACCCCAGTTCCAGGGGACCAGACACCTCTTCAGGCCACTACAACTGCATACACATGGCACATGGGACTCACCAAAGCCCCCACACACACACATAAAAATTAAAACAATAATAACTATTTTTAAAAGAGGCCTTGGATCCAGCAATCAATAATAATAATGATAATGGCATAAACATAATAAAATTATAAAGAGAATAGGCAAACAAAATTTAGAAATAATTTACTCTGAAATTTAAATGCCCTGGTAAACAGCGACAGTTTTATTAGGGAGAAAAGAAAGATTTGGACAAAAAAATCCAAGTAGACGGAAAGCAATAGTTTAGAAGTATGAAGATCTCCTTAAACGCTCGTGTCCAGTGGTCTCAGCCTTCTGACTCACGTTTCTCTTCTTGGCGCTATACCTTAGGGGTAAGCACTTGCTTATCTTATCTTTGTGCCAGCCACAGAAGGGGGAGGGTCTTATTGTATTGAAAATAGAACTCCCAAGCGTTTACCTCGGTGAACTCTTCTCTTGACTACTCTCACCTCTTCAGCCTCCCAACAAGAGCTAGATCTGGATTTGATGAGCTGACATCCTACACACAAGGGAAGATGCATTCATGAAAGCAGATCAAGCAAAAAAGGGTATGCATACCTTTCCAAGACTTAGAAACTTCGGTTCCAATGACAGCAATGAAATACTGCTAAACACCCCAGATGAAAATAGCCCATTTAATGTGTCAGTAGGTACTGACTGCATACCTTAAAACCTACAGTGATACTTACAAAGACAAGACAAAACACTGCTATTGGGCCAGTTGGATGGCTCGCCAGATAAAACCACTGCCGCTAAGCCTGACCACCTGTTTACATGCCTGGGACACGGTGAGGGGGAAGAACTGACTTTCACAAGATGTCTACTGACTTTTAGATATACACTATGACAAACAGAAAATAAATGTAAATAGAACAATTTTAAGCACTAATGAAACATAATCAAATATAAAAGAAAGTAAAAGTGAGACAGGTTTCCACTGGGCGACCTTGGCTGGCCTAAAACTCTATAGACTAGGCTGGCCTTGAACTCCTGTCTGTACTTCCTGGAGTACAAAGATAAAAGGCACAGGCCACCACATCCACAAGATCTTTGCTCTCATGAAGAAAAAAAAATTACACTAGTAGTTAAATATAATGCAATGTATCCAAATCATATGGAAGCACCATTAAAGCAGAGATGATCAGGACACCAAACAGTATTTCTGATTCAGTTTGTCAAAGATAGTCTGATAATTTCCTTTTAATGGAGCACAATAGCAATGCTGGTAATTTTAGGACTGTGTCTTAAGATATAACAGGGCAGATGAAAACGTAATAGGACAGAGTATAAGGCCTCTCTCTTTCTCTTTCTCTTTCTCTTTCCCTCTGTCAACCTGCACTCCCCTCCTCTCCTCTCCTGTTTTTCGATTGTTTGTCTCTACATACTCAAATGCACAGAGATCCCCCTGCCTCTGCCTCCTTAGTACTGGGATTAAAGTTATGCACGGCCAGCCCTCTGTTATTTTCAACTGTCCTTAGAGCTGCCATCAGCTCTAAACAGGAAAATTCATAGGTGCGATGGCTCAGCAGGTAAAGGGACTTGCTGCCAAGCCTGACAACTAAGTTTCATCCCTAGAACTCACATAGCAGAATGAGAGATGACTCTCAAATGTTGTCCCCTGAACTCCATTTGTGAACTATAAAACACAGAAACACACATACACACCATAAAATAACAAAATGTAATTAGGAAAAATATACATACTTTTGGCTTTTATAAGAGTCTACAGGGAATGAGGGGAACCTCACCTACTGCAGCCAGGTTCTGGTAGTTCTCCAGCATCACCTCTCTGTAAAGGTTCCTTTGTTTTGTGTCCAATAAAATCCATTCCTCCTGGGTGAAGTCTACAGCCACATCCTCGAAGGTCACTGCCTCCTACAATCACACACACTTGGATTTGAGCCAACTACCATCTCTCCAGGTCCCAGGAGACTGAGGAGAGGAACTCGGTGCCTACACGGAGTTGGGGTGCTCTAGCAGCCTCTGGCAGGGCTCGGTGAGCAGCACTCTCTATATCTAGCCACTAGCATTTTCACTTTCATATCTTCTTCTCAAAGACAGGGTTGGCCAGGTTGGCTGACATTAAAGTCTCTGTTCCTCCCCCTCCCCTCTTTTCCGACTCCGTGCTGGACTAAAGTCATGCACCACCACGCCTGGACTTCACCCTATCTTTCTTGACACATCTCACCCAAAACCATCCTGCATGGGCTTTCTCATTTATTTCCTTCTATTTAAACACATTAAACATTCTGCACACGCTTGATAAATGGGGAAAGGCGAATGAAGCCTTTCAGAAAGGAAAACATTCATCTCCTTCATCAACTGTGAGAACACAGTAAAATCAGAAATATACAGTGAATGTCCTGAGGGGGAGAATCAATAACAATCGTAATTACTAATTACTAATTAACAATTACTAATCATAAACCAATATAAACGTTACTTTTCATGTTGATACAATGAAATATATGACAAGAAGCAACTTCAGGGAGAAAGGATTTATTCTGACTTACAGAGAGTCATAAAGAAATACAACTAACCACTCAGTCCTTGAATGAGGTTTTATTTCCTTCCAGAAGCTCTGGAGAAAAAAGTCTGCCTATATAGAAATGTGTCAGCCTTATAGGTGTACTGTCAGGATATGCTTTAGTCGCACCTGGTAGCTACTGGTCCAATAGTCAGACACCCTCTTTTCCATCTCTGTCTTTTCATTATGAAAGCAGCCTGGGTTCCTAGAAAATAAACCTAGTAGGAAAAAGAAAAGAAAAAGAAACTGGAGTTATCCATAATTCCCAGATTTACATACATGGATGTCATTCTATCCTAGGTCAAAATTCCCATATAGTTCAACCCAGGAAATCAATCTATCTATCTATCTATCTCTCTGTCTCTGTCTCTCTCTCTCTCTCTCTTTCTCTCTCTCTCTCTCTCTCTCTGTGTGTGTGTGTGTGTGTGTGTGTGTGTGTGTGTCGGTGGGTGGGTGGGTGTGTCTGCCTCTCTTTCTCCCTCTCTCTCCCTCCCTTCCCTGTCCCTCCCCCCACCCCCCAACTTCACATCTATACGGGAGTACCACACGGTGCCAGATCAATCAAACTCAGAAAAAGGAATGGTGAGCCACGCTGCCCACAAGGACGAGAATATAAGTCTCATTTACAGGTAAAGAACAGTAAGCCTAGAAACATGGCCTATTACCTGCCTATGGTGAAATAAACTCATAAATGAAATCAAGTAGCACTCATGACCAAAGTACATATATGAGCAAGCTGGCTTATAAAACAGACAATTTCAGCAACTCTTGCCGACTTCAGCATCTGTATTAGTTATTTTTCTCATTGCTATGATAAAAAATACTCAACAAGGAGTAACTTTGGGGGCTAGAGAGATGGCTCAGTTGTTAAGAGCACTTGTTGCTCTTGTAGAGGACCCATGCTTGGTTCCTAGCACCTACACAGTAGTTCACAACCATCCAGAACTCCAGTTCCAGATCTAATGCCCTTTTATGATCTCCACAGGCACCAAGCACACATGTGGTCCATAGGCATAGATGCAGGCAAAACGCATATACAAAATAATAAAATAAATAAATCTTTTAAAAGATAAAAAAGAAACAGCTTAAGAGAGAGCCTACTAAGGTTCAAGGGGATATAATCCTCGAAATGTACTGGAACACTCTCTTCCAGAATCTGAAGGACACGTCTAAGCAGTTTACATACAGAAGTGGCCAGTGGTGATCTTCAATTCTCTCTCTAGGAGAAGGCATGGCAGCAGGAGTGGGAAGCTGGCTGACTGCATTGCATCAGCAGTCAGGAAATAAATGAACCAGGAGGTAGGACTGACCTATAAAACCTCAAGGTCCACCTAACCTTGAGCCACTTTTTCCAGCAAAGCTCCACCTCCTGAAAGTTCTACACCCTTTCCAAACAGAACAATAGGTTGAGAACCAACAGTTCCAGTAAGTCATAGGGGTAATTTCATATTCAAATGACAGAAGCACCCCTGAATTGGTAACATGACTGTTCAAGCCAAGAGCACAACACTTATTCTGTCTATACAAGGAGTACACAATGCATGAGCGAGACTTACCATGGAACAAACTGATGGCGTCCATCCTGTAATGGTGATGGTGAAATACACAGGAACACTCCCTTCCGGAATTTGAAGGACACGGCTGGGCAGTCTATACACATAAGTGGTCACTGTGATCTTTCCTCTTGCATTCTTGAAGACATGGATCATTCATCATAAAGTATTATCTATTAATCATCAAGCATCATAATTAGTTCTTTCTCTTTCTGATGGGTAAAAGCCACTAAAAATGATAACATGGGCTGGAGAAATGCTTGACTAGTTAAGAGCACTTGCTGCTCTTCCAGAGGATTTGGGTTAAGTTTTCAGCACCCACGCTGGGCTAAAACTCTACCTCCTGTAACTCCAGCTCCAAGCAATCAGATACCCTCCTCTGCCTTTCTGAGTATCTTCATACAAATGGAATACATTTAAAGACACACACGAACATAGACATAAATAAAAACAAACTTAAAAATGAATTCTCTGCATCTGGAGCTGATCCTCTGCCACAGGGCCCGATACCCAAATAGCATCCAGAGAAAGCAACCCTCCCAGGAGTGCAGACAAGCCTGTGAGCACAGGTAGGACCACCACTGCTGCTTAAAAGGCCCCGCCCTGAAACCTCAGGACACAGGAACCGAGGAGCAGCCTGGGACAGGAGCCTTCTGGTTTCTGTCTGTGCCTGGAGCTGATCCTGTGCCACAGCACTACATACACAAATACCTCCAGGAGAGAGCTGGTCTCCCAGGAGTGCTGACACCTGCAAGAACAGGTAAGACCACCACTTCTGCTCAAATTCCTGGCCCAAGAGGGACCCTCCCAGAGCCATCATGACAGAGGAACCAAGAACTGCTGAGGACAGGATCCTTCTGGTTTCCATCTGCACCCCAGAGATGACCCTGTGCCACAGCTCTCCATACCCAAATTCCTCCCAGAGAGAACTGGTCTCCCAGGAGTACTGACACAGAGGTTTGCAGGAGGGACAAGCCACAGTCAGAGACAGCAGGACCACCTAACACCAGAGATAACCAGATAGTGAAAGGCAAGGGTAAGAACAGAAGCAACAGAAACCAAGGCTACTTGGCATTATCAGAACCCACTTCTCCTACCACGGAGAGCACTGGATACCATAACACACCAGAAAAGCAAGACTGATTTAAAAATCACATCTCATGATGATGACAGAGGACTTTAAGGAGGACATAAATAACACCCTTAAAGAAATACAAGAGAACACAGGTAAACAGCTAGAAACCCTTAAATAAGAAACACAAAAATCCCTTAAACAATTATAGGAAAACACAACCAAACAGGTGAAGGAATTCAAAACCATTCAGGATCTAAAAATGGAAATAGAAACAATAAAGAAATCACAAAGGGAGACAACCCTGGAGATAGAAAACCTAGGAAAGAGATCAGGAGTCATAGATGCAAGCATCACCAACAGAATACAAGAGATAGAGGAGAGAATCTCAGGTGCAGAAGATACCATAGAAAACTATAGACACAACAGTCAAAGAAAATGCAAAATGCAAAAAGCTCCTAACCCAAAACCTAAGGATAATAGGTATAGAAGACACTGAAGATTCCCAACTTAAAGGGCCAGTAAATATTTTCAACAAAATTATAGAAGAAAACCTTCCTAGCCTAAAAAAAGAGATACCTCTGAACATACAAGAAGCCTACACAACTCCAAATAGACTGGACCAGAAAATAAATTCCTCCTGTCACATAATGATCAAAACACCAAATGCAAAAAACAAAGAAAGAATATAAAAAAGCAGTAAGTGAAAAAGGTCAAGTAACATATAAAGGCAGACCTATCAGAATTACATGAGACTTTTCACCAGAGACTATGAAAGCTGAAAGATCCTGGGCAGATCTCATTCAGACCCTAAGAGAACACAAATGTCAGCCCAGGCTACTATACCTAGCAAAATTCTCAATTACTATAGATGGTGAAACCAAGATATTCCATGACAAAACTAAATTTACAGAGTATCTTTCCACAAATCCAGACCTACAAAGGATAATAGACAGAAAATGCCAACACAAGGAGGGAAACTATACCCTAGAAAAAGCAATAAAGTAATCTTCTTTCAACAAACCCAAAAGAAGATAGCCACACAAGCATAAAAATAACATAAAAAATAACAGGAAGCAACAATCACCATTCCTTAACATCTCTTAACATCAATGGACTCAATTCCCCAATAAAAAGACATAAACTAACAGACAGGATATGTAAACAAGACCCAGCATTTTGCTGCATACAGGAAACGCACCACAGTGTCAAAGATAAATACTACCTCAGAGTAAAGGGCTGGCTGGAAAACAATTTTCTAAGCAAATGGTCCCAAGAAACAAGCCGGAATAGCCATTCTAATATCGAATATAATCAACTTTCAACCAAAAGTCATCAAAAGAGATAAGAAAGGACACTTCATACTCATCAAAGGAAAAATCTACCAAAAAGAACTCTCAATTGTGAACATCTATGCTCCAAATGCAAGGGTACCCATATTCACAAAAGAAACTTTACTAAAGCTCAAAACACACATTGTACTCCACAAAATAATACTGGGAGACTTCAACACCCCATGCTCCTCAGTGGATTTATCATGGAAACACAAACTAAACAGAGACACAGTGAAACTAACAGAAGTTACGGAACAAATGGATTTAACAGATATCTATAGAATGTTTCATCCTAAATCAAAAGAATATACCTTCTTCTCAGCACCTCATGGTACCTTTTCCAAAATTGACCATATAATCAGTCACAAAACAGACATCAACAGATATAAGAAGATTGAAATAATCCCATGCTTCCTATCAGATCACTACAGATTAAGGCTGGTCTTCAATGGCAACAAAAACAACAGAAAGTCCACATACACATAGAAGCTGAACAATGCTCTACTAAATGATAACTTGGTCAAGGAAAAAATAAAGAAATTAAAGACTTTTTAGAATGTAATAAAAATGAAGGTACAACATAACCAAACTTATAGGACACAATAAAAGCAGTGCTAAGAGGAAAATTCTTAGTGCTGAGTACCTCCAAAAAGAAACATGAGAAAGCATACACTAGGAGCGTAACAGCACACCTGAAATCTCTAGAAGAAAAAGAAGCTAATATACCCAAGAGGAGTAGAAGGCAGGAAATAATCAAACTCAGGGCTGAAATCAACCAAGTAGAAACAAAAAGAACCATATAAAGAATCCAAAAAAAAAAAAAAACCAGAAGCTGATTCTTTGATTAAATCAACAAGATAGATAAACCCTTAGCCAGACTAACCAAAGAGCACAGAGACAGTATCTAAACGAACAAAATCAGAAATGAAAAGGGAGATATAACAACAGAAACTGAGGAAATTCAAAAAATCACCAGCTCCTACTACAAAAGCCTATATTCAACAAAATTGGAAAATCTGGATAAAATGGGTAATTTTATAGACAGATACTAAATACCAAAGTTAAGTCAGGATCGGATAAACCATCTAAACACTCCCATAACCCCTAAAGAAATAGAAGCAGTCATCAAAAGTCTCCCAACCAAAAAAAGCCCAGGACCAGATGGGTTCAGAGCAGAATTCTATCAGACCTTCAAAGAAGACCTGTTACCAATACACTTCAAACTACTCCACAAAATAGAAAGAGAAGGAATACTACCAAAATCATTCTATGAAGCCACAGTTACACAGATACCAAAACCTCACCCAAGCCCAACAAAGAAATAGAACTTCAGACCAATTTCCCTTATGAATATTGATGCAAAAATACTCAATAAAATACTTGCAAACCGAATCCAAGAACACATCAAAACGATCATTTACCATGATCAAATAGGCTTCATCCCAGGGATGCAGGGATGGATCGATACCCGGAAATCCATCAATGTAATCAACTACATAAACAAACTCAAAGAAAAAAACCACAGGGTCATTTCGTTAGATGCTGAAAAAGCATTTGACAAAATTCAACATCCCTTCATGATAAAAGTCTTGGAAAGATCAGGAATTCAAGGAGCATACCTAAACTTAGTAAAAGCAATATACAGCAAACCAGTGGCCAACATCAAACTAAATGGAGAGAAACTCGAAGCAATCCCACTAAAATCAGGGACTAGACAAGGCTGCCCTCTCTCTCCCTACCTATTCAATATAGTACTTGAAGTTTTAGCTAGAGCAATTAGACAACAAAAGGACGTGAAAGGGATACAAATTGGAAAGGAAGAAATCAAAATATCACTATTTGCAGATGATATGATGGTATACTTAAGTGACCCAAAAAACTCCACCAGAGACTGCTACAGCTGATAAACTTCAGCAAAGTGGCTGGATACAAAATTAACTCAAGCAAATCAGTAGCCTTCCTATACTCGAAGGATAAACAGGCTGAGATAGAAATTAGGGAAATGACACCCTTCACAATAGTCACAAACAATATAAAATATCTTGGTGTGACTCTAACCAAACAAGTGAAAGATCTGTATGACAAGAACTTCAAGTCTCCAAAGAAAGAAATAGAAGAAGACCTCAGAAGATGGAAAGATCTCCCATGCTCATGGATTGGCAGGATTAATATAGTGAAAATGGCCATCCTGCCGAAAGCAATCTACAGATTCAATGCAATCCTCATCAAAATCCCAACTCAATTCTTCATAGACTTAGAAAGAGCAATTCTCAAATTCATATGGAATAACAAAAAACCCAGGATAGCAA
Source organism: Rhynchomys soricoides (assembly GCA_019843965.1). Classification (NCBI taxonomy): domain Eukaryota; kingdom Metazoa; phylum Chordata; class Mammalia; order Rodentia; family Muridae; genus Rhynchomys; species Rhynchomys soricoides. Next base: position 123,336 of record JADRCH010000163.1, read on the forward strand.
AAACTATTCTCAACAATAAAAGAACTTCTGGGGGAATCAGCCTCCCTGACCTCAAGCTGTACTACAGAGCAGTAGTGATAAAAACTACATGGTACTGGTACAGTGATAGGCAGGTAGATCAATGGAATAGAATTGAAGACCCAGAAATGAACCCACACACTTATGGTCACTTGATCTTTGACAAAGGATCTAAAACCATCCAGTGGAAAAAAGACAGCATCTTCAACAAATGGTTCTGATTCAACTGGCAGTCTGCATGTAGAAGAATGCAAATTGATCCATTCCTATCTCCCTGTACAAAGCTCAAGTCCAAGTGAATCAAGGAGCTTCACATAAAACCAGATAAACTGAATCTAATAGAAGAGAAAGTGGGGGAAAGTCTCGAACACTTGGGCACAGGAGCACCAATGGCTTATGCTCTAAGATCAGCAATTGACAAATGGGACCTCATAAAATTGCAAAGCTTCTATAAAGCAAAGGACACTGTAAATAGGACAAAACGGCAACCCACAGATTGGGAAAAGATCCTTACCAATCCTACATCTGATAGAGGGCTAATGTCCAACTCAAGAAGAATTCAAGAAGTTAGACTCCAGAGAACCAAATAACCCTATTAAAAAATGGGGAACAGAGATAAACAGAATTCTCAACTGAGAAAACTCAATGGGTTGAGAAGCACCTAAAGAAATGTTCAACATCCTTAGTCATCAGGAAATGCAAATCAAAACAACCCTAATATTGCACCTCACACCAGTCAGAAAGGCTAAGATCAAAAACTCAGGTGACAGCAGATGCTGGCGAGGATGTGGAGAAAGAAGAACACTCCTCCATTGTTGGTGGGATTGCAAGCTGGTACAACCATTCTGGAAATCAGTCTGGCTATTCCTCAGAAAATTGGATGTAGTATTACCTGAGGACCAAGCTATACCACTCCTGGGCATATACCTAAAAGATTCTCTAACATATAACAAAGAACATACTCCACTATGTTCATAGCAGCCTTATTTATAATAACCAGAAGCTGGAAAGAACCCAGATGTCCCTCAACAGAGGAATGGATACAGAAAATGTGGTACATTTACACAATGGAATACTACTTAGCTATTAAAAACAATGACTTTCACGAAATTCGCAGGCAAATGGATGGAACTTCAGAATATCATCCTGAGTGAGGTAACTCAGTCACAAAAGAATAAACACAGTATGTACTCACTGACAAGTGAATATTAGCCCCAAAGTTTGGAATACCCAAGATTCAATTCACAGACCACATGAAGCCTAAGAAGGAAGACCAAAATGTGGCTGCTTCAGTGTTTCTTAGAAGGGTGAACAAAATACTCACAGGAGGAAATATGGAGACAAAATGTGGAGCAGAGACTGAAGGAAAGGCCATCCAGAGACTGCCCCACCTGGTGATACATCCCATACATAGCCACCAAACCCGAACATTATTGTGGATGCTGAGAAGTGCTTGCTGATGGAAGCATGATAAGCTGTCTCTTGAGAGGCTCAGGCAGAGCCTGACAAATACAGAAGCAGATGCTCGAAGCCCACCATTGGACTGAGCATGGGGTCCCAGATGGAGGAGTTGGGGTAGGGACTGAAGGAACTGAGGGTGTTTGCAGCCCCATGGAGAGAGCAACAGTGTCAACTGGCCAGATTCCCGGGAGCTCCCAGAGAGTAGACCACCAACCAAAGAATACACATGGAGGAACCCATGGTGCTGGTCACACATGTGGCAGAGGAGGGCCTTATTGAACATCAATGGGAGGAGAGGCCCTTGGCCTGAGGGTGTTTGATGCCCCAGTGTAGGGAAATGCTACGGAGGGAAGTAGGGAGTGTTGGTGGGTGGGTGGGTGGGTGGGGGAGCACTGTCATAGAGGCAGGGGGAGGAGGGATGGGATAGGGGGTTTACGAAGGGGAAACCTGGAAAAGGGAAAACATTTGAAATGTAAATAAATTAAATATCCAATCAAAAATTAATTAATTAGTTAATTAAACAGCGGTGGTTCTCAGGAATGAGGAATGGAGATGGTCATGAGGCTGTGGAGGAGGAGGAACAGGCCCTCTGCTTAGCCTTAGGGTCATGGGAAAGGATCTAGACAATATAACCACAGAGGCCATAAAGGTCTACATGGTCCTTAGTAGAAATCACTTATTACAAGACTTGGTCAAACCTGGAATTATAAAGAGACATATGTACCCGCTGGTCCAATGACTGCTGCATTAATTACTCAGAATGAACTTGAGGACATCAAGAATAGAGAGTTAGAAGTGGTCTCAAGATAAGGCACGGATAGGAAAAGAAGGAATCTATAAAAAACCAAGCAAATGATCGATGGGTTTATTTTATAGAGAAAGGCTTGTGTATGCTCAGAAATAAACAGCATGAGAAGGAGAGTGCATGAGGGCACGGAATTGCTAGGATGACAGATTGGAGAAGTAAAAGATGACGTATAGTGTAAGCATACAAAACGTTAGGCCTTTGTTCTCCTAGCGCTGTAAGGGTTAGAGATGACAATGCCTACAGAGATATGAGAGAGCTGGTTGCTTTACTTGCATAAACTTTAAAACTCTGTAAGAAGTCACTGTATCCTTAGTAGTCTGTCACCCTTCTGTTCTTACATAAACGTAGTGAGGTACCAGGAAACCACAAGATCTGTGCACAGCTCCGCATGAAGGACAGGCTGGGTAAAACTACAGGGAAATGCGCTTTTGTTTTGTTTTGTGTTTTAAGGAAGCGGGGACTGGGACTAATGACCCAGGATTCACAGAGTTTATATAAGTTTAAGGGTATCTAAAAAAAGTTAAAAGTGGTCAAAACTTGGATGATGTAGCTTCAGTAAATAAAAGACCGGGTTCTGGCTCTCTAGTCGGGAGAAGGAAAAAGAAGAAAAAGAATAAGAAGAATGAACATAGGAAAAGCAGGGAGAAGAAGGACGAATGATGAGACTCCTCAGGTAAAGAGAGAGCGCCTGAGCTGGCAGCTTGCATCCACTGACTCCAAGCCATTGAGTCAGCGCCACTCCTGCCCCCGCTTTTCTCAGGACCCTGCTCACACTGAGGCTGGACCTCAGCATGCATATACATGGTGCTGATACATACATGCAGGCAAAATACTCATATACAATAAATAAAAACAAATAAAATCCTTAAAAATAAAGACAAAAAAAAAAGATTCCCAATATTCCTAACACAAAGAAACATGTTTGAGGTTGCAGACAAGTCAACTATGCTCATCTGGTCATTATACATTGTACAAATGCTACTAAAACATGACACCATACACAAAAATATACAACTTCTATGTGTCAGAAAATAGTAAACAAAATCAGTTAGTAAATATTGCAAATAAATAACAAATGTATCATATCTTCCTGGTATTTAACTAACGAGACAAGTTCTTAAATGACCTATACATAAGCCCCCATGCTGCACAGATACCATCACCCTGAAAGGCATTGAAATATGCACAAATTGAGAACAGTGTTCTCAATTTCAAGTTCTTCATTTGAATCCTCAAATGGTACTTTTATGTGCCAGGTCATATACATCGTCACTTGATTCAGACTAAGGAGATGTATTTAAACCTTATACAGGGATGTATTTCAACTTTAACTCTTGCTAAAACTGTATGAGTTTAAAATGCATGAGTTCAGTCGATCTTGCTTTCAGATTATAGCTATTCCTGGGGAGTCCCAATAAATTGTAACATGCCCCTAACATCTCAGGCGAATGAATAAAAACAGAATAAAACAATACACAGGCTTTACTTGAACTTTATCCTTGCTTAGATTTCCCACAGTCATAGTGTTTACTGTAGAAAAACATTCCATATTGGCCTTAAACCTTCTAACATAGGAGACAGTAAAATAAAATCAAAGACTTTCCTACTTCTTGGCTTGATAAAATGGTAGCATAGATCCCTAGTTAAAACACTTACCAGAGACAATATACAAAAATAGGGACCCCAGGGTTAAACTTTACATTATAAACAATTCTAGTAGGGCAATGATCTGTCTCTATTGTTTCTCCATCTATGGCCAACTTTGCTTGCTGAAGTCCAAACATAAAGAGCATCTATTAAAGTCTTACTGCAACCTTCATTAGCTGGTACCAATACCTAGCTCCCTTGAAGCAACACCCATAAAACTACTGACTCCATACACCCAACATCTGGTAATTACTGGACTCTAATAAATTCTGTAGTGTCACAACATGTTCTATGTCTATTTCAATAGCTACTCAGCAGGACTTTGCTTCCACCTCCGAAGTGAAATAATACACATTTTCCAGGCTACCTAACAGAACTGTCATCAAGCACTATCACTGCAAGCAAGAGCTCAGTGAGACCCACCTTCTTCAGGAACACAAGTGCAACACTGCACTGGTGGGTTAATGACCTAAAGTAAAGGGTCTCAGAGGGGGCTGAGAAACTCCTGGCTCAGCATACTGATAAGAACACCTGTCTGAAAAGAAAGCCAACAGTGATGAGAACATCTACAGTCAGGAGCCAGGGCAAACTTTTCAAAAACACTCAACAAACGATAAAAACAACTTCCAGCATGTCTCGGTCCTGAGACTACAAAGAACAAACATACAGATAAAATTTCCATCTTTTCTCTGTCCTCTGAAACCCCAAGGCACACGCTCTCACTTTCACAGTAAAGGTCAATCTCCTTCTGTTGAGGTCTGCCGATTTCCAAACAGACTCAGGTGACACACTGGAAAAGGCTGTCCTGACACTGGCTATTACTTTAGGAGGAGGGAGAGGTGACTACCTCCCACTCCTTTCAGCATCACTAACTCCGACATCTAGTATTTTGGATTAAATCACCATTCTTTTCTTTATTTTACCTATTCCCATACAAAGACAGGAAAAATATTGCCTGTAACTCTGAGTGGTCATCAATTTGCGGTTACGTCTTCACTTCCTCTGTTAAATATTAAGCTTTTCCAATCGTTACAAGCTCCTTAAGAATATCTATAGGCTGAATTTGTTGCTTTGCCACAACCAACTACTCACATGTATAAGAAATGAAGAAAACATTTAAGAGTGTTAAAAAGATGTACATCAGTGGTGCATCATTGGCTTCTGTGCAAGGCTATGAGTCCAAACCTTTATGTCATAAAATAAATAAACCTAGTATCACCATACATGACTTTATGAAAGAACAAATGACTATTTCAGAGCAATACAACAGAATGCCTATGAGCATTGCTCTAAGCACAAGAAGATTTAAAGATATATACTGTTACAATACTATAAACCTTCCACCGGAGCTAGGGAGATGGCTCAGAGGCTCTTTCAAGCCCCTGTACCTCCAGCTCCAAGTCCCTCTCCTGGCCTCTGCAGGTATACATACACATACTTGCTGATACAAGCACACAGACAAAAACAATAAATGAATAAGAAAGTTAATCTTGGGGGAAAAAAGCACCTTTGATGGAGAATTAGAACCAAGAACAAATGTGGAGAATCTTTTTATTCAAAAGATGTATGTTAATAACATTTTTCAATATCTTTTTTTTTTTTTTTTTGATTCATGTGTTTTACGTGTATGAGTGTTTTGGCTGCTTGTCTGTCTGCGCACCATGTGTATGTCTGGTGCCCAGGCAGATCAGAAGAGAGGGTCAGATCTCCTGAGATTGGAATTATTGATGGCTGTGAGCTACTACATGGGTACTGGGAACAGAACCTGGGTCCTCTGTAAGAGCAGCAAGGGCTTTAACCACGGCTCCCGAGTCTTTCATTGCCTTAGTTCTATAATGTATTACCAAACACTTAAAGCTCAATTACTAAAATTGCAATTTTCAATCTATTTCCTTTAAAACAGTTGAAAATTAAAGTGGTTTTTTTTTTTTTTAAAAAAGGTCACATTGACACCAAAGATTCTATGAAGCTAACTAGGATAAATAGAACTGAGTGACTGTTGCAGATCCAGAGCCAAAATTATCTGGGACTGTGTTTCGTTTCGTCAACCACCATCTAATACCCACCTCTGTATCTGTCCTAACACAATGTCAACTGTCAGGTAAAAGCTTTGTTCTGTAGTTGGAGCAGAACACCAAGTTTCCACCGCCCAAAGGGAGCATCGTGGAGCAGCTTGTCACCTGCTTGGTTACAAGCCAGCTTTACCTGTGTTCCCACCAATGTTTTGAAATTGCTCTCATTTATGATTTTTGGTCTGGAACTATAAAAAGTTCATGTAGCCTGGTGTAGTCACCTATGCCTTTAATCCTAAGCATTCGGAAGAAAGAGCCAGGCCAAACTCTGTTCCAGACCAGCCTGATCTACTTTGGGAGTTCCAGGTCAGCCTGGGCTACATCATGTCACTCTTGCTGTGTAGCCTGGCTGGCAGGAAAAGAAATAAAAACACTAATATCATGTAATCACTTCCACAATGGAATGTGTTATTTGGGGCAACACATATTCTCTGGTCATCGTCATTATTTGGTTCAGGATCAACTTTTATTCCCTTTAAGGTGAAAGCTATTTTTTTTTTTCACCAACACAACTCACCCAAACATTTTTCTGCAGAAACAAATCAACCCATACTTCAATAGTCTCCGCCTATTCCTCCTACAGGCCCTTGTTTTGAATCCCTGTAGGCAGGGCCTAAATTCAGCTAGAATGACTGCGTACTGGTTTGGGTTTTGTTTTGGGTTTTTTGGTTTTGTTTTGCTTTGTTTTTATTTTCCAGTACATACGCGTTTACATGCACACCGACAACTAAAACGATGGCTTTCTACCCAAATGTAACTAAGTATTGAAAACAAATTAAGGGACGTGCAAAGAGGATGCTGTTCGTCTGTAAATACAAGGTGGCAACGCCCTCTCAACAGCTTTCACCTCACACTCACCTGAACGCGCCAATTCCTGAAAATAAAGACGGAGAACCAACCGCGCAGCGGAGGTTCCGGTCGCCCTGGCCAGCACAGTCCGAGGAAGTGCAGCCGCCGAGGGGCCGAACCCGCCTCTCCCAAGCCGCCTGCTGGGCACAGCCTCTAAGGAGCAAAGAACTCCACACCCCAGAGCCCGCGCCGGAAGAGTCGGAAGGTAACACCAATGACAGCACTTCCGCTTCCGGCCTGGGGCTGCAGGACCGGTTCCGACTTCTGCTCCGGCCGTTTGGTGAGTGTATGGGGAGTTTACTTAGCTGGTATCACCCGGTTGACGACCACCGAGATGGAAAAAGAACTCCACAACCCAGAGCTGGAGCGTAAGAGACCGCGGAGGGCGGCTGATGTCACTTCTGTTTTCTTCGACCACAGTGTCCTCCAGCTTCAGTTTACTCTGAGTTTACGCCCCTTCGGGCAGGGCAATTCCAGTTTCCTGCCCCAAGAGTGGCTTTCCCCCAAGTCGATTTAGAAACTCTGGTGGCCTGGCCACTAGCCTTGTTTAAGGCGACAACCAGACCAACGACAGGGTTCATGCGCGGGCCATGTGGACACAAAATATACCTGTCAGAGCGCACATGTCACCCAGTGTTGCTCTTGTTAGGTTTGTGAGTCCTAATACACTCACTTAAGTATCCAGGTACTTGTGTCTCTAGTCACAGAATTAGACGAGAAACATGTCGTTAGATGTGAAGATAGTTTATTACAAAAAGGAAAGTAGAGTGGATGAGATGGCTCAGAGGGTGAAGGAGCTTGCCCCCAAGCCTTGATAACCTCAGTTCAAGACCGGCGTTCTGAACCCCCACAACTTGTCCTCTGACTGTCACACGTGCACCCACACTCTCAACCACATTAAACAAAATAATAATAACTAAATGAAAATTGGGGCCAGGCATAGTGACCCACACCTTTAATTCCAGCATTCTCGGGAGTCAGAAGCAGCCTGAGTTGAGTCCAGCCGGGTGTATGTAGTTTAAAACTAGTCAGGGATATAGGGTCTCACACACACACAAACACACACACACACACACACACACGAAGGAAATGAAGAGAGCCTAGAAAAAAAAAATCTGTTCCAAAAGCACTGGGCCAAGAGCCTTATGACCCTTAACATGACATTTATATATACCTGTCTTTCCTGAGTATGTGAGGGCTTCTTTTGAACATGCTTCATATATGTTATATAAGGCCCCATGAGAAAGTCGTTTTCTGCCAACTGGCTTCTTTTATGTGTTTAATATTGGTATAGCTCCTTGCAGTCTCTCTTGTCACGACACTCTTCTAGTGACTCTATGTTCCTAAAGCCCTATTAAAACAGAACAGAAAGGTGAAAATTGGGGGGTGGGGGGAGTGAGTAGGAAAAGCCTGAAAAAGTCTGTCCTGCTAACAGACTCAGAAAAATTAAGACAAGCTAGAGGCTCTGGAAGGCTTTGCTAAATGGTGCTGTTGTTAATTTGCCTTCTAAATGTTTATACCCATATACTGATGCTGCTCTCAGCCTTGGCCTTTCACTTCCGCCTCTCCCAAGTAGGCAGTGGGTAATGCAGAGACTTATAATGGGTCAAAGTGCTGAGAATAAGCGACTCTTCAGTTCTCCGCCTTAAATAGGAAATGAGCCTCCTTCTTTCCAAGGCCCAGGAAACATCAAGGAAGAGAGGGTTAAAATAATATAAGCTGGAGGATGGAAAGGAATGCTGGGAACACTACGTTCTGGGCATGACCGAAGCACTCGTGAGCTCCTAGGAGCAATGGCTGGGCACATCAGCTGGTAAGACACAGGATGTCCTACAGGAGAAGTTCTTTAAGTCACAGGTTATTAACTGGGAGGTGAAATATTCTGTCCTACAGAGAAGTTCCTTAAACTCACGAAGTAAACAACTCAGTGGTATCAGGAAGTTCCCAAAATAGACCAGATTCACTAGGTCCCTTCTTTTCCAAGTGTGTATTAGCAGTCAGAACTACTGAGAGATACTCTCAAGCTGGGATGCCTAGAATAGGCTTGTGCCTGCTGAGTAGCCTGGAAGAAACAGAGATTAGCCATGCTACCTAGAAGAGATTCATGATAACCTACCTAGAAAGGACATATGTAGCAGAAGATGGCCTTATCTGGCATCAGTGAGAGGAGAGACCCTTGGTCCTGTGAAGGCTCAAAGTCCTAGAATAGGAGAATGCTAGAGCATTCATAGAAGCAGGGGAGGTGGGATAGGGGTTTTGCCAAGGGGAAACAGGAAGGGGGGATAACATTTGAAATGTAAATAAATAACCAATTAAAAAAAAGACAAAACTTTGCTGGAGGAGAGGGGGTCATATTTTTCAGTGATAAAATCACTAGCAAATTGCCCTTTCTCAAGTAAATAAGCATGTGTGAAAGTGTTTTCTTGCACAAGGGTATCTTGGCAATCAGGAGCCAAGGAATACCAGAAAGTCATGCCATACAACTGATAGGCATTCTCCACCGACAAAATGAGCCAGTTCAAGCCATATTAAATGTAAAGGCAGGTCTACTGGCGGTAGCTCTCAGGCAAGTTCATCAACCACACAGGAGGGGGTCAAAGAGGGAGACAAAGAGGGAGGGTAAGAACAGGAAAGCTTCCGCACAGAGAAAGAAGAGAAAAAACCAAGTATCTGGATTGTATAATGAATAGCCGCTGGGTGAGAGAAAGCCCAGCACCTTGTTTGCAAAGTTCAGCATAGAGGGCAGAATACACCAGCCATGCCTGTAACAGGGATTGAGGGATGCTGGGAGAACCTGGAGGCCAGGTAAGTAGTCCTGGCTTCTAGAAGAAAGGAGATGGGTCACTCTGATACTGTGACAATTGCCCATTGCTCCCTGCTGGAGATGGCAGTGGTCAGGCAGAGGGACCCCTGGGACCCTCAAGTCATCCTTGGCCATGTTTAAGAGGTCAGCTGGGCAGTGCTCTGAGTCTGATGTTCCCATTTTCTGAGGGTTATGTGAGCAGTCAGCAGCCCAGTGTGCCCCTTGATGGCATCTTGGACATGGTTGGGGCGGTCTTTTATAGGGGCTTTGGAGCATGCACAGTGAAATAGTAGAAAAGTACAGCATGTGTGGACATATTGCTTGACAGTTAGCTCTGAGTCGTGAGGGAGGTAATTTCCAAGTCCCAGGTTTGGGGACAGGCCAACAGTGATTTTCCACTGGCCTGTCACCCCATAATGTGCCACTGTTCATGCAGACCACCCAAAAGAAGAAGACTTATTGGGAGGAAGAATGAGATTGGTAGAAGGAGGATGAGAGAGGAGAATGGGAGGAATATGATCAAAGCACATTACATGTGAAATTATGAGTTAAAAAAATTAAGACAACTTGGGGGCTGGAGAGTTGGTTCAGCAGTTACGAATATGTGTAGCTCTTGCAGAGGACCTGGGTACAGTTCCCTCTCACAACTATCTGTGACCCCAGTCCTAGGGGATCTGATGGCCTCTTCAAACTCTTCTGGCTTCAAGTATGCTTCATCCCAGGGATAGAGGAATGGTTCAGTATAGGAAAGTCCATCAACATAATCCTCCATATAAACAAACTGAAAGAAAAAAAATGACCTGATCATCTCACTAGATGTTGAAAAAGGCTTTTACAAAATCCAACACCCCTTCATCTTAAAAAGTCTTGGAAAGTTTAAGAATATAAGGTGCATACCTAAACATAATAATAATATACAGCAAACCAATAGCCAGCATCAAATTAAATGTAGTAAAACTTAAAGCAATCTCACTAAAATTAGGGACAAGACGAGGCTGCCCACTCTCTCCCTATCTATTCAAAACAAGATAGTAATTGAAGTTCTAGCTAGAATGATAAGACAACTGAAGGAGATCAAGGGGATATAAATTTAAAGGGAAGAAATCAAAGTATCACTATTCACAGATGATAGGATGTTATACATAAGTGACCAAAAAAATTCTACCAGAACGCTCATACAGCTGATAAACACCCTCAACAAAGAGGCTGGATACAAAATTAACTGAAAATGATGTAGCCTTCTTTAATACAAACCATATGAAGTTGAGAATTGGTCTTTCCAAGTCTATGAAGAATTGAGTTGGAATTTTGATAGGGATTGCACTGAATCTATACATTGCTTTTGATGAGTTGGCCATTTTCCCTATATTAATCCTGCCAATCCATGAACATGGGAGATCTTTGTATCTTCTTCTGTTTCTTTCTTCAAGGACGTGTAGTTCTAGTCGTACAGATCTTTCGCTTGCTTGGTTAGAGTTGTACCGAGATATTATATATTATTTGTGGCTATTGTGAAGAGTATTGTTTCCCTAATTTCTTTCCCAGCCTGTTTATCCTTTGTATAAAGGAAGGCTACTGATTTCTTTGAGTTAATTTTATATCTAGCCACTTTGCTGAAGTTATTTATCAGCTGTAAGAGTTCTCTGGAAGAATTTTTGGGGTCACTTTAGTATACGATCATATCATCTGAGAACAGAGATACTTTGACTTCTTCCTTTCCCATTTGTCTCCCTTGATCTCCTTTTGTTGTCATAGCTGGAACTTCAAGTACCATATTGAATAGGTAGAGAATGGGCAGCCTTGTCTCATCCCTGATTTTAGTCTTATTACTTCAAGTTCCCCACCCCCATTCAATTCGGTGTTGGCTATTGGTTTGCTGTAAATTGCTTTTATTATGTTTATGTATGTGCCTTGAATTCCTGATCTCTCCAAGACAGGGCTGTTGAATTTTGTCAAAGACTTTTTCAGCATCTACTAAGATGATCATGTGATTTTTTTTCTTTCAGTTTGCTTTGTGATGAATTATAGTGATAGATTTCCTATATTGAACCATTGCTGCATCCCTGGAATGAAGCCTACTTGATCATGAATGATTGTTTTGATGTGTTCTTGGATTCAGTTTGCAAGAATTTTCTTGAGCATTTTTACATATATGTTCATAAGCAAAATTGGTCTAAAAGTCTTTCTTTGTTGGGTCTTTGTGTGGTTTAGGTATCAGAATAACTGTGTCCTCATAGAATGATTAAATAGTGTTCCTTCTGGTTTTATTTTGCGGAATATTTTGAGGAGTATTGGTATTAGCTCTTTTTTGAAGGTCTGGTAGAATTCTGCAGATGGTTTTATATCTGGCACTGGTTGGACAGTTTTTAATGACTACTTCTATTTCCTTAGGTTATGGGGCTGTTTAGATGGTTTATCTGACCCTGATTTAACCTGATGTGTGGTCTGTCCAGAAAATCATCTGTTTTGTGTATATTTTCCAGTTTTGTTGAGTATAAGCTTCTGCAGTAAGATATGATGGTTTTCTTTAATTTCTTCAGTGTCTGTTGCTATGTCTCCCTTTTCATTTCTGATTTTGTTAATTTGGGTACTGTCTTTGTGCCTTTTAGTTAATTTGGCTAAAGGTTTATCTATCTTGTTGATTTTCTCAAAAAACCAACTCTTGGTTATTTATTGGTTCTTTGTATTGTTCTCTTTGTTAATTGGTTGATTTCATCCCTGAGTTAGATTATTTCCTGCTGTCTACACCTCTTGGGTATATTTGCTTCTTTGTTCTAGAACTTTCAGATGTGCTGTTAAGTTGCTAGTATAGGATCTCTCCAATTGCTTTCTGAGGGCACTCAGTGCTATGAATTTTCCTCTTAACACTCCTTTCATTGTGGGCATGTTGTACCTTCAATTTCATTGAATTCTAGAACATCTTTAGTTTCTTTCTTCTCTGACCAAGTTATCATTGAGAGTTGTTCAGTTTCCAGGGATATGTGGGCTTTCTGTTGGTTTTGTTATCATTTAAGTCCAGCCTTAGTCCATGGTGATCCGATAATACAAGGGATTATTTCAATCTTCTTGTATCTGTTGAGGCTTGTTTTATGTCTGATTATATGGTCAGTTTTGGAGAAGGAACCATGAGGTGCTGAGAAAAAGGTATATTCTTTTGTTTTGGGGTGAAATGTTCTGTAGATATCGGTTATATCCATTTGGTTCATAACTTCTGTTAGTTTTACTGTGTCTCTATTTAGTTTCTATTTTGATGACCTGTCCATTGGTGAGAGTGGGGTATCGAAGTCTCCCACTATTGTTGTGTGGGGTTCAATGTGTGTTTCTAGTCTTAGTAAAGTTTTTTTACAAATGTAGGTGCCCTTGCATTTGTGGCATAGATATTCAGAACTGAAATGTAATCTTGGTGGATGTTTCCTTTAATGAGTATGAAATGTTTCTCCTCTGTTGATTAATTTTGGTTAAAAGTCTATTTTGCTGGATATTGGAATGACTACACCAGCTTGCTTCTCCAATCCATTCACTTGGAAAATCTTTTTCCAGCCCTTTACTCTGAGGTAATATCTATCTTTGATGTTGAGGTTTGTTTTTTGTATGTAGCAGAATTATGGATCCTGTTTTCTCACCTTGTTAGCCCATGTCTTTACTTTTTCTTTTTCTTTCTCATTCATTTATGTATTTATTCACTTTACATCCTGATCACAGCTACCAGTCCCTCCTCACACAGCCCCTTCCCCCATCCACATCTCCTTCTCCTCAGAGAAAGGGGAGGAACTCTGTGAATATCACCCCACCTTGGCACATGAAGTCACTGCAGGACTAGGTGCATCCTCTCCCGTTGAGGCCAGACACAGAGGTTCAGTTAGAGGAACAGGATCCACAGGCTGTCAACAAATTTAGGAACAGCCCCTGTGTGGAGAGCTCTTGGTGCCGCTTCAAGGAAATCAGCAAGAATATTTGACATTAGGCTAGGATAGGGAAGTAGGCTCAAGAAATGTGTCCCTTGTATCTTGATCATCTTGATAAGTCCCTAGATACAGTGATCAAGGGACTTTTGTTTATGCCTTGTTTGTTCCTTGACCAAGAACTGGCCCTATTCTTTGCATGTACTTAGAATGATATAAAAGCAGCTTGATAAAAATTAACTTGCTTCAGCACTTGCTGGAGTCATGCTACAGTGTGGTCTACTTGTCTTTTTTCTTTCATCCTCAGTCCCTCCCTTGAGACCCTGCTGACTGACTGAGCAGGCTTGGTCACCCCCACTCCAGTGGTTGGGGGCTGTCCCAACACATGAAGACCAAGCTGCACATCTGCTACATATGTAGGGGACCTAGGTCCAGCCTATGCTTGTTCTTTGGTTCGTGGTTCAGTCTCTGGGAGCCCCCAAGAGTGCAGGTTAGTTGACTCTGCTGGTCTTCATATGGAGTCTCTATCCCCATCAGGTCCCTCAATCCTTCCCCTAACTCTTCCACAAGGCTCCCTGATCTCCATCTAATATTTGGCTGTGGGTCTCTCTGTTTCTATTGAGTGCTGGATGGAGCTTTCAGAAGACAGTTATGCTAGGCTCCTGTTTGCACATAACAGAGTACCATTAATAGTGTCAGAGATTGTTTATTATACATGGAATGGATCTCAAGTTGTAGCCCCTATCTTTTTATTGGGGTATTGAGTCCACTGATATTGAGAGATAATAATGACAAATGATTGTTAATACCTGCTATTTTGATGTTGTTGGGGTGTGTGTGTGTGTGTGTGTGTGTGTTTCCCTTGCTTTGATTTGCTGGTGTGAAATTATTTCCTGTATTTTGGGGGGTGTAGTTAACCAACTTGGGTTGAAGTTTTCTTCTGGTACCTTTTTTGCTGGTCTGTGTACTGGAGGCTATCCATGGAGATCTCTGGCCCTGCCCAGTGGGAGGGTTCAAGTAAAGGGGAAAGGGCACAAGCAGGGAAGGGGAAGTGCCACCACTCTGGTGCCCCTACTGCTCCAGCAAGTGCCACTCTTGCTCCAAGATGCTGCACTGGCTGCGCTGAGCCAAGCTGAGCCAAGCCAAGCCCAGCAGAGCCTGAGCAGGTGGAGGCATGACTAGAGATCGAAGTGCAGGGGAATTTCTAGTGGTGATAGCTTCAGGAGAGCATTCTCTTCCCAGCCAGTATTACAGCTCTTATGTGACAGATGCTCTCAGATGATGGAGTAATTCTCACACACCTTTATTCCTTCTGGGTAGTAGTCTACATACCGTTTTGGGGTGAGTTGGGGTCTGACAGCAGGTGCTTCCTGTTGGCTTGTCCTGAGATGTTAGGGATGCCTCATGTACATGTGGAGGGGTTTGGGGGCACTGCCCATAAGTGAATGATGGCCACAATTTTCTCTATGGGGCTGTAGCAATGTGACAGGAGCCTGGTTTTGGGAGCAGGCAAAGCTCCTGCCATCCCTTTTTGGTCCCTGGGGCTTCTAGCTCGATGTTACCAGGGTTCCTCTCACAATCCACTGCCCCACACCTTTTGTAGGGCTAGATTTGTGTATGGTAGATATTGTTTAGATTTGGTTTTGTCATGGAGTGTCTTGTTTTCTCCATATATAGTGATTGAAAGTTTTGTTGGGTATAGTTGTCTGCTGGCATCTGTGATCTCAGAGTCTGCAGCATATCTGTCCAGACACTTCTGGCTTACAGAGTCTATATTGAAAAGTCAGGTATAATTCTAATAGGTCTGCCTTTATATGTTAGTCTTTTCCCCTTGCAGCTTTTAATATTCTTTTTTTTTTCTTCCTTTGATGATGAACAATGATATGCAAATGTAAGCCTTTATAAGCCCTTTCCTTCCAAAGTTGCTTTATTCACAATGATTCATCACAGCAATAGTAACCCTAAGACAGTAACCCTCAAAAAACTTGTTGCCTCACCAAGTTAGATGTGGGTAGAATTATTTCTATAGTCTATCATTGGTGCCCCATCTTAAGTGACTATTTAGGCATGTCTCCCCAGGAAAGGTCAAACGTTACCAGCATGCAAACATGGACTTGTATGACCTAGTATGAGTTGGAGAGGGGAGTCATATGGCTGTGATAGGTGATAAGACACTCAGTTGAGGCTGATGCATGTAAAGGTGGCATTTTCATGAAGTCAACACTGATAATGGCTCTTTTTCCCCATGTGCTATGGGATGTCTTGCTATAGAGTGTGCTATAAGTAGTTGTATGCTCCCTGTGATAGGTGGCAAAACGTGCAACCAGTCCAAGCCATCAGAGAATCAAGTATTCTTAGGGGAAATCCTGAGATAACCACTTTCTTCTACATAGCATAGGATGGAATGCCCTCTTGAAAAGTGTACAGGGAATGCCCCTTTGCCAAATGGCTGATCTATTAGAAAATATAGTGCAACTTCTAAATGTAACACAGAACCAAAAGTGGTATGTGATGGCAGTTGCATGACCTTTGCATCAGACAACAGGACATGCAACTGTGGAAGAGCTGTTTTACAAAATTTCCTCATCTAAAGTAGGAATTGCAATGAGAAAAAGAAATGTAGGTGCTGTCCTCTGCATTGGGCTCTGATTTGGTAGGAAGGGTGGAAAACACGAAGAAATAGTGACATTGGCTTGCTGATTTTTACAGCTACAAAGATGGAAAAGAAACAACATTCAAGTTTGAGCTGTGTTAAAGCATCATTCTTGGAATCGTATAACTTGAAACCCATAGAGAAAAATCAACCCATGAGAAAAATGAAACACAAGTGACAAAAGATGCACCTCAGATCTGACAGTACAGAGGAATGGAAAATCCAGGACTCAGCATGCAGACAGGGACCAGCACAGGAGACTATTATCTAGAAATAATATTGTACATCTGAGCTGCTTGGATTGGAGAAAAAGTTTTAAATAAGAAATGAAAGAGCTGTATATACCCTGACCAATAAGGCTATATGATTTGGGAGCCAAGCAGTATCAGTCTCAATGACAGGTGAGAAACTGAATAATATGACTAACCATCCTCTGTAAGACAATGACTGCATAACCTAAGGCAGTCAGAGGGAAATCAAAGAATGGACACAGACATGCCTTTGGGACACTTGGTTACCACCTGTTGAAGTTCCCATAAATATCTAGAACTGTAAGACAGTATGCCTGGCATTGCTGAAGGGATTTGAATGTCAAAGATAGTGTTTGATACCTATTCACCAAGCTTAGATAGAACTGTATTCGTGGGAGAATTAAGAAAGATATTGGTTCAGAAGGCACCTGTGATTGGGATAAGCTTTAATGGATTTACTAGCCCCGAGTGAAGTAAATCTTTACAAGGTCTTGTGAAAAGACTCTGACAGAGCTACATATTTACACCAGCAAGTAAATAGAGTTCATCAATGCTAAAGAAATCAAAAGATGGGATAGAGAATAGCAAAGCAAAGAGGTCTTCCCAAGTAATTCAAAGGCAAAAGTGGCATGATTTATGTCTAGGAGTTCCTAGAGGGGAAAGAGAAAAATACTGTACTACTGAATTATAGGTGATTATGCCTGGCACAGCATGGGTGCTGGGAACCAAACTCAGTTTCTGGAGAACTTTATAAACCAAGAATTTACCAGTTATAACTGATTTTTAAAAATAGTGCAGATAAAAATATTAAGCTTGTTCTAGGGATGGACAGTTATTCCCAGTGTGTTGAGTACATTTTTCTCTATAAGGATCTAAACTAGGGGTGTAGCAACCAGGTGCAACCAAGGAAAGGCCAGGGCCATGTCAGACACAGGAAACTGACTCCAATGGCAGGCCCAGCATGGCCCTGCTGCCTCTTGGGCCTGAGGCTGACTGAACAGTTCAACTTTGTCCCACTAAGACTGTCATATTCTAAGTCAATTCCAGTGAACCTTACATTGCTCTTTCCAGGAAACATAGAAGTGATGGGATCCTTCATGATAAACTGGATATTGCTAAGGTATCTGGTATTCCCTTAGCCAGCCAAGCTCAATGGAACTTGCTTAGAATACACAGTAGTAGGCCTTCAGATATCCTGCCCACCATCTTTTAAAAAAGATGTTCTTATACAATGCCAGTCCTTTTGGAAAAGCATCAGAACATACAGCAAAAATAGGTTAAGACTTCCAGAAAGCACCATGTGCACTCCAATAAACAAGAGTGGTAAGTGAAAAAATCCTAGGGCCAAACATGAGATACTTTATAAGTTGGCAGCCAGTGGAGCCCTTAAATTCCAACTCATTAAGGACTATTGCTATTGGTTCCATATCAAAATTAGATAACTCCCTGCTGCTAAAGACAAGGTGCTGAGAGTGACTGTTGGAGTGGCCTAGTGGGCCAATGCTTAGCTGCCAATAGAAAAAAATAATCCAGAATCTATATCATCCCCAACGTTCAAGAAAACATTGTATCTGAGTGAGTACAAAGAATTTCAGAGCTAGATGAAAGGCTAAAGTGTTGTGGAGCTACATCCTCCAAAAAGAAATATTCCCTGCCTCCTAGATGGAGAACAGAAGCACAAAACTCAAGAAGCTAGTGAAACAAGGTTCAGGAAGTTCAGGAAGCTACAAAATCACCCTTTATCAGTATTATAAAAAACAACTACTGGACAGGCTCTCCAGTGGATGCTGCCTGCAGGTTGAGCAGGGGGTGTTCAAGAATGCAGCTTTCATGAATTATCAACCCATCCCAGGGTGGACTTTTGTTGCCCTAGCCCTCAGCCCCTCAGGATGGTCCTTGGGAGTAGGGGGTAAAAAGGTGAGAAATCAGTGACACAGATTCCAGGAGTCAGGTGAGAAGAAGAAGCAGACTCGTTTATTGCAGGATTGGGGAGTGCCTTCTTCCATGCCCCAATGGTTCATGACATCTTGCTCCCTGTAGCTGGCACCATCTGATTGGCTGGCCAGTCGTCCTGTATCTGTCATCATTTGTCTCCATGGGCTGTCTTCCAAGGTATGCTGACCCATTCCTCCTACAGGCTTTTAGGTGTCACAGCCATGGATTTAAATCACCCATGCTTCTAAAAGCAACTTGTCTAAGTCACTAATCTATTATTGTGAAGAGACACCATGACCAAGACAATTCTTATAAAAATATTTAACTGGGAGCTAGCTTACAGTTTCAGACGTTAGTCCATTATCATCATGGCAAGAAGCATGGTAGCACACCGGCAGACATGGTGTTGGAGACATACCTAAGAGTTTTATACCCTGATCCATAGGCAGAGTGAGAGTAGGTTTGGCATGAGCTTTTGAAATCTCAAAGCCACTCCCCAGTGACATACTTCCTCCAACAAGGTCACACCTATTCCTCAAATATTGCCACTCCGTGGTAACTAATCATTCAAATATATGTGCCTGTGGGGGCCACTCTTATTCAAACTACCAGAAACCCCTAGCCCTTGTTCCTATAGATGACCCCAATAAGTTCAGTAGCTCACCAAGCTCTATTTGGATGAAATTATTTCTTTGATCTGTTATCAGTGCCCTACCTGGGATGAGTAGATGTTTATTCCAATCTGCCCCCAAAAGCTAACACAACACAAATAATTAATACATATACACTGAAGTGTTTAAAACTTCAAAAGTATACCTATAGAGATACCTAGAAATCCATGGCTCTGTGAGCACACAAGATTTGAGAACATATGGAAGCATGTGCCATATTCCATACATGTAATTTGTCTTCATTGTGAATCATACTTAGCAAAGGTAATGGTATACATTTTTTTAGCTCTAGTATTTCTTCTCGTGAAGTTATTCTCTACTTTGAGACCACCAATGAACATTGAATTACTTAGCAGACATACAGCTGCTACACATATCACTTATCAATAGTGTTTTGCTTTATTGCAATTGTTCACACACTTAGCAAAACCTGAGGAAATAATGGTATTTCCATGTTACATTGTATGGTCTCCTACTTATCAGATTGTGAGTTGACTACAATTACTTTTCCTAATTCATTACATTCGTGGGGCATCTTGATTGTGAAGCCCTCCTGTATTTTTAAGATTTATTTTAAATTACATGTTATGTCTCTGTGTGGGGGTATGTGCATAGTACCAAGAGTACATGAGTACATAGGAGTACAAGTATCCACAGAGGCCAGAAAGATTAGATCTCCCTAGAGCTGGAGTTACAGTGAGGGGCAGACCAACATGAGTACTGGGAACCAAAATCCGGAAGAGCAGTACATCTGTTGAGCACCTCTAGGACAACTGACTGTCTGTGCTGCACTTGATAGCGTGACTATGAAAATGTGTGTACTTCTTAATGGACTTTTCTCATTCTTTACATAAGTTTCACTCTGTGATTATTTATGTTCCATATGATCAGAGGAATAAATGAAGCCTTTCTCATATTCTTTCCATTTAGAGTGTGTATCTGCTCAAGTATTAGCAGTAGAAGCTTTCATAAGATTTATCTACAGTATGTTTTCTTCAGTGTTTAGTAAGGGCTAAGTGCTCAATAAAGGATTTCCCACAGTCCTTTGGGGGGGGGTATGGGGGGGAGGTTCGAGACAGGGTTTCTCTGTGTAGCCCCGGCTGTCCTGGAACTCACTGTGTAGACCAGGCTGTCCTTGAACTCAGAAATCTGCCTGTCTCTGCCTCCCAAGTGCTGGGATTAAAGGCATGCACCACCACTGCCTGGCTTTCCCACAGTTCTTATATACATAGGGTGGCTTTCCAGCAGCACTCTCGTGTGTGCACAGAAGTAGGTACCTGTAGGTATTCTCCCATACAGGCTTTGTGACACCCTGTACACACAAAGGGCTTCTCTTCAGTGTGAGTTCTCAAATGTACATTAAGAGATGAGGAAACAAAGGCTTTCCCACACTGGTTACATTCAAAAGGTTTCTCTCCTGTGTGACTTCTTAGATGTGAAAGATGTGAGGAAGGAGTGAAGGCATTCTCACATTCAATGTGTTCATATGGCTTTTCCCCAGTGTGAGTCAGTACATGTATATTAGAGCCAGTCTGGACACTGAGGTCCTTTCCATAGTCCTTATATTGATATGTTTAGTCCAGTATGAATTCAGAAGTACAACTTAAGGCATGTAGGATTTCTAAAGGATCTTGTACATATCTGACATTCAGAAGGCTTCTCACCAGTGAGTTCAGTGAGTTAAGAAAAGCTGATGAATGCTCTTCCACAGTGCTAACACAGATTGGGCTTCTCTCCAGTATGTGTTCTTATATGCCTGTTAAGGCATGAGCACCCACTGAAGGCTTTCCCACAATTTTTACATACATAAGGCTTCTCTCCAGTGTGAGTTTTCATGTGTCTACAAAGATAGGAGGAACGTGTACATGCTTTACCACACATTGTACACTCAAATGGCTTCTCTCCAGTGTGAGTTCTCAAATGCGCAGTAAGATATGAGGAAGATGCAAAGGCCTTTCCACATTGATAACATTCAAAGGGTTTTTCCCCTGTGTGACTTCTTATGTGTTCAATAAGGCCTGAGGATGTGCTAAAGGCTTTCCCACATTCATTACACTCGAAGGGCTTCTCCCCAGTATGAGTCAATCCATGAGTGGTAAAGCTAGTCCGTCCACTGAAGGCTTTCCCACAGTCTTTACATTGGTATGGTTTTATTCCAGTGTGAATTTGGAAGTGCTTCTTAAGACATGAGGAATTCCTAAATGCTTTTGCACACACCTGACATTCAAAGGGTTTCTCACCAGTGTGAATTTTCATATGTTCAGTTAGTTGATAAAAGCTAGTAAAGGCTTTCTCGCATTCCTTACGATCATAAGGCTTCTCCCCAGTGTGTGTTCATGAATGTTTATTAAGGCATGAGCGCACAGCAAAGGTTTTCCCACACTCCTTACAGTTATAGGGCTTCTCTCCAGGGTGAGTCTGCATGTGAATTCGAAGGTAGGAGGAACGTGTAAATGCTTTTGCACATACTGTACACTCAAAGGGCTTCTCTCCGGTATGAGTTCTCAAATGTGCAGTAAGATAAGATGAAGAAGCAAAGGCCTTTCCACACTGGCTACATTTAAAAGGTTTCTCTCCTGTGTGACTTCTCACATGCTCAATAGGCCCTGAGCACTTAGCAAACACTTTCCCACACTCCTAACACTCATAAGACTTCTGCCTTGTATGACTTCGTACATGTGTAGTAAGACCAGAGTGTATGGTGAAGACTTTTCCAAGTTCTTTACCTTCATAGTATTTCTCTAAAGCAGAATAATTTGTGGGTTGAGTAAAAGCTTTCTTACTTTGATCCAATTCATAAAAATTTTCTTTACTGTGAGCTCTGCTATGTGCCTGAAGTTGCAACTGATTAATAAAGGCTTTTCCACAATCACTGCATTCAAAGGAATTGTATGGAATACATGTCCACTGGTAAGCAATGCTTGCCCTCAGGGCAAAGGCTTCTTCACATTGAGTCAACACTGAAAGTTTTTCATCAATAGAGGCTTTCTTGGTTGAAGAAAGTAAGTCTTTTCTGAACCAGTTATATTCAGAAATCTCTGTATTTCGAATATTCATGTGTGTCTGAAGGCGTGGGTGTTCACTGAAGAATTTCCAATCTAAAAATTTTCCATTTTTTAGAGTCATAGAGCTTCCCTCCATTGTGGCTTCTGGCCTGTTGATAAAGAGATGAATGAATATTAAAGAATTTTCAGACTTAGCAGTTGGGGTAATTCTGAAGCACAAAGCATGCTAGAAAACCCATCAAGAAAAACGAGTCCTTGTGTGCAAAGGCTACTTCTCTTAAACATCTTTTGTTCTTTTGTTCACACATAGAAATATCACCGAATTCCAAATAGTCTCTGACTTTGGAAACTAAGAAATACCTTTGTTAATCTCCTCAGTCATATCTCCTTTGATATATCTGACCAAAAACTATGCAGCTGAAGTTCTGTCTCTTTTGTCTCAAGGTCCACTTTCCATTCTGAAATAAAACATTTAAAAATACACATACAAATATTTATACAAGAAAATGGGATGTTAAGTATTTTTTCTGATATTAAACATGCTAAATTAATCACGCAAAGATAGAATCAAACAGATTGATTATATAATTGAACTCAATTACATAACTATAATTTGGCAATCATATGGATCTAGGGTCAAAAAAATTTACAATTTTTTTCTTTCTATATTTATTTATTGAGTGTGTGTGAACATGTATACATGGCATGGCACAAGCATGGAAGTTAAAAAAAAAAAACTTACTAGAGTTGATAATCTCCTTCTACCTATATGAGTTCCAGGAATCACATGCAAATCAATAGGCTTAGAAGAAAGCCTACCTCTACCTACTAAGCCATCTCAGTGGCCCCAAAGGTAAGTATTTATTTATTTATTTATTTATTTAAGTGACAACTACATGAGATGGTAAACAAAAATAATATAATTTGGAAAGAAAACAGCATACAACTACAAAAAAAGAATCATGAACTCAAAGTGTAAAGGAGAAGATCACTGCTGAAATCATAAGAAAGGCTGGATGTGAGGCTGGAGAGATGGGTCAGTGGTCAGTTAGACAGACTTACTACCTTTCCAGGAGACTAAGTTTCAATTCCCAGCAGCCACATAGTGGCTCACAATTATCTGAAACTTCAGTTCCAAAAGATCTGATGCCCTCAGTTCTGGCCTGTGCAGGCATCAAGCACATAAATTGGATACAGACTGACATGCAGGCAAAACACCCATACACATAAAATTTTTAAATACTATTTTTGTTAATTTTAAAGAAAATAAGTCTGAATAGACCAAAAAATACAGTAAATGATGCTGAAAATATGTCAAAGCCTGTAATGCACGGACTTCAGTGTTCAGATTCACATTGGCCTTTTGGTTTTTTCATGTATTTAGTGTGCATGCATGCATGCGTGCATGCATGTGTGCATGCGTGCGTGCGTGTGTGTTCACACACATATATAGGCTTGCACCATGTAGATTCAGGGGATCAAACTGAGGCAATCAAGTCTGGCAGCAAGTTTCTTTACCTGCTAAGTCATCTCATCAACCCTCAAGTCAGTCTTTAAAAAGTTTCTAATGGGTGGCACTGAGAATGGATTTGATTGTCCTGCGCTACCGTCTCGCCAGCAAGAATGAGGCGGCACACAAAGGATCCTTCTGCAGTAAAGCTTTAATGCATCTTGAGAGGGAGAGCATAAGCTTGCCACGAGTGGAGACCCCGAACAACAGAACGCCCATCCCTTATATTGCCTGGGACGTGGAGCTTCCCCATTGGCTCCCGCACATCAGGCCAGATGCCGCCACGAGAGAGGCTGAGACTCTGAGGTGGAAAATTACCAGGTACATGCATACTAGCCTGTTTACAACTTGTCCTCGGCCGGTTGTAGGTGCCATCTTGTAATGGTGGATGTGGGTGCGACTCGGGCGGCTCCCCACATCTCGCCCTTTTTCATTTCTGTAAGCAAAGTAGGACACTCTTAAGAGGGCGGAGACAGAGGTCAAATCCCCTGACCAAAAGGCTGGGCCTTGTACAGGAGACGACCCCTAAGCTCATGCGCGCCCGAGGTCTTCCTGACCCACCCAGTGCCGTTTTTGAGAGGGAGGGAAACTGGGGCACTCAACCCTCATGTAGATGACATATCTCCCAAGGCGGCCCACAATGATGACCGCCTTGTGCGATGCTTTGCTCGACATCCCTCAAGAGCTGCTCAGACCAAACACTCTACCCAGTGCAATGAGACTAGACTCGCGGGTGTGTAAGAACTGTCTGGCTGGCGACCTACTGCTATTGCTTAAGCATGGACAGCCAAACACCGGCCGGGGCTCCTTGTTCTAAGGCAATAAGCGCCTGCGCAATGACCACCTTGTCTCTTTTAGTCTGGGCCCTGAGTTTGCAGATGAGCCATAGGAGCAACACCAATCCACAGCAGAGCACTGCTCCAAACAATCCCACCCCCACCCATTCCTTGAAATAAGAAATTGCCGAGGAAATCCATGAAGAGAGGCCCTCTGTCAAGGACAGGTCAAGACGGGTGGAGTTGATCTAAATAATTGCTGTCCGCAGTTCTCGCAAGGTTTCATCAAATTTAAGGGTCCAATTCTGTAACATATACTGTGAAAGACTTTTAGACAGGTTAGCTGCTTTTGTAAATCTATCATATTGTATGGAAGTAACACAGAGTCCTGGCAACTTTTGTTCACAGCCCTGTCGGGGGGACAGTTCTTCCCCGTTTTGTCCTCAATCTCTCCCTCGTCCTTAGACTTACCAGGAGGTCCTTTTTCCTTGCTGAGATCTCTTTCCTTCTTCCCTGTTTTGTCCTCAATCTCTCCCTCGTCCTTAGACTTACCAGGAGGTCCTTTTTCCTTGCTGAGATCTCTTTCCTTTTGGGTACCCATCCTCTCACTCCGTTCGGATTCTGACATGGTGTCCTGGACCCTTTCAAGGGTGATTTGCCCCTCCCTTACAGCATCTACACAGGCCTCATCTTGTTCGCAGCAATACAAAGACAGTAAAACCAAAATGAGGGCACTTAACACAATTAGCAAGGCTTCAACAGCGTTAGACCAAAAAGGGGGCAATCCCAAGTCAAGACCCAGGGTCAACATGCCTTTCCGAACCTACCTCCCTGCAGTTCTGAATCCTCCCTGTTTCCAGGGGGTCTCCAAAGGTGCTTGACGATGACAAAGTTCCCGGGTTTCGGCACCAGATGTCCCGCGCTACCGTCTCGCCAGCAAGAACAACGCGGCACACAAAGGATCCTTCTGCAGTAAAGCTTTAATGCATCTTGAGAGGGAGAGCATAAGCTTGCCACGAGTGGAGACCCCGAACAACAGAACGCCCGTCCCTTATATAGGTCACAGCGCTTGCCTGGGACGCAGAGCTTCCCCATTGGCTCCCGCACATCAGGCCAGATGCTGCCACAAGAGAGGCTGAGACTCTGAGGTGGAAAATTACCAGGTACATGCACACTAGCCTGTTTACAACTTGTCCTCGGCCGGATGTAGGTGCCATCTTGTAATGGCGAATGTGGGTGCGACTCGGGCGGCTCCCCACATTTGATCAAAATAAAATGTATTCATATTTTAAAAAGAAGAAAAATTCCTGTGGTTCAAGAGATGACTTAGCAATTAAGAGCACAAAAGCCGGGCCCAATGTCCAGAACACACATGGAAGCTCAAAACTCACTGTAACTCCAGTCCCAGGCCTCCGTCAGCACTGCATGGCACAGCATACACATGGTACACAGATATATACATAGGCGAAACACTCATCAAGGTAAAATAAAAATAAAGAAAAAGCTTTTCTCAAAAAGGCTTCCTCATACTTAAAAACATGCGGAATTTATCAAAAAGAGAAGATTTTAACCCATACCCTGGACAATGCCTTCTTCCACTACAGTCAACAAATTTACTTCCTCCAACCAAGAAATCAGGCTGGGTTTGACGAGCTGAACTCCTCAGAAAACATGTATCAGTGACAGAAGCTCAAAATAGAGATGATAAACCTTCCCATGAAAGAGAAATTACGTTTCTAATACAACATGAGAATTGCCTCCCTTTTGAGATAGGGTCTCAGGTAGGCAAGGTTGGACTTGAACTCACTATGTAACCTAGGATGACCTTGAACACATGATCTCTGCCTCTGTCTCCCAAGATCTGCAATTGTAGGCATGCTTAGTTTCATTCATTCAGTACTAGGGAATGAACCCAGGGCTTTGCGTATGTGATTGGGTAGACAATCACTCTACAAATATTGCTACATCACGAGGCCCTAGAATCTTTTTTATAAAGATTTATTTTTATTTTATGGGTATGAATGTTTGCCTACATGTATGTATATATGCACCATATGTGTGCAGATGCCCAAGGAAGCCAGAATGGGGTGTCAGAGCCTCTGAAGTTGGAGTTACAGATGGTTGTAAGTTGCCATGTAGATGCTAGAAATTGCACCTGGGTCCTCTGCAAGAACAGCAAGTGCCCTTAATCACTGAGCCATCTCTTCAGCTACTAGAACCCATTTTAAATAGTTCAAAATGCATTTATTAATTATTTGGGCTATCTTTGACTCTTAATAGTATATTCTAGCCTAAACGTGGATTAAAGCTAGGCAGCAGTAGTGTATGCCTTTATAAGACAATATTAACATAATATAATATACCTGTATTAGCCAGGTAGTACTGGCACACACGGAGCAGAAGCAGGCAGATTCTGAGTTTGAGTCCAGCCTGGTCTACAGAGGGAGTTCCAGAACAACCAGGGCTACACAGAGAAACCCTGTCTCAAAACAAACAAACAAACAAGAAAAAAAAAACATAGATGTTAAGATTTTTATTCCAATTGGATGTAACAGAAATGGAGAAAGATCTTCAATCTCATGGGAAACGACTATACCAATCGTTGTTTGGTTTTTGTTTGTTATGATTGTGTGGGGCCTGGTCTTGCTATGTAGCCCAGGCTGATCTTGTACTTGTTTTATAGCTCAGGCTGACCTTGAGCTTGTGGCCAACCTCATGTAAGAATTGTAAAAACAGGTAATAGGAACACAACTGGAGGTTTTGCTCATTCAGTATGTCAAAGATAGAGCATAAATTTATGCATTTCTAAGTAAGTGAGAGTGACATTACTAACTCTAAGGCCACATTTGACAGCTGCTAATAACAGATTAAAATGTGCTAGGGCAATGTCAATGGCTCTATTACGTCCTATTATATTCAGAGTTAATACCATCGACCTTGAAAAATACATATTTTTCTTCTTTAAGAAGCTACAGGAGATAATGGCGGTCTTACCTAGAGCGGCCAGATTCTGGTAGTTCTCCAGCATCACATCTCTGTAGAGGTTTCTCTGAAATGCATCCAGTAAGTTCCACTCTTCTTTAGCAAAGTACACAGCCACATCCTCAAAGGTCACTGAGTCCTAAACCATCACATATATGCCAGTTTGAGCAAAGTGACATCACCTATGTTCACTACAGAATGGAAAAGTGACACCCATGTCTGTAAAGGAGTCTGAAGTCTCAAATATTTTATCCCAGAGCTCAGTGATACTAAGACATCTCTACCCCACTCATTCTGAAGACCCTGTATAATTAATCATAACTTTTGGGATCTCTTAATCAGGAAGTTCTACTTCTACAACCTACAGAGAGCTCTCCTCGCCCTATTTCTCTATGCATTAGATACTAATAACTACAATACAAAGACCTGATACATATGTGAGCAAGAGATGGCTTATCAGTTAAGAGCACTTACTTGGGTTTGGGTCCCAGTACCCATAATGTGGCTCAGTTCCAGAGAAGCCACCCTTCTCTTCTGACTTCTGTAGGCAGCAGGCATGTATATGGTATAAATACATACATGCAGGCAAAACACTCATACACATAAAATTAAAATCTAAAAAGAAAATTTGTTAATGACACATGAATGCATTCTTGGAGTAAGGCACCTACATCTTCCTTATCATCTGCTATTACACTTACAAAAATAAATTAGGCTATCAGCACCAGGAGAGTTAAGAATAGTATGATGACTAAAATACTAAGGAAATTTTGAAAGTAATCCCATTCTCTATTGATCCAATTATTGCATCTTTTGGAAAGATACTAAAAAAAAACCCATGCTATTTTTTAGATAACCTTTATATTCAGGACCTCTTCAGAGATATCACTGTATCTTGTATGAATTTTATTTCTTAAGGAACTTTCCATGTCTCAGTTTTCTATAATGGAATTCTTAATCTTCTGTGAATAAACTAAATTTTAAAAATATCCTAGGGATTTACATCTTTAATCCCAGGACTTGGGATTAAAGATGGAATCACAGAGGCAGAGCTCTGTGAGTCCACGGCCAATCTTGTCTACATATCAAGTTCCAGCCTAGCTAGGGCTGCACAGTGAAACCCCATCTTAGAACAAGCAAAAGGAAAACAAAAAAAGAAAAGAAAAGGACACTGGGAGATGACATTAACTCAAGGACAATACACAGAAGAGTTCCTTTGCTAAACTTACCATTTGTAACTCATAGGAAATGCTTCCTCTCAGCAAACCCTGTTGATATATTAAATTTTTGGGTTTTTAAAGCATTTTCCTGTTCTGAAATTTAACAAAAAAAATTTTTCAGCTTGAGCAGAAATGGTAAAGAATTTAAAAGTTAAAGAGAGGTAAAAATTGTACTCATATTAACAGCTGTTTTCAAAATAAATACAGTGAAGGCAATGGCTCAGGAGGTTAAAGTGCGTGCTTCAAAACCTCATGCCCAGAGTTTGGATACCCAAGACCCACCCAAGGCGGTGAGACTTCTGTAAGTTGTCCTCTAACCTCCTCTTATACTGTGGCATGCATACAGCACGCACACACATGCACACACGTACGCACTCATTGTGCTTTCATCTACACTGAACTTTTATCAATGACCAGTTCTGCCCTCTCCTGTTCTTTCCATTATTTGTTCTTATTACAGTTAGCACTGGGAATGGAATTCAAGTTGTTTGAATAAGCAGCAAATGCCCTTACCCACTGATCCATCTCACTCGCCCTGCAATTGTTTTATTCCCAAGACATCAGACTGGATTCAACTTTAAAGTCTGATAGGGAAATGTGCGTCTAATAAGGCAAGCTGCTAGCATTAGGTTTCTTGGTAATCTTTAAACAGAGCAGGGAGCCAGGCATGGTGGCTCACACTTGTACTCTAAACACATGGCAGGCAAAAGCAAGAGAAATGCACAATTGATGCCAGACTGGTCAATATAGTAAGTTCAAGGGCCACAGAAAGACACTGTCTCAATTTAAATAAGTAAATAAATAAATAAATACAATAAATAAATATAAACTGGGAGCCCTAGCACCTGCAATGCCGGCTGTAATCTTGGCTGTACAAAAAGCTAATGTAAGGCTGCCTTACATCTAGAGCTCAGGTTTACACAAGATATTTTCTCAAGGAAAGTATTTTAATTGCTTAATGGATCGATGGAAGACAGTGGAATTCACCACCTAAAAAGCAAATAACTGGCAAGCTATGAGGCTTTCCTAGAACAGAGGATCTCCCAAACCCTGAGCCTGACACGGGTAGCTGCCCATTGTACTCTGGGACATGGAAACAACATCCAAGCTTGGCAAGAAACTGAAAGAATGGAACCAAAACTTGGATCCTCTGATACATTCTACCTCAACTTAGGCAGGGCATTGTCTGCCCTCAGGCCCTTGACATTTTCCTACCCTAGAATATTTGACTTCCAAGAAGACTCCCTTGTCCCTTAAGATTAATTGAGTGAATAATGATAATATGTCAGCCATACAGACGACTCTGCTGAGCACCATATGTAAAGGAGCTTAGTGGAGTTCTATTCTTTCCACTCATTAGCAAGGACAGAGCCCAAGACATAAAACATTTGACCAGTTATCAAGCACTCATCATAAGTGCTGAATGTTCTGTCGACAGATTGTCTCAACGTTGGATTTATGAGTTACTGGACAATGACTTTAAAACTCTCTCCTTCAAGCCCTGTGTGGTGGCATATGCCTATAATCCCAACACTTGAGAGACAGGGGCAAGCAAATCACTATAAGTTTGAAACCAAGCTCATTTATATAGTGAGCCAGGCAAATGGTGATATCCTGTCTCAAAACAATAAAATTAAACAAAAGTATATGCTCTTCAGAGGCAGGAGACAGTCAATGGTTACAAGCACTGAGTGCTCTTATAAAGGACCCAGCTTCAGTTCTTCAGGCAGGTCATAGTTGCCTGTAACTCTGCCCCAAGAGATTTAAGATTTTCTTTAGGCCTTCTCAAGTAACACGCACACGCACACACAGCCAACACGCACACGTGCACACACACAACAACAATAACAAAAATTGTTTAAACAAAAAGCCTATGCCCTCTCAGAACTCTTCTTGACAGATATCAAAAATATAAAAGAAACATCACGCATCCCTATACAAAACAAGGCCTTGTTAAAATATTTCTTGTTACTGGTACTTACAGTAAGCTAATTCTTAATGCTCAGTTAAGGATTCTAATTCCTTAATTTCCTATGTATGGAAAATTCAAACATGCTCTTGCTTTGTTTTCTCCTGATTTACATCATTTGAATATCATTTATTGCTTCTGTTAATTACAGATTGAATAATTTTTCCCTCTTCCCCCCATATAGATTCAAGTATCTAGAGTAATCCCTAGCTCATTTGCCTGTCTCTCTTCATAAACACAACTTATGAATTCCAGAAAACTTTCATCACCTCCTCTGTTTTCCTTCATGCACATATATATGTTTTTTAAATTTGTTATTTTATGTATATGACTGTTTTGCCTGGATCTATGTATGGGTCTGGTGCCCCAAGGTTGGGAGGAGGCCGTCAGAGCCCCTGCACTGGAGTTAGGGATGACTGTAACCCACCACGTGGGTTCTGGGAACCAGAACAATAACTGCTCTTAACAACCAAACCACCTCTCCAGCCCCCTCCTACTCACATTTTTTGGTGTCAGTTTAAACATTCCTTTTTCTAGTTTTTCTAGTTTTCACTACTTACATTCAAAGACAGAAAATAATACTTTTTCTCTACTTCTACATACTAATCAAATTGTAATAATAAATGTACCTCCTTATATGGCTTAATAAGAAACAAGAAAGCACACTTGGGGGTGGGGAGAGGCTGGAGAGATGGCTCAGTGGTTAAGAGCACTGGCTGCTCCTCCAGAGGACCTGACCTGAATTCAGTTGCCAGCACACACTTGGAGGCTCACAGCCATCTGTACCGCCAGTTCCAGAGGATCCAATGCCTGCTTCTGGCCTCCAGGCATGCATGTGGTGGAAAGATAGATATGCAGAAAAAGCATCTACCTACACACATAACAAAACAATGTTTTAAAATAAGGTATATTTGGGGAAGAATGTGGAGAATTTTGGGTTTTTTCAGACTACTTACTAGTAACATTGTTGAGACAAGATTTTGTAATGGCACCCAGGCTAGCCTCAAACCCCTAATCCTACCCCTTCCTTCCTCTGGCTGGGGTGACAAGTGCGCCCCACCACATCCAACAATAAAGCATTCTTCCTATTTTTTTTTCAACTATACATAACAGACAGTTCACAGAATGTATTTTTTTTAGCAAATTAATTTTAATTACTTTCCCTTCATATCATAAAGTGCTTGTTAGGCATTTGATTTCCAGCCCATCTTGAGTAGCTTACACAAACAACTTGAGTAGCTTAGACTAAACGCCACAAATAATTCAGGTCCAGTCAACCCAGGGTACCAGAACAAGTAAACAAAGAAAGAGAAAGATAGCTGTTGTAGTTTAGGTTTTCATTGCTGTGAACAGACACCATGACCAAGGCAACTCTTATAAAGGCAAACACTTTATTGGGGCTGGCTTACAGGTTCAGAGGTTCAGTCTATTATCATGGCAGGAAGCATGGCAGCATCCAGGCAGGCGTGGTGTTGGAGAAGGAGCTGAGAGTTCTACATCTTCATCCAAGGGCAACAGAAGGAGATTGACTTCCAGGTAGCTAGGAAGAGTGTCTTAAAGCCCGCCCCACAGTGACACACTTTGTCCAACAAGGCCACACCTCCTAATAGTGCCACTCTCTGGGCCAAGCATATTCAAGTCACCACAGTAGCCATTATTGCAAACCCCACTAAAGCAGAGAGAGAGCAACTCACACTAAATTTAAAGTTTCCCCCAGTGTTTCTGACATTTTAATTTATTTTTTATTTATTTATTGTTGTTTTGTAAGACAAAGGACACTGTAAATAGGACAAAACAGCAACCTACAGATTGGGAAAAGATCTTTACCAATCCTACATCCGATAGAAGGCTAATATCCAATGTATACAAGGAACTCAAGAAGCTAGACTCCAGAGATCCAAATAACCCTATCAAAAAATGGGGAACAGGGCTAAACAGAGAATTCTCAACTGAGGAAACTCGAATGGCTGAGAAGCACCTAAAGAAATGTTCAACATCCTTAGTCACCAGGGAAATGCAAATCAAAACAACCCTGAGATTTCACCTTACACCAGTCAGAATGGCTTAGATCAAAAACTCAGGTGACAGCAGATGCTGGCGAGGATGTGGAGAAAGAGGAACACTCCTCCTTTGCTGGTGGGAATGCAAGTTGATACAACCTCTCTGGAAATTAGTTTGGCGGACCCTCAGAAAAATGAATATAATACTACCTGAGGACCCAGCATTCTTCCTATTTTAAGAGAAGTGCGGCTGAGGCTGCGGTTGGCTCAGTGGAGTGTTCGCGCCGCTCTAGCAAAGGTTCCGTCTGTTCCCTGCCTTAATCGGAAAAGGCGCTCACCTCAACCGCAGGAACACCTCAGATCTTCCAACTCCTTAAGAGGATTAAGACCAAAAGCCAACAGCGCAAAGTCTTTTTCCCTTTTGAGGAAGAAAAAAGGAAGGAAGGAAGGAAGGAAGGATGGATGGATGGATGGATCGATCGATCTGGCAGTGCTCGCCTGTACAGCCGGAGGGCGGCGCCGCCTTGATGGAGGGGCCAGTCAGTCTCACCCAGGCCGCTGCCAGCCACCGTCTCTGAGGAGCAAAGGAACTACAAATCTTGTAGTCTGTGCGGGTAGAGATGGAAGGCAGTGACAGAGCTTCCGCCTCCGGAATGACAGCTGCAGGACAGGTTCCTGCTCCTGCTCCGGCTGGGGTATTTTTGAAGCCTGACAAACTAGAATTTCTTCCCACGAAGGGAAGTGCCTCAGTGACGGCAAGGAAGAGGGGCAGACACAGATCCACAAGGTTGCGGTCACAGTTATGAGGGTGGACCTGACTGCGGGTGGGGATCATCCACTACCCGGACTTGAGAGGAGGGAGAGAGGGAGGTTAGAAGACAGGCTTGCAGCCTCTCAAGCTTTTGAGATGCTTAGCTTCACTGGTGAGCCTGGGAATCCAGGAAATAAACTGAATCCTGTTTGTTCGTTCTGCCCTTTAAATTGTGGTTTTTATCTTGGACACTGGTCTCAATTCCAACGGTTGAGACATTGGGCTTTCTGTCCTGTCGGGATGGGCAGTGCACTGGAGTCCAGACCAGAATTGATATGAAAGACACCGGAGGTTGCTGGAGACATTAAGTCTTGCAGTTAAGAGTTCTTTCTGGTGTTCTGGACAACCTGAGTTTGGTTAGCAGCATCTTCATTGGGCAACTTAAAACCACCTATATACTCCAACTGCAAATCTCCCCACCCTCCCTCTTCCTCTCTCCAACGCTGAGGTACTGGGGGGGAGGGGGGGAGGAGAAAAGGGGGAGGGGAGGGAGAAGGGGAGGGAGAAAGAGATGGCTAAGCAGATAAAGGTGCTTGCTGCCAGCTTTGGCAGCCTGAACTCAATCACCAGGGCCCACATGGTCAAGGGAGAGAACCAACTCGTCCTCTGGCCACACACATGCATACACATACAAAAATGCATAAAGAGATACAATCTTTTTTTTTTTTAAAGAAGCATACACTGGACAGAAAGTAAGTAAATTATCAGAGCAAGCAGAGAGTCGCCACCCCACCCGACCCCAGGGAAGGGGGTCCTTTTATAGCAGTTGAAAGTTGTCTGGGCTAGCTCGGTAGGGTTATATTTGAGAAGATAAGAAGGCAGCTTATTATCTTGAGACAGTTGATCCTATAATGCCACTTATCGATCCTATAATGCCACTTATCCTGCAGAGACTGGCCATTTGAGATAAGGCCCAGAACCATTAGGAGTTTGCCTGTTTGCTAAGGCTTCGAAAATCACCGGGTAAGCCCAGGAACCAAGCTGTTAAGGTTGGTTTGCTAGGAGTAATAACATTTTTTAAAATATTTATAACTTATCTATTTCGTGTGTGTGAGTGAGTGAGCACACACATGGCTCCAAGCATGGCTGTGGAGGGCAGAGAGCAACTTGAGTGAGTCAGTTCTCTCCTTTCACCACAGGAGTCCCAGGGATTTAACTCATTAGGCTTGGCAGAAAGCATCTTTATCCACCAAGTCAACTCATGACCTCTCCCCCCCCCCTTTTGTATTTGGCTTTTCCTCCTTTATAAAGTTTTTAATTTGTGTAATGTTGTGTACACACGAGTGCATATGTAAGCTAGAAGAGAGCATATGCTCTCCTAGAGAGGCATTAGAGGAAATTGTGAGCACCCCAACATGGGTGCTAGGACCAACTCAGTTCTTCTGCAAAAGCAAGTTCCCTTAACTTGCTGAGCCTCTAGCCCTTCCACCTTTTAAAATTTGTAGTCTTTTTCCCATATATTCTCCCCATATTAGGGTTTTATTTTGTCTGTAAACTGTGGGGATTTTTCCTTTGAATATGAACTATGTGTCATTCCATGAGTTCAGGTTCTTAGTTACATACATTTGATGCCAGGCAATCTCCACTATGCAGGATTGTCTAAAGACTTTTTTCAGTACTACTTTTTGAGCACTTATTTTTTGGGAGGTACCCATGTATGGAGTTAATAAAGTATCTAACTTAGGCCAGGCATAGTGGCACATGCCTAATTCCAGGATTTGAGAGGCAGAGATAGGTAGATCTGAGTTCAAGGCCATCCTTGCCTACACAGTGAGCTCCAGGACAGCCAGGTCTACTGAGAGCCTGTCTGAAGAAACAATTTAAACAAATAATAATAACAACAACAACAAATAGGCACTGGGGAAAGCACAATGGGTATGAGCGCTTGCTCTGAAAGAATGAAGACCTGGAATCCCCAGCATCCACGAGAATGATGAGAATGACTACAGTGTGGAGCTCATTCTCGTGAAGCTTCTTAGCAGCTGCCACGAACATTTATGTCCATTGCAGTCTCTGACAGTATCTGCATGAACAGCACAATGTTTCTATCTGCATAGGCTTTGTGCTTCCTTGAATCCTACAGCTTTGTCAGACCCGCCTCACAGTGACAGCTTCCAAGCCGACCTTCCTCTGGAACGCCTTCACCCTGTTTTGGCTTCTTAGCTTATCCTTCGTTTTTGAAGATTTTTATTTTGTTTGAGACAGGGTTCCTCTGCGTAGCCCTAGCTGTCCTGGAATGTCCTCTTCAAACTCCAGAGATCCACCTGCTCTGTCTGAGTGCTGGGAGTAAATGTGTATGCTACTACTGCACAGGTGGTTTTATTTTGTATGAGACAAAGATGAAAAGGCCTGCCCTAACCCTGTGCATTACATGCATGCCAGAAGAGGACTTCCAGTCCCCTGGTGCTGGAGTTAACAGGTTTTATTTTGTTTTTTGTTTTTGGTTTTTTTAAAAGATTTAGCTGGATGTGGTATTAACAACTTTAGTCACAGCATACAGCAGATCTCTGAGTTTGAGACCAGCCTGGACTACATAGTAAGTTCCAGGCCAGGACCTGTCTCAATCAATCAATCAATCAATCAAATCAATCAAGTCTGTTTTTATCTTAAGTTACTTTTCTATTGCTGTGAAGAAAAACCATGACCAAGGAAAGTTTTAAAAGAAAGCATTTAATTCTGGGCTTTGCTTACAGTTTCAGAGGTTGAATATATAACCAACATGGCAGGGAACATGGTGGCAGGTATGGCACTGGACCAACAGCTCAAAGCTTACATATTAAGACAACCATGAGGCACAAAAGCTTGGCCTGGCATGGGATGTTGAAACCTTGAAGCCCACCTTCAACAAGGGAATACCTCCTAATCCTTCCCTAAACAGCTCTACCAACTAAAAACCAAATATTCAAACGTATGAGCCTATGGAGGCCATTTTTATTCAAACCACCACGTTCCACACCCTAACCCCCAAAGGCCTGTAGCTGTCTCAGAATGCAAAACTGCACTTAATCCAACCTCAAAAGACACTGTAGACCTTACTGTCTCAAGGCTATCTCCTGTAAGATCAAAAAGCAAATTTTTTTCTACCATATAATGGCATAGAATATACACTACCAGAGGCAGAGGCAGATGGATTTCTAAGTTCGAGGCCAGCCTGGTCTATAGACTGAGTTCCAGGACAGCCAAAGCTATACAGAGAAACCTTGTCTCAGGAAAGAAAAAAAAAAAAAAAGAATATACGCTACCATTCCAAAAGAAAGGAAAGGTGGCATAGTGGGGAAATAGTAACCAAAGCAAGACTGAAATCTGGCAGATCAAAGTCTAATCCCATAGCTCTATGTCCTATGCCAAAAAGCTTAAATGGATGATTTTTTGGATATCCCAGTCCTTGGAGCTTTGGTGACATCAACAAAGCTCTTAGAGCTGGTTCCATTCTGTGTTGCTCTCAACAGATATCCTACGTGATGTGTTTCTAAAAAGATAAAGAGATATAAGATATGTTCTATGTGGGTGTGGTGAGGTGTGGGGGAAGGGGGTGTCTCAGCGAGCCCATGCGAGGCATCCCTTCCCCTGAGGGACCAGCCACACAACAATATAGTACAGAACAGAGTTTATTCAGGGCATGGGGAGGGGAGCTAAGAGTAGAGGCAGAGAAAGGCAGAGAGAGAGAGAGTAGGGAAGTAGACGCTAGCCATGAACACGTGGGGGGAGGGGGAAGGAATAGGGAAGGGGGGAGAAGGACGAGCCCAAGAGAGAAGCAAGAGGCAAGAGAGCAAGAGAGGAGGGGGCAAGCAGCCCCTTTTATAGTGGCTCTGGCCTACCTGGTTGTTGCCAGGTAACTGTGGGCGGAGCTTAAACAGAATGCTAACACTATGGCTCTGGCATCTCCAAAATCCTGAGGTCACTAACACACTCCAAGCTTCACTCACTCAGCCTCACACAATAGGTTTTTGGGGCCACCATATACGAACTCCTGTGCCAAACTCCTCTTCCCCCACCTCCTTACCAGACAGAAGATTCAACACCTTTTACTGCATCCTTCATTACTCTAAAACCACTTGGCCGGTTCTGTTTGATTGGGCTGGAGAACCTGCCCCACTCCTTGAATTACACTTGCATAAGCCTTGATTTGTTGAATGAGCTTTCCTTTGCTTTAGAAAATTCCTAAGCATTTCCTATTTACAAGCTGGACGTTTGGCTGGGTGGTCTCTCCCCGAGAGAACCACTCATTCCCTTTACTCCGTTTCATATCAGGCCCTTAAACTTTCATCTCTTTAAGTACACGATTTGACTCCAACATTAAATTCCCCAGTGTTCTTTTCCTTCACATTTTGTACTTCTTTTTGCTCTACTTGCTCTTTTTCATTATAGATCTGCATAAGAGTGATCACAAATAATTTTGTCTTACTGTTCTATTGCTGTGAAGAAATACCATGACCAAGACAACTTCAAAAGCATCTAATTGAGGGCTTGCTTACAGTTTTAGAAGGTGTGTCCGTGACCACCATGATCGGCAGCATGGCAGTCATGACATGGCACTAGAGCAGCTCAGTTCACAACTGATTCACAAGCAAAAAGGGAGCCTGGCATGGGCTCTTGACACCTCACAATGACACACCTGCTCCAACAAGTCCTCCTAATCCTTCCCCAAAACAGCACTATCAAGTAGGAACCAAATATGAGCCTGAGTCATTCTCATTCAAACCACATGCTGTTATGTCTGTGTGAACGTGTGTGTGTGTGTGTGTGTGTGTGTGTGTGTGTGTGTGTGTGTGTGGGCACCAAATAAATACCTGGTGCCTGTGGAAGTTAAAAGGAGTTGGGGGCACTGATTGTGAACTACCAGGTAGATGCTGGCAACCGGGTCCAGATCCTCTGCAAGATCAAAAATTGTTCTTAACCCCTGAGCAATCCCTCTGGCCCCACCCTTTGACACTCTCATACATGTATAATGTACTTTGGTCACTTTCACAACATATTACTTTCATCTGTCTCGGTATCACTAACACCTTTCCAACAAGTCCCTTCTGTTTGTGCATGTGAATGCCCCAAAACCAATGGAATTGTTTCTCGAGCATAGGCGGAGGCTAATTACTGACGCATGGACAAATTACAGGTAAACCACCACTGAGGAAAATGGCTTCTCTCCCAGCAATTACTAAGCTTAGAGGTTTTTGCTGTTGTTTCTTGAGTTCTTGGGCTGCTACAAACATTAATTTCATCATTATATGACATTGGCAGCCAGGATTTCCCTCACAGTATATATAAAGTAGGCTGTGACATTATTCCTGTCCAGCTATGCCCCAGAACTCAAACTGTTACATTAAGCAGACCATCTCTATGAAGGCAGCCAATCCAGTTGTGATCTCCTGGAACTAAAGGAACTGTCCTTTGACAAAGCTGACAGGGGATTTCTCCTCAGGTTATGGCCATTGCCATATCAGTGTATATTAAATATTAGCCAGTGGAGACTGGAGAGATGGTGCAACAGTTAATATCACTTACTGCTCTTGCAGAGGACCTGGGTTCCATTCCCAGCATCCGCATCAGGCAGTTCATGACTATCTGTAATACCATCTCCAGATTGTCTTATGCTTTCTTCTAAGCCTCTTCAGAGACCTGCATTTATGGGGTGCACATAAATTCATACAGGCATACATGTGTTGTTTGCAAAACCCACGTTAACAGTACTCAAGTAGCATATCTGGTATGACCTTTAATCTCACTACTCAGGAGGCAGAAGCAGGCTGATCTCTGAGTTCAAGGCTACCCTGGTCTGTAGAGTTCCAGGAAAGCCAGTACTACACGGAGAAACCATCTCAAAGAAACAAAACAAAAAAGGACTGAGATGACTCAGCAGCCAAGATTGCTCTTTTCAGAAAATCAGCATTTGGTTCCCAGCACCATTGTTGGGTGGCTCACAACCCTTAACTACAACTGTAGGGGATCCAATAACCTCTTCTAGCCCCTTCTGGCACCCATACACATGGGGAACATACATACATGATAATAAAATGAAAAAATATGACATATAGAATAGATTTTTATTCAGTCATAAAGACAAAAACTAAGTAATTTGTAGGGAAAGCTAAGCAAAATAAGCCAGATCCAGAGTGACAAATAACTGTATTTTCTCTCATGTACAGAAAAAAAATTTTTTTAAGACATGAAAGTAGAGAAGATGGGGGCTTTAAGGGCAGGAGATCAGAAGACTACACAAGGTAAAGGTGTGTACAATGATAAGCAAAGTATATTATATACTTATCTGAAAATGTCAATGTGGCTCTAAAAAGTATTCTTGCCTAGCATGCATGACATTACAGGTTCAATCCAACATCCCTAAGAACCACAGCATGTTGGGAGTACTGGCAGATCTGAAAGTTCTTGTTCTTCCTTGACCACATACCAAATTTGAGGACAGTCTGAAATACATGACACTCACACACTCTCTGTCTCTCGTTCCCCCTCTCCCTCTCATTATACACACACACACACACACAGAGAGAGAGAGAGAGAGAGAGAGAGAGAGAGAGAGAGAGAGAAAGAGAGAGAGAGAGAGAAACTTGAAAGAAATTTAGACACTTCTCTGAAGCATGCAAGTGTGGGGCTGTGTAAGGCAGCCTGGTTTCTGGTTGAGCTAAGGTTTTAAACCCCAGTGGACCCAGTAGGTTGTCCCCAGCAGGGGGGCAACCAAATAAGGGATGACAGGCGTTCACCATGCTCGTAGAAGAACCCTGCTACATCTCCCCATAAGTCTGTGACATTTAGTCACATAAAGGGAATGACCCCAAGCCCTGACACAGACGTAGTCACATAGCCCCAAGCCATCCCTATGCTAATGAGGCACCTATAGGCTTAGCCACTCCCCTTCCCAGCCACAATTTCAACATCACCCCTCCCTGAGGTCACGGAGGTAAGGATTCACCCACACCACTCTCCACTATGACAATAAACTCTGAAACCCTGACTGTCTCTCTTCATCGCAGCCGCCTGGTCTCAAGCAAAAGGCCTTCCAGTGCTCCCAGCCACGGCAGCCACCCAACCAACTCAACCCAGGTAGCCAGAGCCCAAGCCAAAGACTGGGTCCCACCACGAGACCCCACAGCACTCCTCCCCCTTGGCCCAGGCTAGATTCAGTCTGCGTCCCACTTCATCCACTTAGTTCTCAGCTCTTCCAAAGCAGACACGGGCGTTGCCTAAGAGCCTGGGAACCCCACGGAGCCGGCTGCCATGCATTTCCCGGGACCCACGGCCAAGTCCCCCACATCTGGCTGTGTTTCCTCAGGGCGGGGGCTTCCCACAGTCCGACACACGCCGGTCTGCGCGGTCAAACTTCCCACTCATCCCAGTGGCCAGAAAGTGTAAAAAAAAAAAAAAGCTAGGTGGGGGAATACCCCCATAGTGGCAGAGGGAGGGGGAGGTTCCAAAGGGGAGATCTGGAAAGGGGGAAACATTTGAAATGTAAATAAAGTAGGAAAAAAAAAAAAGCTAGAGAAATGGCTCAACTGGTATTTACCGTTCTTGTAAAGGACAGACACATGTGACTGCCAGTACCCAAGCAGTTAATTAGCTCACATCATCCAGTAATCCCAGGGATCTAACAAACTCATCTGACTGCCTCAGGTAAATGTATGCACTTGTACACATACGATGTGTGTGTGCACCCACACACACGCACATTAAGTTTAAAGTTATGTGTGTTCTGTATTATTTGTCAAAATACCTGACAGAAGCAATATTTTTAAAGAAAAAGTTTCAGGTCATGGACCGAGGGGTAGAATCTATCACAGCAGGAAAGGCATGGTGGCTGGAGTGGTTAGGCCTCAGCAGGAGCTTGTGGTTGAGACTGTTCATATCTTGGCAGATCAGAAATAGAGAAGTGGACCAAAACTGTTGGCAGGTACAACCTTCAAAGACTAACCCCTACCCACAGCCTTCACTAACAGGGCCACGCTGGGGGAGAGCACATGTCCCAGCACACGGGCTTGAAGGGACATTTCCCTTTCAAATCACACTGCGTTCAAACACATTCCAATCCAGCTTCAACTACACTACATGGCTGCTCTTCAAGAGGACCTGAGATCCATTTTTAGCAGCCACTGTCTTTAAGTACAGTCCCAGATGACCTGACAACCT
This sequence comes from Rhynchomys soricoides, assembly GCA_019843965.1. Taxonomy (NCBI): domain Eukaryota; kingdom Metazoa; phylum Chordata; class Mammalia; order Rodentia; family Muridae; genus Rhynchomys; species Rhynchomys soricoides. Next base: position 164,812 of record JADRCH010000163.1, read on the forward strand.
CTTCTGACCTTCCTGGGCCACAGGCATGTACCTGGTACACAGACGTACATTTAGGCAACTCAAACACACAGAAACAAAACAAAACCTCTGCGTTATACTATACTTGGAATCTGGAAAAAAAAAAAAAAAAAACCCACAACAGAGGCTGCCAGTGATTAAGGTTTAGGAGAAATGAGGAGATAAGCATTCAAGAGCACAGACTTTGTTACGTCACCATCGTGACAACAGTGAACAATAATACACTGCCCACTGAAAACTGGCTAAGACATTAGGTGTTGGTAAAATGGCCCATTTAAGTTCCTGGCAAACAAAGACTCTGAAGCCTAAAATGAGCTTTCCTGGTTACACTCCAAAAGAAGTCCCTGACACATCAATCACCATTTTCTGAGATATATATAAACATTCTTTTCCAGGGCCTATACAACTATGTATTTTCCAATTTGCTAAGACATGATATGCTTTCATATCAAATATAAACTATAACTATGTAGACCAGCAAGTTGGCTCAGCAGGTAGAAGTGCTTACCTCCAAGCTCAACCACCTAAGTTCAATTCCAGGGATCCAAAAGATAGGAGAAAGCTAATTCCTGAGTTATGTACCCCAACATGTCATGCTGTATATCCCAACCGCAAATTTAAAAATTAAAAAAAAAAAAACCTATATTATACAAAAATAACTGTGTCGGGCTGGAGAAATGGCTCAGTGGTTAAGAGCATTGACTGCTCTTCCAGAGGTCCTGAGTTCAATTCCCAGCAACCACATGGCAGCTCACAACCATCTGTAATGGGATCTGATGCCCTCTTCTGGTGTGTCTGAAGACAGCTACAGTGTATAAAATATACATCAAATAAATAAATCTTTAAAAGAAAATAACTATGTCAGATGATAGATATGTTTAGTTTGGATCTAGATTCAATAGACAAAATTAGTGCCAATTCTAACTATATTAATACAATGTAGCTTTTTATTTTTCAGAATTGTAAGCTAGAGGTATGTGGACTGCACAATGAGACCCACTCTCAAAAACTAAATAAACTCAATTCTGTCTAAGAATTATTTTTAAAATAAAGCTTTATAAGTCTACTGTGAGATTCTTATACTGTACTGTGTGAAATTAAATACAAAGTACTCTCTGGCTTTTATGTAGAATGTTATATATAATATTAGATCCACTTGGTCTCAAGTCTGGTTCAAGTACAATTTCCTTAGTTATTTAAGACTCAATGTTAATATCAATCCATTGTCACAAAGCGTGCTGACATAGTCTTATACTGCATCATAACGCTATTTCTCTCTGCATATATACTAACATTTGCTCTCCACACTTGAGTATTCTATTCCTGGGGTATCTTTACAACCATGACACCACTGCAATGAAGTAAACCGTCTTACCCCTTTTTTGGTCTATGAGTCACTTATTGGCAGCACAGAGAAGTCTTTCTGAACATTATCAGTCAAGCATAGTGGGCCATTACTGAGGTTACAACACATGAGAGGTTAATGCTGGAAGATCATTAGTTTGAGGTCAGTTTGGGCTACACCGTGAGTTCAAGGCCAAGCCTGGATTACACAGCAAAACCCTGTATAATTGACAAATAATAAAAATTATTATTTATTAAGATACTTTCAATCTCCTGGTCACTTCATAACATAACTTTTAAAAGGACCATACAAACTGTGGGATCAAGATTGATTTTATAAATGGGATGCAAAGATGGTTTATGCAAATAAATGTGATAAACTGAATGAACAAAATTTAAGAAAAATCCGTATTGCAGAAAATGTACAGGATCATGTAACATCATAGGGCCTCAACAGATGGTTATGTTAATAAATTAGATAGAAAAGTACTTAATCCTAATGGCAGTACATGAAAAACGAACCCAGTTTTCACTCAGTTACAAAGCTCACCCTTACCAAAGTCAGATGTGCCTACCTGTCTTCTCTTACCCAGGAACCACAGGGGCAAGCCCAGCTGGAGCACTCGGGATAGGAAAAAGTCACCCAAGTGAGGACGTGACATTGCTCCAGGTAACAGGGCATCCATGAAGAAACTATAAGGAACTCAGAAAAGGTAACATTTCCAAGTCAACACAGCGCCTTTACATACTACAAATTTAAAAAGCAAAATATTATACAACATATAAAGCTACATAAAATGATAGAGAACAAAATTAAATGGGAAAAACCAAAACTACCATAAGCAAGACTATAAACAAATTGCAAGGTATGCCACACACATTGGGAAAATTACCAGTTACAATTTCCATCCTACCCAAAGTGCTTTGTAGATGACCACTACAGTAACAATTCTAATAGCATTTATTTCACAGGCTTATTAAAAAAAAACATAGTCATGGGAAACAAAAACTGTTCAGTTAAGCCCAATAAGACTTAAATAAAGCCGGGCAGTGGTGGTGCACACCTTTAATCCCAGCACTTGGGAGGCAGAGGCAGGTGGATTTCTGAGTTCGAGGCCAGCCTGGTCTACAGAGTGAGTTCCAGGACAGCCAGGGCTACACAGAGAAACCCTGTCTTAAAAAACCAAAAAAAAAAAAAAAAAGAGAGGGGGGGGTAGGTAAATAAAAACAAAACTTTTAGGCTTAACAATGTATTACAGGGCTGGAGATGTTCACTTAGTGTGAAGTTCGACATTCAAGCACTTCACCTGCTCACAAGAGCACACACACACACACACACACACACAATATGGTGGTGCATGCCTATAATCCTACTGGGGATAGAGGCTAAAAGATCAGAAGTCTAAGGTCATTCTTGACCATTTAGTTAATTTCAAAGCCAGTCTAAGCTCCAGGAAACCTTGTCTTAAGAAAGAACAACAAAAACAAAGAAATCCCATTATATAAACAGAAATCAAACAGTATAATATTGATACAAACAACATAAACAAATTGTTTACAAATAAGCATACAGTCATTGCTAGGCATAGGGGTACATAACTTTAATCCCAGCACTCTGAAAGGCAGACAAGTAGATCTCTGTGAGTTTCAAGCTAACCTGGTCTACATAGCAGGTTCTAGGCCAACCAGATCTATAAAGAGATTATCCCAAAAACAAACAAAAGGAACAAAAAAGCCCCTTATAGGTCCACATAATCTCAACAATGATGGTCGAGCGCATGCCTAGCATTCTTGAGGCCACAAATTCAATTTCTAGCACCAAAACAGAAACAATAACAGTAACAGAGACAAAAACAGTGTATACACACATACACATAAACTTAGGGGTGTAAAAAAATGAAAATATAATTAAATAATAGCAAAAGAAATATAGTTAAGTTGGCTAGGCTGGCTCAAACCCAAGATCTCAGCACTCACGAGGCCTGGGGAAGAAATACTGCTCCAACCTTAAGGCCAGCCTGCGCTACACAGTGAGCTCTAAGCTATCTTGGACTACACAGTGAGGTTACCACCAACAAACAAAACCCTGAAAGTAAAATCTAAAACTGTAACACAATGAAACTCCAAGAATGCTTCTAGACACACCAGCAAAGAACTTTAGAGCTGACATGAAAATCATGGGCATTAAAAGCAAAAATAAAGAATTAGGACCATATCAAACTAAAGATTCTGCAAAGCAATAAAAAAAAAAAAATCTGGAAAAGCATGTACACAAGATGAAAATAGTATCTGTAAACCATATATATTACAATGGGTCTGTCTAAAACATAGTAACTCAGGTAACTTCACAGCAAATTACACATATCCTGATTTTAAAATTGACAAATAACTCTAATCAGTTATTTTAGCAAAGATATACCTCACATTTTTAAATGGCAAACAGAAAGAAAAAGTAAAAAGATAAGCATTGAAAGACTAGGTACGCCACTGGGAATATAAGTTGGCAGTTGTTACACACACTGACCTCTATACCACTACAAACTCACTTTGGGGATTGTATCTGAGAACATAAGGTCATGAATAAAATAACTGACCATAACACAGTTCCGCCTTCAGAACATCATGTAGGTTGATATACACCAGCTAGGCATGGAGACACATGCCTATAACTCCAGCAGTAAAGTCTGAGGCAAAAAGGTTGCGAGTTTGAGGTCAGTTTGAGCTACAGCAAGACCCTGTCACAAAAAATAAAAAGCTAGCAGAGTTAATACAGATACTACATGATCTAAGAAGGAGAGCCTAAAGAAGAGCTGAACTCCAAGCAGAGAATGGAATGGCTACCAAAGACGTAGAACTCAGAGTAAGGGATTGTATTGGTCAGATCCAAACCTACTTGTGTTAAGTACAAGATGGTTTTTTCAGTGCTAGTAAAGTATACACTCAAGACAGTAGAAAGCCAGGTGTGCTGGCTCGCAACCTGTAATCTATGCACTCAGAAGGCCTAGCCAGGCCTGCCATGAGCTAAGGACCGGTCTAGGCTGCATTCAGAAGGCTGAGCCGGGCCTGCCATGAGCTAGGGACAGGTCTACGCTGCACTTAGAAGGCTGAGCCGGGCCTGCCATGAGCTAGGGACCGGTCTAGGCTGCATGACTTTCATAGTAGCCTAGGCCACAAAGTGAGACTGTCTCAAAAAAAAAAAAAAAAAAAAAAGGAGGAAAAAAAAACCAACAAAGGGAGAGGAGGTACAGACAATGTACGATGGGGACACGACAACAAATAAACTAACAAGCAGTGAGGAGATGGACGTTTGTGCCCAGTACTTCACAATCCTGACATGGAACATGGAACAGACAGTAGGTAAAAAAATAATAGTTTCAATCCTATCAAACAGGAATATTTTAAAAAGGAAAACCAACAATGGAATTTAGAATTTCATAATTGAAGAGATAAAAATACACAAATGTAGAAATAGTCAAAAGTTCACATAGAAGCACCCAGGAAATCCAAGTATTGCCATTCAAGACACTGAAGCAAATCCCCTATTACACACATGTAGCTCGTGTTCAGTCTGTAAACACCACATAAAGTCAGATGTAAAGTTACTTCCCAAACTTCAGTAAGGTATTTCTCAATTGTGAGACCATAAGTGAACAAAGAAAACAGAATCTATGACATTTCAACATGTCTGGCATCCACACACGCCCCTATATTACAAACCTTCAGTTCATACACAGATCATGAATCTATGACATTTCAACATGTCTGGCATCCACACCCGTCCCTATATTACAAACCTTCAGTTCATACATAGCTCATGAAATTTTGATTTCTCCCACAATCCTTGAACGCAGAGCATCCTCAGAATGAGTTTTTACAGCACACTGCAACTGAATGGTTTTTATACATTGCTTATTAATAATACTTGTATTGACTATGAATTTTGAATTCAAATGATGGATCAAGGGCTATCAAACAATTTTCTGAATCCCTTACATTCAAAGGTTCTCCCCCCAATGGGGAATTTCATGTTCATTAGCATCAGCAGAAGTAGTGAAGGCTTCCCCGCATTCCTTATATTCATATGGTTTCTCCCCTGTGTGTTTCCGTAAATGTTTATTAAGGCCTGAGTGCTCTGTAAAAGCTTTTCCACAGTACTGACACACATAGGGTTTCTCTCCAGTGTGAATTCGCATGTGAACTCGAAGGTACGAGGACCATAAAAATGACTTTCCACATATTATACACTGAAAAGGCTTCTCTCCAGTGTGAGTTCGCATGTGAACAGGAAGGTAAGAAGAACATGTGAATGTTTTCCCACATACTGTACACTGAAAGGGTTTTTCTCCAGTGTGAATTTTCAAATGCACATTAAGATAAGAGGAAGAAGCAAAGGCTTTCCCACAGTGGTCACATTCAAAGGGTTTCTCTCCTTTGTGACTTCTTATATGTGCAATAAGGCCTGAGGAAGTGCTAAAGGCTTTTCCACATTCTTGGCATGCATAGGACTTCTCCCCAGTGTGATTCCGTAAATGTATAGTAAGGCCTGAACGAGCAGTGAAGTCTTTCCCACAGTAACTGCATTTATAGGGTTTTACTCCAGTGTGAATTCGGAAGTGGGTCTCAAGGGACGAAGAGTTTCTAAAGGATTTGGTGCACACCTTGCACTGAAAAGGTCTCTCCGAACTGTGAGTTTTTATGTGTACAGTAAGTTGAGCAAAGCTAATAAAGCCCTTCCCACACTCCTTACATTCATAGGGCCTTTCACCAGTGTGAGTTCTTATGTGTTTAGTAAGGCATGAGCGCTCAGGGAAAGTTTTCCCACACTCTTTACACTCATACGGTTTCTCTCCCGTGTGAGTTCGCATGTGAATACGAAGGTAAGAAGACCGTGTAAATGTTTTGTCACACTGATTACACTCAAAGGGCTTCTCTCCAGTGTGAGTTCTTAAATGCCCAACAAGAGATGAGGAATGAGCCAAGGCTTTCCCACACTGATAACATTCAAAGGGCTTCTCTCCTGTATGAATCCTTATATGTTCAACAAGGCCAGACGATGTACTGAAGGCTTTCCCACATTCCTTACACTCATAGGGCTTCTCACCATTGTGAATTAGTACATGCTTAGTAAGGCCTGAACGAGCAGTGAAGTCTTTCCCACAGTAATTACATTTGTATGGTTTTATTCCAGTGTGAATTCGAAAGTGAGTCTTAAGGCATGAGGAATTTCTAAAGGTCCTTGCACATACCTTACACCGGAAGGGCTTCTCACCAGTGTGAGTTTTTATATGTTCAGTTAGTTGAGCAAAGCTGGTGAAGGCTTTCTCACACTCTGTACATGGGTAGGGCCTCTCTCCAGTATGTTTTCGTAAGTGTATCGTAAGCCAAGACCGGCCACTGAAGGCTTTCCCACATACTTTACATTCATAGGGCTTTTCACCTGTGTGAGTTCGTATGTGACCTAGCAGGTAAGAGGAACGTGTAAATGCCTTCCCACATATGTTACACTCAAAGGGCTTCTCTCCAGTATGAGTTCTCAAATGTGTGGTAAGGTAAGAGGAAGACGCAAAGGCATTCCCACACTGGTCACACTGATAGGGTTTCTCTCCCGTATGACTTCTCATATGCTCTGTAAGGCGTGAGGGTTGAATAAAGGTTTTCCCACATTCCTTACACTCGTAAGACTTCTCTCGAGTGTGTTGTCGTAGATGTACAATTAAGCTTGAGCGCTCAGTGAAGGCTTTCCCACACTCCTTACAGTCATAGGGCTTCTCCACAGTGTGGCTCTGCCTATGGATATTAAGGTACACAGGGTGTGTAAAACACTTTCCGCACTTCTTACATTCATAATATTTTTTTTCAGTGGGAATCACAGGCCCATCATGGCTTATAGGATGAGTAAAAGTTTGTCCACACTCCTCTGACTTGTGGAGATTCTTTTCACTATGAGAAGAACTATGTGCCGGAAGTTCTAACTGGTTAACAAAAGCATCCCCACAGTCACTGCATTCAATGGATTTTTCCAGAGTGCACTTTCTCTGGGAAACATCTGGAGTCAAAGTCAAAGGTTTTATACACTGGTTCGACTGGAAAATGTTCTCTTCAGTGGAAGTTTCTTTAAGAGGTGGCAAAAAGTCTTTCCCATATAGGTTACACGCTGAGGCGCTCTCTGTATCTGGAGTACTAACGTGAGTCTGAGGGCATGAATCTTCACCAAAACGTGCTCCAACTTCAACAGACTCACCAAGCTCCCCTCCACTGTGTTCTCTTCCCTATTGAGAAAGGGTAAAAAGATGATTAGAGGATTTTTCAGGCTTGTACAGGAAGACATACTGTGGAATCCTAATGCACTAAACCTCACAATACATTTGGGGCATCACTTTATGCTGAGTATGCTGACTTACTACGTCCCAGCATTCCGGAGGCTGAAGCAAAAGTGTCACAAGAGAAGGCGACCTTGAGTGGTGGTGTGCCTCTCTCTGGGGGAAAAAAAAGAGGGGGGTGTGTAAAGGAAAAAGGAAAAAACAAAACATGAAGAAGGGAAAGACACTCGTGTTCCTCGCCCTGACAGCTAATTCTCTCAAGTCTTTCACTTGAATCTGTTTTTATTAGTAAATCCCTAATTTTCCCTGACCTTGGACATTAGGATCTTGTTGCCCCAACCCCTGACCGCAAAACTAAGGACAGCTGATGAGCTCTGAGTTTAGGAGTGTGGCTCCTAGTAGGTCAGCCATGCTCCAGTGAATGGCCCTACACACACCAAGAAATGAGTTGGCTAGCACAAATGCAAACTGATTCTAAAAAGGATGTAGAGTTTGGGGGCGGGGGGGCAAGATCTTGGAGGAGTTAGGAGGAGAAGTGGGAGTTGATTATTATCAAAATACATTATAAAAGATATTCTCAAATAAAAATATTTTTTAAAAAGAAATATCCTGGGGCTGGAGAGATGGCTCGGGTTAAAAGCACTTGCTGCTCTTCCAAAGGACCCAGGTTAGTTTCCAGGCACCCACATGGCAGCTCACAACTGTCTGTAACTCCTGTTCCAAGGAATCAGATGCCCTTGTCTGTTCTTCAAGGGCACCAAAAACGTACATGGTACACAGATTTATGTGCAGGCAAAGCATCCATAAACATAAAAGTAAATTTATGAGACTTACCAGTTGCATCCCATTTGACATATCTGACCAAAATATATCCTGCTGAACTGCTGTCCTTCTTGTCTTAAGGTGCATTTCCCATTCTAAAGTGAAAACAAACAAACAAACAAACAAAATTACACACACACACACACACGCATGTATACAACAAATGAAAGGTTAAATTTTTTAAAACTGTCAAAAAACTCCACCTCATTTGGCCAAGAGAGGTGGTACTCAACGTTAGGAGCCAGAGGCAAGCAGACCTCTCTGAGTTCCAAGTCAGTCTGGTCTATAAAGTTGAGTTCCAGACCAGAACTTCACTTGTGGGGTTTTTTTTCTTTCATATTTTTCACATTAAACATTAAAATTGTCTAAAATTTGACAAGCACAGGATATAGTGTCACAGCTGTAATAATTTACAGATCTATCAAAATTAAATGGGATAGTAAACAGAATAAACAGAGAAAACAATAACTGGTGCATCACAGATGCTTTACATTAGCTTTTCTATGAAAATCGTGTTTCTAAGGCCTCGACCTTCAGATTCAAGGTGGTCTTCTAACAGCTCCTTCGACACACTTCCAAACACACAGAATTTGACAACAACAAGAAACGTTTTCAACAAATACTAACCTTGGAGAATTCCTTGCTCCATTACTGTCAACTCTACTTTCTGCTCCAACCAAGAGATCAGGCTGGGTTTAAACATCTGACCTCCTAGACACCGAGACAGACACATCAATGAAAAAGGCTCATGTAAAGTAGCCAATAATAGAAAACATGGCTCAAGAAAGACTTAAAATTATTAATGAAGAGATCAGAATACAAGTATTTATGCTATTGGTAACTAGAAAATTTCTATGACCAATCAAATCCACATTCAGAACTAAACGCACATTTAAACGCCACTAGAGAGGACCAAGACTGTTTATGCATAGATATAATCCCAACACTCATAAGGCTGAGGCAAGAGAAAACAAGAATTCCACAACAGTCACAGCTATAGAACTAGAGTGAGACCTGTCTCAAGAAACCAAAACACAGCTAAGGATATGGTTCAGTAGTGGAGCACTGGCCTGGACTGTACAAGGTTCTAAATCATCCCCACTACTGTCAATAAAGAAAGAAACTATTAATGGCATGTAATATTCCTATTCCTTCATTATCAATGAAAATTCTATGTTTTAAAAAAATGTAAAATAAAATGCACTAAACCATTTCTTCCAATAAAATCTAATATAGTGTTATTTAAAGTGTTATAAAGTCACTCCACCCCACCCCTACCCCCAGGGATACAGATCGAACCCAAGGCCTCGTGTGTCTAAACAAACACTCCACAACAGAGAAATGTGCCCAGCATGGGTCTTCATTTTTATAGTAAAAAAAAAGATAGCATTAGTTCTTATCTTCAGAAACAGATTCATAAAGATTGTTAAGAATGGCAGCCAAGGGGCTGGAAAGATGGCTCAGTGATTAAGAGCACTGACTGCTCTTCCAAAGGTCCTGAGTTCAATTCCCAGCAACCACATGGTGGCTCACAACCATCTGTAATGAGATCCAATGCCTTCTTCTGGTGTGTCTGAAGACAGCTACAGTGTACCCACATACTTGAAATATAAAAATAAATCTTAATTAAAAAAAAAAAAGAAAGAAAGAAAAAAGAATGGCAGCCAAGTGTGATAGCCTACATCTGTTATCCCAGCTCTCAGAAGACTGAGATAGGAGAATTGCTGAGAGCTTGAAGCCAACCTAAGCTATAGAATGAGACCTTTCCTCATAATAAAACAAATCAAAAAGAGGAAGAATCTCAAAATAACATGAGTATAGTAGCAGTGATGCTACAACCACCATTTAGTTGAGTATGCCATGATGTATTAGATTATGTTACAGGACTTCATCTGCTATCTCCCACGGTCCTCTGAGCTGACATCATACTCTAGGACAGTATTTATGTTCTCTTATGAAGAAGCTACAACACGTGACGGCAGGCTTACCTACTGTGGCCAGGTTCTGGTAGTTCTCCAGCATCACATCTCTGTAAAGATTTCTCTGAACTAGATCCAGTGAAGTCCATTCTTCCTGGGTAAAGTCCACAGCCACATCTTCAAAGGTCACTGCATCCTGAACCATCACACAAATGCCAGCTTGAGCAAAGTAAACATCACCTATGCTCACTGGAGAATGAGGAGGTAACATCCTTGCCTGTAAAGGAGACTAAGGTCCGCCATAATCTACCTCAGGTCTCAATATCCCTAGAGCATTTCCCCACCCCCAGTCACTCTACAGACCCTCTATGCTCATGAATCTCTGCTCCTCTTGCAGATGGACTTACTCACTTTAACTACACAAGGAGCCCTCTCTTACCCAACCGTGGCACATCCCCAAGCACATCTCAAACCTGTTATCTGACTATAAGTTTACTTCTTTCTAAACGAAGACTTTCATCTTTACCATTTGTCAGAATACAAAATAATAAATACTTAATTACTAACAGAAACTAAGACCATGATTACTAAATACTGAGATGATCTTCAGGGGAATCCCTCACCAATGTAAGACACATGCCTTTCTGGAGCAATTCAACTAGAAAAATCAGTCATGGCAAGGAATTTTGGTTTGCTGTTTTGTTTTGCTGTGAGAGCAAGTCTACTCATGAGAAAATGTGCTTTCTTGATCAGTTTCACTTTAACTTTGGATCCTCTTAATATTCATCTTCTGGAATACATGATAAGAGATTGTTCCTTCCACTGAAAACCCAGTTCTCTCCATGACTTCTACTGAAAAAAAAAAAGCCAATCTTGGCTAAGTGCATAAAATAAGAAATATACTTTTCCTTGAACTTACCACCTGCTGTGTCTCCATGAAGGTATGTCTTGTCAAAAAATCCTGCTCTGGTGCTAAATCTTTGGTTTGTAGTTGCTTTTCCAATTCTGGAATTAAACCCAAGATTAGGTTTAAATAACAACAGTATAGCAAGGAAGTTAAAAATGTCTCCAATGGTTTTATAAATAAGCCTGGCTCATGAGCAAACTGAAGATTTAGAGAAAAAAAATGCTAAATATTAATTCTGCCAAAACTAATAAAATAAAAACATGTTACCAGAGAGAAAAGGAAAGAAATATCATGAAAGTACAGCATGGTGTGAACATCAGCAATCCCAGCACACATGGGTCTAAGGAAGGAGAATCAACTATTTAAAGCTATACCATAAAAAAAGAAAGAAAGAAGGAATGAAAAGAAAAGGAAAGGAAAAAGTATTAGAGACAAAAGAGACAAAAAGAACAGAGGAACTGACGACGGTGTGTGCCATTGGTCAACGTTGTTCTTCACAAACATTCACCTTGAAGAACTCCCTTCTGTGTGGTCACCAATTCTTTTAAGCAAGTCAAAGCTCTGACTTTCAGAAGTGTCTGATATCCTATATGCAGACAAAGCTGCATTAATAGAACAAATGGCAAACTTTTCTATGATTCAGGTCTATAATAAAGATTTTCCTTCCAATACAGGATCTCTTGTAGTCCAGGTTAGACCCTAAAACTTGCAAGCCTACTGAGATTACAGGCATGAGCAATCAAACCTGGTTTTTGGTCCATAATTCTAATAAAAGCAGTGATTATTTCAAAAAAGACTAAAAAGACAAAGCTTTTAATCCCATGATCCCAAGGATCTCTGATCACTAAAATACTAATCAATTTCATATTAACATTTCTGACAAAATGAATCACTGCAATATTTGCTAAGGAATAAAATAAATCATTAACTTACAAAAATTATAGTTCATCAGATTCAGATAAGTCATAAAATAGAATACTAACTAGAAAGTGCTACTCCATTTATCAAAGATGGAGACGAGAACATACATTTCAACAGAACTAGGTAATGCACATTTTAAGAACCACTAAGTGGGGGCTGGAGAGATGGCTCAGGTGTTAAGAGCACTGACTGCTCTTCAAGAGGTCCTGAGTTCAATTCCCAGCAACCACATGGTGGCTCACAACCATCTGTAATGGGACCCGATGCCCTCTTCTGGGGTGTCTGAAAACAATGTACTCCTATACATAAATAAATAAATAAACCTAAAAAAAAAAAAAAGAACCACCAAGTGGTCCCATCGAGTGGGCCATCAAAAGAACCACCAAGTGGTCCCACCGAGTGGGCCATCAAGAAATCGGGTATAAAAGCTTTCCACACAACACTGACAACCCCAGTTCAATCAGCAGAACCCACATCTTGACTATCAATTTCACGCTTGGGAAGAAGGAACCTCAACTTGGGAAGAATAGCATCCATTAGTTAGGCTGGTGGGAATGTCTTTATTTGATTGTTAATTGGTGCAGACTTTCTGCCAGATCTGAAGAAAGGTGGCTGAGCAAGCTTAAGGGAGTAAGCCAGTAAGCATGGTTTTTGTTTCAGGTTCTGCCTCTAGGTTCCTGCCTTGGTTTCCCTGGATGGAGTATACAACCTGTAAGCCAAATAAATCTCTTCCTCCCAAAGTTGCTTATTTATTCATTATTTTATCACAGCAACAGAAAGCAAACTAGGACACCAAGTATTAAAAATCCAACTGCAATGGCACATGTCGGTAATCCTAGCTCCAGCACTCTTACAGTGAGATGAGAGGCAGAAACTGGAGAACTGGCCAGAAGTACAGTGGCAAAAATAGTAAGAATGACCCTTCCTCAAACCACAAGGTGGGAGCAGAGAACTGACTCCCAGTAAGTTCTTCTCTGATTTCTAGATATGTGCTGTTGGCATATGTGCACCTGCACTCATATACACACACACACACACACACACACACACACACACACACACACAAACAATAAATAAAAATAAACCTTTTTGTTTGCTTTAGTTTTTTGATAGGGTTTCTCTGAGTAGTACTTGGTTGTCCTGGAACTCTGTAAGACCAGGCTAGCCTTGAAATCGCAGACATCCACCTGTCTCTGCCTCCAAAGTGCTGAAATTAAAGGTGTGCACTACCACCACCTTAACTCTCAAAAAAACAAACTAACAAAAAACAAAAAACCCAACCCAGTGTGCTAGGTTTGCAGCATAGTAATGGAGTATATACACCATATAGGAGGTACTGAAGATTGATGTACAACCCCCCCTCCAATTAAACTAACATGTTAGTTTAAATATATTAGAAGAAAACTGTTATCATTGTTATCTCATTGGATTTGACAAAGTTTCTAAGCACACTAAGTACATAAGCTGTGCCTGCTCCACATGAAGCATCATCATAAGAGAATAACTACCAACTTACCTACAGTGGCCAGGTTTGTGTGGTCCTCCACTGCCACATCACTAGGTCTGCTGTTCTGAGTTGGGTCCTTTGTAGTCCACTCTTGAGTGAAATCCACAGCCTCATCCTGAAAGGTCACCAAATCCTAAACCACCCACACACGCTTGTTTCAACCAAATTAATAACCCCACCAGTGCTCTCAGAAGAACAAGGATAGGGAACTCAACTCCTAGAGAGAGCTGTGAGCTCTCCCACTGCCTACCCTGGGGTTCAATGGCCCCTACACCAGGCTTCTGGCATCCACACTCATTCTCCATCCGTCTACTCTGATAAAGTGGCTTTAATGGCACATCTCACACATTTTTACCTCACCACACCCTGACCTTTTTCATCTTCCCCCCTTTTTAAATAATAGTCCTGGCCATATTTTATAAATGGGATAAATATGAAAACAAGGTTTTTGAGAAAATAATATGCATGCTTTATTATCTTTAAGAACACTGTTAAAAAAAAAACCACCTGGTATTTGGCACTGCAAGGGTCAAGACTAGCATGTAATGACTGTAATAATACAGCATTACAGCAATGTGAACGCCCCTTTTCCTAGAGAACCAGTCCTTGTCAGGGGCTTTATTCACTTTGGTAATCCTGGGAGATAAGTTTGTCTACATGGAAAGACATATGCCTCTCTATGCAGTGAGCTCAGTTTGTGGTTCCTCATACCTTATTACAGTTTTTCAGGCAATCAACCAGCATGCTTTCTCCCTCTGTTTCTTCTCCTTGACTGTAGTTTTGGTCACCAGAAGGCAGACTTTCTGGAAAAAAAGATACATCAATACAAAGCTGCCAAGAAGCCCACATTCACTGTGAGGGTGGGAGTTCATTTATTTGTAATTAATACATAACTTGGTTCACTCAAGATAACTTGCAAATATAAACTCCAGTAACCTACAATGCCACACCAATTTTTACAGCAGGAAAATATGATGATGAACTTTATCACCCATCAAGAAAAATACATTAGTTTCACTTTAAAGCCAAGAAAACTTAAGTTCTGAGAAATATAACTCTGAATTTGCCTATGATGAAAAAAATCAGTGATGATTATGCAATGCCTACTCCCAAGCACAAACTAGATCTACAAAACAGTCCTCTTTAGCTCACCTCAGCACTCCATAACAGACTGGCAGATCTCTGGCTCTACATTGTGTAGGCAGGCCCTACAACAGAATCTCTCATTAACAGTAACAACAGGACTTACCACAGGACAAACTAGTAATGTCCATCTTTTTAGTCTGATGGAATAATGTGACCAAATTCTTCTGTGACTCCAGACACGTCAGGGAAACTTATGCATCAGAGTGGAAATGACAAGACTCATGTCTCTCTAATCTGGGTGACTTGGGTTCCTACAGATCAATCAAAGAGCAACACTTAGCAGTCATCAAGCATTATGTGCTAGCTCTCTGCAGGTAAGATAATGAAAACCACTAAGAATGTATACCCTGTAATATGGGCTCATTAACAGCACCTGCACTGACTGAGGAACTGTATGTATCTGCTGTGGTTTGAACAAGAAACCTGCTCCATAGGCTCATGTATCTGAACACTGGTCCCCAGCTGGGAGCCCTGTTTAAAAAAATTATGGAGCCTATAGAAGGTGGACCTTTGCTTAAGAGTAATCATCACCGAGGGTGACCCTAAGCTTTTATAAGCCTCATCCCACTTCCTGTCCTCTCATCTGTGTGCCCAAGAAACTACGATCTTCAGGCTCCTAATACCATGTTCCACCTTCTCCACTGTTCTATGAACTCTTTCCCTCTGGAACCATAGGCCAAATAGATCCTTTCTTCCTTAAGTGGCTTTGGTCGTAATACCTCATCAAACCAACAGAAAAGCAACTAATACAGTACTCTGAGTAACACCAGAACCTTTTTATTAATGCATTTGTGTGTGTGTCTGTGTGTGTGTTCACACAAACTGTCTTCCATAATAAGCAACATATAAGAACTTAGGGAAGTAAGCACATGAGTTACTTAAAACATAACATTTTGGACTGGAGAGGTGGCTCAGAAGATAGCTCTTCCTTAGGACCCAAGTTCAATTCCCAGCACCCTCAAAACCATCTGTAACTCCAGTCCCAGGGGACCCAACACTCTTTTCTGCCATCCTTGGGATATATAAATACACAATATACAGACATACATGCACACAAAACCAGGTATATAGGGTATAGGGTTTTATACTGCAATGACAAAACACCATGATCAAAAGCAACTTGGAGAAGAAACATTTTAGTTCATATTACACTTCCAACAAGCAATCCATCAATGGGGAAAGATAGGGCAGGACCTCAAGGCAAGAACCTAGAGGCAGGAACTGAAACAGAGACCATGAAAAAATGCTGTTTATTACTAGCTTCTGGCTCCCCCTTCTGATATATCTTATATACCCCAAGACCCCAGGAGCCGCACCACCCACAGTAGGCTGGATCATCCTGTATTCTGTACTACTATATTTAAAAAGATTTTAAAAAATAATTCAGCCAGGCATGATGGACGACACACACCTTCCCAACTCTCAGGAGGCAGACAGGTGGATCTCTACAAGTTCCAAAACAGTGGGGTCTATAGGGTGAGTTCCAGGACAGCCAGGGCTACAGAGAAACCCCGCCTTGAAGAACAAAAACAAAACAAACAACCCCACCAATTTTATGTTTATGTGTATGACTAGCTTATCTAATTGTAGGTATGTGCACCATGTGTGTCTGGAGCCCAAGGAGGGTGGAAAAGGAGCAGATCCTCTGGAACTAGTATTACGGATTGTTATAACCCACAATGTAGGTACTGGGAACTTTGCTGGAAACTGAATCCAGATCCTTGGCAAGTGTAACTCTTAACCAATGAGTCATCTCTCTAGCCCTGCAAAAACCAACAGAAATAACATTTTGAGGCAAGCACAAATTAGATAGATAGATAGATAGATAGATAGATAGATATATGGATGGATGATAGACAGAGAGACAGACAATCACAAGCAAACGCACGCTGCAGAAATAAGGAATGTATGTAGAAGGCAGGGTTCCGCACACGAGCACCAGAAAGGCCCTGCCTCAGACAAGCACACTCACGACAAGGAGAACCAGGGAGAAAGTCATTACATCCAAAACAGCAAACTCCTAATGCCACCTTGGGGGAAGGGTCACCAGAACAACAGTCAACAAAATGATAGGAAATAATAAATCCCTCTCAGTATTAGCCTCAAACAAATATAAACGGCTACAGCTCACCAAGGAGCATAATGTCTAGATTAGAAACTATCTGTCGTGTCCATAAAACCAAACCTGGCCAATGTAATGGCTAACATTATGCTGATGGATAACTGAAGTGGAA
The DNA here is from genome assembly GCA_019843965.1 of Rhynchomys soricoides. Classification (NCBI taxonomy): domain Eukaryota; kingdom Metazoa; phylum Chordata; class Mammalia; order Rodentia; family Muridae; genus Rhynchomys; species Rhynchomys soricoides. Next base: position 181,950 of record JADRCH010000163.1, read on the forward strand.
ACGTAAGGGTTCTTTGGAAAGTCGGCTGGGTGGTGTTTTGCTGGGGTAAACACAGGAAGGGATGTGTCCTTACAATGGACACAGGCGTGAAAGGCTAAGGCAGACTCGTGAAGGAAGCACGGGAAAGGACACGTGATGAAGGATTCTTTGCTAATGACAGGCATGTATTGGCCCGTCTTACATTGCATAGTTAAGCTCCATTTGTCAGGACTCCATAGAGAGAAATACACCAAAAAACTTCTGGTGGTGCGCTGCAGTTTCTTGCTGCTTCCACAGACTCAGGCTGATTGGCAGAGTGATGTCAGCTGAGACAGATGCACAGGCTGAGGCAAGACCCATGAAGGACTCTTGATGTTCAGAGAGTAGAAATAGGACTTGACAGGCAGTGCCTGAGGCTGAGCTTGGCTTGCTTATAGAGCTAGCTGTGCAACCTTGTGAGTCTGGAGGGCAGGTCTCAAGTCTTTGCTCACCTTCACTTTGCCGAGAGAGGCATCACCAAGAACTTCTCCTGATGTTCCTCCTAGTCCCTCCTGCTCTAGTGCTACCACTGCTGATTTGTGGTTGCTATCCCACCTCTATCAAACTGGGCTGCTGATGAATTCGCGAAATGTTTTCAAGTGGATCAAGCTGCCACTGCTCACCTGTGAACTGAACTGACAATTTCCAAACAACAAAGACAGGAGTCGCTCCAAAGAACCTTTCTAAACAGGTCTACTTCTCCTGTATCTTTTCTTTCCCACTACCTCTGGTAGGTGGTGGGCTAAAAAGGAGGTTGATTCCTAAGACCCATCATTAATAAATAGGATTTGAAAAAAATTAAAGTTAAAGGTAGCGCCCAACATGGGGCAAGGCATGTCAGCAGTGGCCCCTTTTATAAATTTGGAAACTCAGTCCCTGTGACGTCCTGTCTTTTGACCATGGTCTCTAACACCTCTATCATACCCTCCCCAGGAGCATCTACCACATCACCTCTAAGTTCTTTACTTGCTGTCCCTGGAATTGCAGGAATATTAATTTGAGTACCCCATTGTTGTAAAAGATCCCTTCTGCATAAATTTATAGGTATGTCAGCCACATAAGGTCTCAACTTCTGTTTGCCCTTCTGGTCCCACACAGGTAGTTCGTTGGACACTTTGTCTTATTCATGATAATTTAGCAATTCCTATAAATTGTATGTAAACCTTCTAAAGTAGCCAATCTGGATTCCAAGACTTTTGGGAAAGTATACTAACATTAGCTCCTGTATCCACCAAACCGTCTATGTCAACACCATTCATTTGTACCATTAATTTGGATCTCTGTTCATTAACCACTGTTGACAAGAAAACACATTTTCTAGTACTCCCAGCTAATGTTCTATTTAAAACTTTAAAATCTCTGTGCTTAAAAGAACTAACTATAAAGCAAAACTTCACCTCCAAATGTTAGGGGCTGTTAAATGTTGGAGTGATGTTTTTGAACACTACATGAAAATCTATCTCTGTCCTTCCGTGTCTGCCTTAGGCACCTTCTGATTGGTTAAAATAAAATGCCTGTAGCCTATAGCAGAAGAAAGAATAGAAGGTGGACATCTGGCAGAGAGAGAGAGGAACTCCCAGAAAGAGTGAGGTGCGGGAAGATTCACCAAGAAGTGGATGAAGCTGGATATATGAAACTGAAGAGAGATAACCATCCATGTGGCAGAACTGAGATTAATATGAATGGGATAACTGAGTTACAAGCTAGTTGGGAACAAGCCTAGCTTAAGGCCTAGGCATTAACTCACAAACAAATAAGCCTCCATGTCATTATTCAGGAACTGGGGTGGGCATAAAAAAAGCCAGAGGGGTTACTGTTAAGGTTAAAGTTTTTTACTCCTCTTCTGCTTCTGTAAACAAGCCCCCCCCAAAAAAAGAAAATACTTCTGCTTGCAAGAAAACATTGTATCTTTGCATTCTTTGTCTTATAAACCCTTGAATGAGGTGGTAGACCCGACACCAATATCTGAATAAAAGCCTCTTCTTTGTTAAAATTTATTAACTCGTCAGAGACTGAAAAATCTCTGAACCCCAGGCCCATAATACTAACAAAGATATCCAAAAATTAAAAACTTACAGGCAAAGGACAGAAATTAACCTACCAAGCAAAAAGAAGCCAAATAGGCAGGCACAGTGACTCCTCAAGGGAAAAAGACTAAGTGACATGTAAAGACTAGAGCACAAGTATTAACACTTGACTTCTCAAGACTCTGAAAACCAGAAAGACTTGGATGGATGTTCTTTAAACTTGATAAACCAAAGATGTCAACCCAGACTACTATATCCAGCAGAACTACCAATCATATTAGACAAAGAAAGAAAAACATTCCACAATAAAATCAAATTTAAGCAATTTCTATCTACCAATTCAGAAGGCACTAGGAGAAAAAAAATTTGAGTCTGAAGAGGTTAACCACACTCAAGAAAACACAGGAATAAATCATCTCAAACCAGTAAATCAGGGGTTGGGGGCACATAATAACAACAAAATAACAGGAATCAATAAACACTGCCCAATGATAATTCTCAATATTAATACTCTCAATTCCCCAATAAAAAGGCACAGACTAATAGACTGGATTGGATAATAGGATCTATCCATCAAAGAAACACATCTTACAATCAAGGATAGACATCATATCAGGGTAAAGGATGTAAAAAGGAATGCCAAGCAAATGGTCACAAGAAGCATGTAGATTTTAACGCTTGACAAAAGACTTCAAACCCAAATCAGAAGACAGAGGGAAGGTCACTACATACTCATTAAAGGTAAAATCCACCAAGAGGATAATGCAACTGTAATTCTAAGCAACTGTACACCAAACACAAGGGCACCCAAGTTTGTAACAGAAGCACTACTACAGGTAAAATCACATATTGACCCTCACACTGGTAGTGGTGATTTCAAACCCCACTCTCAGCAATATAGGCCATCCAGATGAAAGGCAAACAGAGAAATGCTGGGGTTAAATGGACCTAGCAAACATGTACAAAACAGTTCACCCAAACACACAAATTAAGCAGCTCATAGAACTTTCTCCAAAATTTGACAACAGATATAAATAAAATTCAAACAACACTCTGACCACTATGGACTAAAGCCAGATATCAACAACAGAAAGCTTACAAACTCATGGAGACCAAACAATTTACTACTGAATGAAAAATTAAATCAAGAAAGAAAAATAAATAAATCAAGACAGGAAAAAACAAAAAACGAAAACCTTTATAATAGAATGAAAACGAAAACACGACATACTCAAATCTATGGGACACAAAGAAGGCAGTTCTAGCACCGTCTACATCAAAAAAAAAATTGGAGAGTTCAATTGCATCCCAGTCTACATAACAAGTTTCAGAATTACTAGAAAGAGATGCTGCCTCAAAGAGATACAGACAGACAGACAGACAGACAGACATTGTGTTAGTAAACTAGTAATATACCTGAAAGCCTTAGAAAAAGAAAAAATAAGTCACACCCAAAAAGAATAGAGGCCAAATTCTAGGTTAAAACAGAAATAATAACAAAATCAATACAAAGAATCAATGAAACAATAATTTGCTCTTGGGGGGGAGGGGAGGGGAATCAACAAGATTCACAACCCCTAGCCAAATTAACTAAAAAATAAAGAGGAAATCCAAATTAATAAAATTAGAGATGAAAAGATAGGCATTACAGTTTGGTCTCAAACCTGGGACAAACTGTTAACTGAGGTACCTATTAACATATCAAAAGTAAACCTCCACGTTCTCCCATCATCCTTCAGTCTGCTACAGGGTCCTTCTGGCTGGCATACCCAGCCCACCTATCCTGAACTCTCCAGCCCAGTTACAAGGCTGGCTTTCCCTCCTCCAGCTCCTCTGGCCCCTATATAAGTATATAACGCAGGCATTTGACTACACTAGTCTCTTGGTGGTCGGTGCCTCCTCTCCTGCTTCCCCTGCTCCTCTCTCTTCACAAGGCCCAGCTCACTCTGGACCCTCCCTCCACAGCCTGTTTCTTCCTTATAGCTATAATAAAAAAAATAAAGCTCAACCACTTAGGAGCAGCCATGTCCTCCTTTTTGTTTCTTTTTTACACTCAATTACTACAGACACTGACAAAATCTGGAAAACAGTAAAATAAAAAAATTAAAATTAAAAAAAAAAAAAACATGTTTTAAAAAGTTGTAATCCATCAAATTGGAAGATACAAACAAATGGATGAATTTCTTGATATTATGACATGCAGAAACTAATCCAAGCTCAAATATGCAATTTAAACAAACCAAGAGCTCCTGGTAAAATAGAAGTAGTAATTTAAAGTCTCCCAACCAAAAGAGTCCAGGACCATACGGATCCGGTGCAGAATTATACCAAACTGAATTCAAAGAAGAATTAATGCTAATGCTCCTCATATTATTCCACAAAATAGAAATGGAAGGCAATTTTTCTAATTCTTTTTATGAGGCCAGTTACCCTGATATCAAAACCATACAAAGACCCACTACCCCCTCAAAAAAAAAAAAATTATAGACCAATTTCTCTTATGAATATAGATGCAAATATTCAATAATATACTGGCAAACCAAATTCAAGAACACATCAAAAAGACTATCTGCTTAATCCCAGCAGCTGGAAGACAGAGGCAGGGAGACTTCAAGGCCAGCCCAGTTTATACAGTGAGTTCTAGGATACAGAGGACTACACAGAGAGACCCTCCCTTAAAAGCCAAAATTATCTACCTTGATTAAGTTGGCCTCATCCTAGAGATCCCTGGATGGCTTAACATACATAAGTCAGTAAACATAACCAACTACATAAGAGACTGAAAACCACATTGTCATCTCATCAGATGAGGATGAGGTCTTAAGCAAAATCTAACATTCTTCATGATAAAGCCCTGAGAGAGCAGAGATACAAGGAATGTAAGTCAATATAACAAAGGCAATTTACAGCATGCCTGCAGCTAATAACAACTTAAACTGAGAGAAATTCAAGGAATTCCGCTCAAATCAGGAACAAGGCAAGATTGTCCACTCTCTCCATAGATAGACAGTACCTTACTTGAAGTCTCATCTAGAGCAAAAGACAACAGAAGACCAAGGGGAAACAACTAGGAAAAGAAAGGCAAAGTATCATCATTTGCAGATAATATTTTATACATAAAAGGCCTAAAAACTCCACCAGGAAACTCCTATAGCTAATAAATTTTCAAAGTATCAGGATACAAAATTAACACACAAATAAATGGCAGACCGAGAAAGAAATCAGGAAAGCAATACCTTTCACAAAAGCCTCAAAAAACCACAACAATAACAAAAACTGGGATAAGTCTACCTCAGCAAGTATTTGACTTCTAAAACCTAAAGATATTGAAGCAAATAAAATTGAAGATGCTAAAAGATAGAATGATCCCTAATGCTCATGAATCAGAAGGATTAATAGAGTAAAAAGGGCCATCCTAGCTGGGCAGTGGTGGCACACGCCTTTAATCCCAGCACTCGGGAAGCAGAGACAGGCGGACTTCTGAGTTGAGGCCAGCCTGGTCTACAGAGTCTGAGTTCCAGGACAGCCAGGGCTACACAGAGAAACCTTGTCTCAAAAAAAACAACAACAAAAAAAAGGCCATCCTATCAAAAGCAATTTACAGATTCAACACAATTTCCATTAAAATCTCAATGCAACTTTTTCACAGAAATTGAAAAAACAATTCTTAGCTTCACATGGAAACACAAACAAAAATCCAAGATAGTTAAAACTATCCCGAATAATAAAAGAGCTGCTGGAAGGATAGCCATACCATATTTCAAGTTGTATTGCAGAGCTATAGTAATAAAAACTACATGGTATTAGCATAAAAGACACACAAATCAATGGAACTGAATTGAGGACATGGACGTAAGTTCACATACCTATGGACACTGAGTTTTGACAAAGAAACCAAAATGTACACTAGAGAAAAGACAAGATCTTCAACAAATGGTGCTGGTTACACAGGATGGCTGCATATACAAGAATGCAATTATGTCCATATATATCAACCTGCAAAAAACTCAATTCCAAATGGAATAAGGACCTCAAGATAAGGCCAGATACACTGATGGTGAGCAAAGAAATGTTATTATTAAGAATAATAATAAGGAGGAATAATGGGGAATAGGCTTTACGTCATCGGTACAGGAAAAGACTTTCTGAGTAGGACACTGCTATTGCAGTCACTAAGACTAACAATGAATGGGACTTCATGAAACTGACAACTAAAAAATAAACAAGGACCACAGGAAACAAACCCATCTGTGTGTGCACGCCTCCATGAGTGTTGTGTGCTTCTCGTGCCCTAACTGTTCTGTTCTGCCTTCTGTTTGTTTACTGGTCCACTGGCTGTCTAAAGAGAAAGGTGAGCAGGTGAGGGAATCTAGGCGGAGACAGGAGAGGAGAAAGTTGGGTCAGAACGTACCGTATGAAAAATATTTCTAATAATAAAAGAAAACTGCCCACGTAAAAAATGAGGGCTAGAAGGAAGGAAAAGGTAAAATACAAACGGCTGGGAACGTTTAAAGGAATGTTCAGAAAACGTTGAGGATTCATCCTACCCAGTCAGAATGGCCAAAATCAGTAAAACCAATGATAGTTCATGCTGGGAAGGCCTGGGGCAGGGCACTTACTCACTGCTGGCCTGAACTTGTGCAGCCACTATGGAAAGCAATGTGGTGGTTCCTCGGCAATCGGGAACAGATCTTCCCAGCTAGACATCCTCCTGGGCATATACTTAAAAGGTTCTACATCCTACGACAGAGATGCATGGTCATCCATGTTCATTACTGCTCTATTCATAATAGCCAAAAATTAGAAACAGCCTAAATGTCCATCAACTGAAAAATGAATAATGAAAATGTGGTACATTTATAAGATTTCCAAAATTTGCATTTATAATATTATTCAGCTGTTAAAGGAAAGGAAATTATGATGAACGGGTGGGGGGGGGTATCTACCAGACCCAAACAGACAAATATTCTCTGTTTTCTCTTATGTGTGATGTTAGCTCATAAGTGCTCTATGAGAGCACTACAGTGGCTAGGCACCTACTAAGGGAGAAGTCCATAGCGTAGGAAATCATCTCCGCATGGAGGGAAATAGGATGTGCTGTTATGGACAGACAAGGGGGGAAGTAGGAGGACCAGATGGAGAAAGGGATGGAGAAGACAGTAAAGGAGGGCATGTGGGGAAGGAGAATTAGTGCCATTAGCAATACCATATTAGAAGCCAACATAGATCCACATACAAAAGAAACCTAAATAGAGTAAATGCTTCAATTACACATCTTATGCCACCAAGCAAAACTTCCAGCGCCAAGAATGGGTTACATATTGCTGCTTTGGCCACATGGTAACCACCAAACATCACAGACTTTACTTTCTATGACCTGATGGTAAGAACCTATTGCAAAAGACAACACTTACATTATGTCATTCAACACAAAGAAGTCCAGCTGGTCCCTTACTAGAAGTTTCACCCTTACTGATTACTGTTGATAGTACTGCAATCAAAGAAAGGCATCAATATCTCCCAGCTATAAACCCTGCCATCTACAACTGCTTGTAAGATATTCTGGCGCAATAATGGCACATACGTTATGGAAGTAACCAAGCACTTTCTGATTGGATTTAAGGCCCATGACATGAAGCGGAAAGGAAAGGATATCTGACATTGTAAATGTGGCCAACACCCTAAGACTTGATGGGCCATGAGCCTAGAGGAAAACCCATTATTATATCCGGCTAAGGGAACACAGAAATAAAACAATTCCAAATGGCATTCTGCTATACCCATAGTGCGGTGTTGCACTCAGCCCTCATCAAAGAACCTTGCATTACACAGGAACCAACAAAAACCCACAACTCAACAATGTGCAGAGTTGAGAGACTCTGAACCACTCAATCCTATACAGGATGCTTTCATCAAAGCCTATGCCTCAAGGCTCAGTAATCTATTTGGAAAAGAATTATAGGAAGCAAAGGTTACGATTTAATCCAAGAAAGTGTCTTCTAATCACAACAGGACCAATGCACCTATGAACTCACAGAGACAGTGGCAGCGCGCACATAGCCTGCGCAGTTCAAGCCAGATCAGGTCCTACTCCTTAGAGGGCAAAGTATACATGGGCTCCCATCTTAATCAAGAAACTACTGCAACTGAGACCCACGGACAATGGAATATCAACTTTCTCCAGTGGAATCTCCCGGATATCTTAACCATACTTCAGGGCAGGCCCCATAAACAGGAGTGGTATTTTTCTAAACTTTTGGTCTCATTTTGCTTTGTTTGAGCATTTTTAGTATTATTGGTCTTGTATTTCTTTATTTTGATTTCTCTCTGTGTGTGTGTGTGTGTGTGTGTGTGTGTGTGTGTTTGCACACACCTACACCTTATTTGTTTTAAAGAAAGAATGAGAAAGAACACAGAGTAGGGACGTAGGAAAAATCTGGAAGGAACTAGGAGAGGGGAAATGTGATCAAAATGTATGAAAAAGAATTTTTCAATTAGAAAATTATGTAAACATTAGATTTATTTTTTTGGTAAGTGAAAATCTGGAGCTACATATATCTTTTATATTATGGGAATCAGAAAAGTAGTTCATTGAAATTACACAGACAAAAATGTTTACATAAGCTCTCAAGAAACATTTTTGCACATTTTAATTCTGGAAAGCTCTACTAATTTTAGTGACTACATGTTCAAACATATAAATTTGAGTTCTTGTTCTCAGTTTATCCAAACTATTTTCAATATTAAATATATTTATAACCATATTTGGAACCTGTAGAATCAGTACTGTGTAATATAATTACTAGAATCTGTCGCATATGATAGCCTGAAGCAAACCTTGCTATTATTACTATCTTATTAAATACATATTAAACCAATTCCTAATAACGTGTCATTATACCCATAGATTAATGTCTTTCTCACCTCTTACCAGACACATTTCTTTTTGCACTAGATATTAAAATTCAGAGCAATAGCTGATCTAAGTACAGAGATTAAGAATACTCAGTCTGAGAAGTCAGCTCGGGAACTTTGAGATATTCCACCAGGTCCCCCTCTGAGCAAATGGGCACCCCTCCCCTCCTGGAAGAAACAGGTTAGAGAGCACATAGGCTGGAAGGGAGGGGCTGATTAAGCCCCTGCTACCTCACTCCCTAAAAACCAATCAGGTTAAAAGTCACGCTGTTCTGTCAATCATATTGTGCCTAATGGCAGCTGCTCTAAAATCCCTATTTAAGGTCTCTGAATGGGATCCGCAAGGTCGCTCTCCCATCTTGGTATGCAGAGCGAACTCAGCATGCTGAATTAATAAATTCCTCTTGCATTTTGCATCAATCCCCGACTCCATGTGTTTACTCGGAGGGTCTTGGGTAAGTTAAGGCTCGCTAGAGTCTTACAGTCCTAAATAGGATATCTCTATTACACCCTCCTCCCTAAGCCCAGGGAAAACAACAGACTAGTCATAAAAATTCTGTGAGGCAGAGGTAACAGATAACTACAAAGAAGCAATGTGAAGTTGCACAGACAAGGTCAGCAGCAATTTTAACAGCATGTGCAAGACCTATGCTAGCTCAAGCCAGACAAAATTCACCATGGAGACAGAGACAGGCTTTAAATTCCACCCCAGATGAGTTATTTTCAATTGATAGCTGCTTAGAGAAAGTCATATTTCTTTCAGGGTACAGCCCCAGGCAGGTCAACCTTACCACAGGGGAAGTCCACATCTCCTCGAATAATGTACAGTACAAACTGGGCTTGATGGATTTATTTTTAAAAAGAGATAACACAAAGCTAGGTCTGAAAAGGGGGTAGATCTGAAAGGAAGCAGGGTGGGTGAATACAATCAAAATAAACTATACAAAAGTCTAAAAAAAGTAACAAATCAGATCCCCTGGAAGTGCCATGTGGGCTCTTACATCATTAACTCATCTCTCCAGCCCCAAATTCCAGTTTTCAGGAGCCATCCCTACAGTGCCAAATTCCCTCTTTCCCTTGTGGATACTTTATTGTTGAGATGAAAAGAGGGATAAGGGATGATTTGTGGTCTGCAAAACAGATGAGTATGCACAGTCTGTGCATTTAACACTTTCTCTTTTTGCCTAAATGAAATAACTCAAAATGGATGCATTGGACTTGGTAAAGAAGATACAGATATTGATTGATTGATTGATTGATAGATAGATAGATAGATAGAAAAAACAGAACTCATGGAATGAATCGGTTTCCAAAAAGGAACGCTGCTAAGTTCTAACCGTCGATAGTGAGAGAGACTAGAAAGGCAGGAGAGAGGAAATGGAAAGGGAAAGCAGCTCCTCACCCTGGGACTCTCCTGTTCCATCAGATTTTACCCACTGCTCACAATGAAGAGGGATGGCCAGGTTCGTGGGGCGATGGGGCGCCACACCGGACTCCCTCCCACGGCCGAAATCCTTTTCTTTCTGGAAAACAAAAATTGTGTAAGATTACCTTAAAGGCGTTCGAGGCAGCGAAGGCTACGTTCGAAGGCACGAGGAGCTCAAATAGTGTTTATGTGAAATGGCCTCCGGCCGGGACTGGAGAACTGTAGGGCCCTAGCCTCTGAGACGCGCGGCCCGGGGACGAGCGGAGTCGCCACGAAGGCCACATCCAGGCCTCACTCCCCACCTCCGCCACCGCCCATCCCCTCACCCAGCCTCACCGGAACCCGCCCAGCCGGTCCGCTACGACCGAGAAAAAGAGAACGGGGCCGCGCGAAGCCACACCGGAAGAGACGGAGGCGAGCTGCGGTTCACTTCCGGTTATCGAGTCGCAATCCTTCCGGAATTGAAATTTCGGTTTCCCGGACCCGGGTGCCGATTGATTCCCAAGCGGAGGTTAAAAACCCAGTCAATGGATGAAATTTTAGTTTGAGCAAGATTTCTGGGCGAGAACGGCCTTCCCGACGACCAGCCCCAGGGCGAAGTTATCACAGACCGGGAAGTACGGGGTCTCAGGAGGCTCACAAACCGTTCCTTCCCTACCTCCTCTTGGTTCCTGTACTTCCCGGGCAGATAAACTGCCTATCCCTTCCGCTCAACCACTATAGTCTTTAGGCTTTTATTTTATCATCTGGATACCATGCTAAGTTCTAATCGTTGGTAGTGAGACAAATGAAGGAGACACGTGAAAAAAGAAAGAAGCCTATCACCCTGAGACTTTCTGATGAAAAATTTTAAATGTGAATACAACTGATACCAGCCAAAATTTGCCTGTAGAGAAAAAAATGTGTAAAGATATCTCAAACGAAGGTGTTAAAAGCAGATATCAGTGCATGGCAGTACACTCCTGCAGTCACAGCACGCAGAGGCAGACAGGCGATCTTCCTGCGTGGAGGCCTGCGAGATCATATAACAAATTCCAAGCCAGCCAGGACTACAAAATGAAAACTCATCTCAAAACAAAACGAAAATAAGAAGGTGACAAATAAATCTACTTACTTAAGTCCAAAATGCCTATAATCTTGAATTTTACCATATTGGCATTCCTCTCTACCCTAAATCTGAACAATGTACTTCATAAAACCATCTTACAATTTCATTTACAAACGAATTCATTAAGAGTAAATCAGTTAATACATTGTACTTAATTTTTAAATGTTATTTAAATTTTAAGCTTTGCTTAATCTTTAAACCTTATTATAAATTACATCCTTTGAGAAATATAACTTAGAAAGCCACAAGATTATTTATAGATAGAGATATATAGATATATGCATTGAAGATACACTTAAATGAGATACCCTGTAGAAACCCACTACAGTATCTTGTGATTGTGGACTGTCTTTTTCCTATATAACTTTCTGTCCTCCACTAATCCAGTACTCAAGAGGCAGAGACCAGTGGATATCTGTGAGTTTGAGGCTAGCCTACTCTAAAAAGTGAACTCTAGGACAGCCAAGGGCTGATATAGAGAAACCCTGTAGAAGAAGAAGAGGAGCAGGAGGAGGAGAAGAACAACAATAGAAACAAAAGTGTGTGTGTGTGTGTGTGTGTGTGTGTGTGTTATGACTTAGCCTGTCTGACATCACCTTTAATTGTTGGCAACCAGATATCATGAGATTGGTTTTGAATATCTTGGTGAGTTGTGATTCTGAGCTAGCTTTGGCTGCTGTCCTGAATATCTGAAATAAGACCTGTGGGCCCTTGCAGGATTTCCTCACAGATGCTCAAGTTGGAACATTTGTGAGTCTCAGTTGAACTCTATGTGTCATTCACAGGTGACCCCCATTCTCACAGTCTAGAGGTTGCCCACCCCAGCAGCTTATTTCAGGTAGTTAACATGCAAATGCATTTGACATTTTTTACTAGAGATTTTACAGGAAACCTTGCTAAATACTTTTTAGCTTTTATTGCATTTCTATGTTTTGTGTGTTCTTGGACACAAGTGTCTTGGTATGCTACAGAGGTCAGGGGATAAGTTACAGGCATCGGCTCTCTGCTCTGTGGGGCTCTGGAACCAAACCCAGATCATTAAGCTTGGCAGCATACTTACAAGTCTTAGGTTTTATGTGCTCTCGATAGATAGATAGATAGATAGATAGATAGATAGATAGATAGATAGATATAGAGATAGATATGTATTTGGGGAGGCCGTTTGGGGCAGGGTCTCTATTATGGAGCTCTGGCTGTCCTGGGAGTTCACTGTGTAAAGGAAACTGACCTCAAACTCATAGAGTTTCTTCTCCCTCTCATGTTTGTTGTAGTTGTTGTTGTTGTTGTTGTTGTTGTTGTTGTTGTGACAGAGTCTCTCTATGTAGAGCAGGCTAAGCTTGAGGCCTTGGAACACACAGAACTCTGCCTGTCTCGATCTCCAAGTGCTAGGATTAAAGAATGAGCCACCACACCCAACAGAGCCCTGATGTATTTTTAGGGGTTTATACATGAGCTTTCCCAGCTCAGTAAATCATGTAGACTAGTAACCAGAGATAAACAGAGTGTGCTGGGTCTAAGGTCCTACAGCAACATACATCAGACAAACCTGAGCTCTGACACCCATTCCCCTATGTGGGTGGCATCATGTGGAAATCATGGAAGTCTGTCCTCCCACTGGGAAGGCCAAATGGAAATCCGTGTTTAGAGCCAAGCCTCACATGACTACAGAAAAACTACTAAGATGGTACCTGAGGAATTAGCAATGTTGAACTGGATCAGTCACAAAAATTCTAGTTTTCTTCTATGAGGATGGGGTTGCAATCTGTCAATCATGAAGAGGAAGAAACTTGAGGTTAGAGCCAGGCCTATGGGCAGCACCCATGCCCCAGAATGGAGGTTGGACCAGGCACCATCTCTGCACAATATATGGACAGCTAGATAGACCTAAAAGTCAAGGCTAGGGATAAGAACTCACCCCACAAGATAGCAGAGAAGCACTCTTAGGCCTGGAACTCTATGCAGCCAAGGGTGACCTTGAACATCTGCTCCACCCACCTCCATGGCCTGAGTGCTGATAGTCCAGGCATGAGCCACCACAGAACACTTTATGCAAGGAATGAAACACAGGGCTTTATGAATGTTAAGAAAGCACCCTACAAAGTGAGATACATCCTCAGCTTCAGGAAAGTTTGTCTGACTCCATCAGTATTCCTAGAGCCTCTCACTTGATTCTTTCATACTGATAAGCCTGCTCGTGTACCTGGAGTTCTCTCTTCCACAGGACTTTAGGATCCTTTACTTTGTCTTATCTGTGTGAACACTGTAATGAATTACTGGAGTCCTTGATTACTCCGTATTTTCAATTACTTGCATTTGCTGTGTGTCCTGGTTCACTTGTTATTGGTGTGATAAACATCAACCAAGGCTAACTTGGGGAAGAAAGAGTTTATTTGACTTAAACATACCAAGGAAAGTTTAGGAAGAAACCCAAAACAGGAACCTGGAGACACCATGGAGAAACACTTCTTACTAGCTTGCTCTCCCTAACTGGCTCAGCTTGCTTTCTTATACTACTGAGGAATAAGTAATGTAATGGGCAGGTACAAGGGCCACCTGCCCACGGGTGGCACCGCCCACAGTAATCTGGGGGTCCCACATCAATCATTAATCAAGAAAATACCACAAAGACTTCTCCATACACCAGCCTAATGATGGCATCTGTCAATTAACATCCTCTCTCCCTAGATGATCAGTTTGTATTAAGCTTACCAAAAAAAAAAAACTAACCAGCACAAATGATTCCTTGTCAGCTTGACACAGACACATCACTGTTCAACCATAACCTTTCCTTTTCTTGTTTACCCCAAGATCTCATGTTAGTATCATAATATAAAATAGACTATAACCTTAAAAGCTTCAGTCTTTAAAAATTCAAACCCTTTAAAAATTAAGTCTCTATACACTAAAGCAGCAATCAGGAAGCCTGCATGGGTCTGCACTAGGTCCCCTGCGTGCATGCTGTGGTTGTAGGGGTGTCTCTGACTTTTTTGGCTGCTCTTGGGACCATTTCCTTCTACTGGGTTGCCTCATCCAGCCTTAATAATGAGGGGTTGTACCTGGTCTTACTGCATCTTGCTGATTGGTGTGTGGTTGATATCCCGGGAAGCCTGCTCTTTTCTGATGGGAAATGGAGCAGTGGATCTGGGGGGAGCGGTGGTGGGGAGAACTGGGAGGAGTGGAGGGAAAGGAGTAGTCCACTCCCTCACGGCTCTGGCAGGCCTTGCGGTCAGTGAAGGAACAGTAGTCCACTCCCGCACAGCTCTGGCAGGCCTTGCCCTTCTCTCCCACTCGCTCTGCCTTGCTAAAAACTGTTAGATTACATTGCTAAAGCTAGCCGTCAAAATCTATTTCCTCCTGCAGCTGACTACCAAGGTCCAGCTATCAATGTATTGAAGTTTATCAATCAAAGCCCCCTTTGATTCACCTAATATGTCCAATTAAATTTAAATCCTTCATGCTAACATGAGGTTTCCCCTTGTACCATTATAAACTGACACTTTCCTATGTGGCATGTCTCCTCTCTGTCCTTTGTCTCATTGACAAATTTTTCTTTCCCACCTTGTTCTTTTCCCCTTCTCCATCTCCTGCCTTTGTGTCTTATTCCCTGCCCTCTGTCCCTCTGGGGCAAACAAATTGCCTTTGTGCTGACAGCTTGGTTTTGGGGATCCTGAGCTGATACTTTTCCTTTCAGTCAGGAAGTATTATATGAGAGAAGAGTAAAATAAAATAAAAGTGTAGTCTTTTTTAAATATTCAGCATAAGGAACCTGGTGTGGTGGTGCATGCCTTTAATCCCAGCACTCAGGAGGCAAAGGGAGGTGGATCTCTGAGTTCCAGAACAGCCAGTAGGACTATAGAGGGAAAGTCTGTCTCAAAAAAAAAAAAAGAAAGAAAGAAAGAAAGAAAGAAAGAGAAAACAAGCACTATCTCCTTATAGCCAGGCAGTGGTGGTACACACTTTTAGTCCCAGAAATTGGGAGGCAGAAACAGGTGGATCTTCGAGGCCAGCCTGGTCTACCCATTCAGTTCCAGGACAACCAAGACTATACAGAGAAACCCTGTCTCAAACACACACACACACACACACACCGTATTTTTGAAAGCCCAACGTCTCTTGAATTATAGGAGCCTATAAAATTACAAAAAACAAAAAACAAAAAAGTTACATACTTCCCATTTAGTCTAGGACCCCTTCCATCCTGTAGCTTTTCTGTCACCCAGACCATTACCATATGGGAAACTCTTACACATTACCAAGTTCGGCTGCCAGCTGGAGACTCAGTCTCCCAGATTTCACCTCAGTGATGTTTAGTCATAGCTGAGTTTTGAGCTCCAGCTAATCAACAATTGCCAGTGGTACTGGTCTCTTGTTAATCAGTGCAGCTGACCAGAAATCACAGGTTCTCTATTCAAACCAACAGGAGCAGCCCCAATAATCTCTGCTTTCCTCGGAAATTTCGCAAGCCAGCCTACACCATATGCACCTCTCTCAACATTCCTACCGCCCAAGTTCCCATAACAACTCAGTAAGCTCAGAGAATCAATGGCCTTTTCAAGCCCAAAGCTCCAAAATCTTTCCACTATTCTCCCCCAAACCAACAAGGTTAGGTCTCACAGCAACACTCATAATCCTAGTATCAATTTCTGTTTTAGTTTGGTTTCCTGTTGCTGTGGGGAACACAATGACCCAAAGCCACTTGGGTGGAAGTTAATTTGGCTTACATATCTGTTTTGTTTTGTTTTTCAAAGCATGGTTTCTCTATGTAGCCCTGGCTATCCTAGAACTCTCTCTGTAGACCAGGCTGATCTTAAACTCAGAAATCCACCTGCCTCTGCCTCCTGAGTGCACCACCACCATAGCTCGTCACTGAGGGGAGTCACGGCAGGAACTCAAAAAAGAAAAAACAAAACAAAACAGAACTTGGAGTCAGACACTGAAGCAAGAGACCACAGAGAAATGCTGCTTCCTGGCTTGTTCAGTTTGCTTTGTTATACCATCCAGAATCAACTACTCCTAGGTGGCACCACCTGCAGAGACCTGGGCCCTCCAATATCAGTCATTAAGAAAATGCCCCAAATCCTGGCCTACAGGCCAATCTGATGAGGACAACTCCTCAGTTAAGACTTCATTTTCATAGACGGCTTTAGTTTACATCATACTGACAAATATTAGCCAGCATACTGTGCAGCTAGATGATTTGTTCTTTGTATATTTTTATGTTCTACTGTATTCTCGCCATACGGCCTGAGACCACCTGTGCATTGCAAAAGTACTGAAATGACCAGATATCCCCAAGAATTTATACAGAAAAAACTAGAATACCACGGAGAATACTAAAAGCTGGGCCAGGGGTGGCTCAGAGGGTAGGAGGTGTCATGCATAAGCCTGAGGCCTGAGTTTGGGCCCCTAGCAGCCATATAAAAACTGGGAATGGTCCTGAGCACCTGTAACCCAGCAATAGTAGTAGGAGCAGTAAATCAGGAGGATTGGTGCAGTTTGCTGGCTTAGCCTATAGACAGCAAGCTCCCGATTCAGTGAGAGAACCCTGTCTCAGGAGGACAAGGAAGAATGTGATAGAGCAGGACAGCCGAAGTCCTCCTCTGGCTTTTAAATGTGCTCATGGGTGTGCGTGCACACACGCGCGCGCGCACACACACATACACAAACACACACACACACTAAAAGGGAAAACGATAAGATATTCAGGAAAAGCTGAACTTATGTAAAATCTACCTCAGGGCTGTCTTCCAAGCCTGAAGACCTGATTTTGATTCCTGGAACCTACATGGTAAAAAGGAGAGGGTCAATCCCCCTTCCCCCAAGTTATCTTCTGACCTCCATACAAATGCTATGTCATGTGCAAGCCCCCAACAAATGCATGTAAAATTAAAAGTCTATACCTCGTATCATATTCAGCAGTAAACTACAAATTGATCAGAAATCTTTTTTGTTTTTTGTTTTGTTTTGTTTTTTTGTTTTTCGAAACAGGGTTTCTCTGTGTTGCCCTGGCTGTCCTGGAACTCACTCTGTAGACCAGGCTGGCCTCGAACTCAGAAATCCACCTGCCTCTGCCTCCCGAGTGCTGGGATTAAAGGCGTGCGCCACCATTGCTCAGCTGATCAGAAGTCTTTTTTTTAAATGATCAGGAATCTAAATGTAAAAAATAAAACCATGGTGTGCAGTGTGGTCAAGTGATTGTCAGATTAAGAAGAAAATATGTGACCACAAGGGGGCAGTAGTACACAGGCATAATTTGCGCAGATAATAAAGTTGAACAGACAGGGGCAAGTCTTTTGCAACCTTAGCCTAAGCAGACTCCCTTGACCTTGGTAACGATTGTGGATAAACGGGTAGAACAGAGCTCCCAGCAGAAAAGGCAGTCGGGGAGGTGGCTTGCATGACTATCTAAATGATGCTACTTGGCAATTTATCCAGGAATTTCTAGGTCAGATCTGAAAGTATTAAGTAACTGGGCTCTTCACAGCCAGAGGGGTTATCCTATCCATGGCTAGCAGATCTGGGGCACAATTCCAAGAGATATAAAAAGCATGATGAAAAGATGTTTGCTTGAGCTTTGAAACAGTCACTATTGTCAATAATCATCCTATCAACATCGAGGTACAAATACGTCTGTGACTTCCAGCTCTCAGTATTTTGGGTTTGTAGGAAAGAAGGTATCACTGAATCCTAATAATGAAATTTAGTAACAGGGGAACTACCACGAAGTTTTCCAGCCCTGCTACACCATTTTACTACCAGTAACAAAATTTCCTTACTTTTTTACTTTTTCTATTTCTTAGTTTCATTTTGTATTGCATGGGGGTGGGCCCACACATGTGGAGGTCAGAGAAATTCTGCTAGAGTTGGTTGTTTCCTGCCATGTGTGCTCCAGGGATCAAGCTCAGGTCATTATCCTTCACAGCCAGTGTCTTTACCCTTTGAGCCATCTTGCCAGCCCCTCTAATCTATCTATCTATCTATCTATCTATCTATCTATCTATCTATCTGTCTGTCTGTCTATCTGCTGTTGATAATAGCCATCAGCAGTGTGGTAAATCCATATCTCATCTTTACTTTGCAGGGACTCTACTCCCTTGCATATGCTAAGTACATACGATATAGTACAGCTCTCTTATTGTGATTTGGATTTATTTTCCCTGTTTAGTGACTTGACCATCTTTTACTGTACTTGCTGTTCATTTGTATCCTTGGTGAAATCCAAGACCTTTTATATATTTAAGTTGAATTGTTACTCTTGAATTCAGAACCTTTACATAAGGGGATATGTGTGTCTCAAACTTTTTAACTTTTAAAAATTGGTATACAAAGCCAGAAAGATGGAATTCACTACGTAGATCTTCCTGCCTCTTCCTCACAAGTGTTGGTATTAAAGGCATGTGACACCAGACTTGGCCCACTTTTACCTTAACTTTAATTCTATAGATTACAGTAGTTTGCAATATTTTCTTTTGTGTGATCATGGGAGGTACACGTGATGTCAATTGATTCTAATTGTTTTTCTGTATCCAGGGTCTTTGGCTCTATTGTTGCTATAATATTGAGTTTTCTCCTCTCTGAATAGTACCAGGGGTGACCTCTAAAAAGAAGGCTGCTCAGTAAGAAGACCTTCAAATAAAACTAGATGAGATACCCATCCAACCACATAATGTAAATCACAACTTAGAAACACAAGCAGATCTGTAGCGAGTTCCAGGACAGACAGACAGGGCTACATTGGGAAACCTTATCTCAAAACAAACAAAAAATCCACAAAACAAAAACAAGGCAACAAACTCCTCCAAAAGATCACTACTCTTCAATTACTGCCTCCAAAAATAATAGAATGGTTGAGAATGCTAGACAAATAACTTTAAAAATATAGGCTTTTTCCTTGTGTGTGTGCCTATGTATCCATGGAGGTTAGAGGACAGTCTGTGGAAGCCAGTTCCCTCCTTCCACCATGTGGATTCTAGAGGGTGAGCTCAGGTCCATGGACTTGTCAATACTTGCTGAGTTATCTCAACAGACCTGAAGAAAAGTCCAGTTTTTAAAATGATCAGGAACCTCAAAGAGGATTAAAAATAGCTGATAAATTAGTAAAGAAGTCAGTTCAGGAACTGGGCAAGAACATTAACAATGTGGATGAAAAATTCAGTAAGGAAGATGAGGGTTACAGTGCACACCTTTAATTCCAGCACTTGAGAGGCAAAGGCAGACAGATTTGTAAGAGTTCCAAGACAGCCAGGGTTACATAGAGAAACTCTGTGTTGAAAAACAAAAAAATCAGCAAAAAATTTTAGATTTTGAAGAGAGATATTAGTAACAAAATCTCAGTAAATCAAATAACAACGAAATACAGTGGAAAGCACCACTAGTGCATCAACAGAATATCAGTTAGTGAAGATAAAATTGAGGAAAAGTCATACCCAGATACCAAAAAAAGGAAAAAAGTGAGTATAATTTTCAAGAACTCTTGATGAAAAGAGACACTGCGTGCGAAACCGTGGGGAAGACAAAGCTCAGATTAAAAACTAACAGCACAGAAGGCATCTACTGTGAAATGATATCAGAAAAAAAGCCCACATCTAGGGAGTGAGAGATACGGACAGCTACACACAAGAGACTTACACCCCTGACAGATATGAACATGAAAAGCCTTTCCTCGTGCTGGGCATGATGGCTCAGCCTTAGACAAGCTTCCCACCAAAGCTGAAGACTTGATTTCAATCTCTGGGACCCACATGGTAAAAGAAGATCTGACTTACGCAGGTTGTTCTCAGACCGTCGGATGGACACCATGAAGTGTATATGCCCACAGACATCAATCGATCATTACAATCTAATAAATTTTTTTTAATATGGCAATTCACAAAGACTTGTAACTCCACCCTCAGTGTGCCTATCAGCCTCTTCTCGCTTCCATGGGCAACCAAACTCATGTGTATATGACGACACGGAGACATAAAATCAGTCTTAAAAAATAGTTGGGCATGGTGGTGTATACCTTTGCCTCAGTACTCAGCAAGCAGAT
This sequence comes from Rhynchomys soricoides, assembly GCA_019843965.1. Lineage (NCBI taxonomy): Eukaryota > Metazoa > Chordata > Mammalia > Rodentia > Muridae > Rhynchomys > Rhynchomys soricoides. The sequence continues at coordinate 202,475 of JADRCH010000163.1, forward strand.
AGGAGAATCTTTAGTAAGTTCCAGAACAGTCAGGGCTATATAGAAACCTTATCTCAAAATATATATATCAAGGGGACCTGTGAATTGAAGGAAGCCATGGGGCTTTCTACAACTTGAGTCTTTTCATGTACTTGAATTACAGTAAGCAAAAGGCCTTTCTACCTTGCTTATGTTTGTTTTTCTCAACTGTAGTTTCACATATGAATATTAAGGCTGCAAAGTCTATAAAAGCTTTTCTCCATTCCATATGTGTAGATAACATGTTTTAATATATTTAATAACATTCTTCTGTGGACTAGAGAAGCAGTTTAGCAGTTATGCGGTTACCAATTAGCACAAATTATACAGTCAAATTTCCCATATCTGGGGAAAGTTCAGAGGTCACAACATTTGGATCAGACCATTTGGCAATGAATAAGCCATGCTGTGGGAAAACCACCTTGGTGATCATGGTATCTCCCCTGCCGGGTATTTCCTTTTGTTTTTGAGACAGTGTCTTAGTTACTGTCCTATTGCTGTGAAGAGACACTATGACTAAGGCAATTCTTACTGTTTTAAAGAAGCATTTGCTGCAGGCTTGCTTAGTTTTAGAGGGCCAGCCTATGATCATTATGGTGGGAAGCAGACAGGCTTAATGCTGGAGCAGTAGCTGAGAGTTTCACACCCTGATCTGGAGGCAGCAGGCAGAGGCAGATATATTGGGCCTGGCATGGGCTTTTGAAGCTTCAAATTCACCTCCAAATCCTTCCCAAACAGTTCCACTAACTGGGACTAAGCATTCAAACAAGAGTCTTTCTCATTCAAACCACTACGAGCATCTCAGTTAGCCCTGGCCAGCCTCAATCTTACCATGTCAACTGTGACCTTGAACTCTTCGTCTTCCTGTGTCCACCTCCTGAGGGATGGAACAAGAGGCACCTGTTTTATTTTAAGATGGGATTTTATGGCACCTAGGATGACCTTAAATTCAGTATGTAGCCAATACTGGCCTTGAATTGCTGATCATTCTGGCCTCAATCCCTAAGTTCTGGAATGATATCAGTGTGCTAGCATTTAGTTTTATAACTTATTATTTTCAGTGTTTTACCTGCATGTATTTATGTGCACCACATGAATGCATGGTGGACTCAGAAGTCAGAAAAGGCCATCAGACGACATGGAACTGGAATTACAAACATGACTGTGGGCCACCATGTGGGCACTGGGAACCAAATACAGATCTTCCACAAGAGTAGCAAATGCTCATAATTGCTAAGCCACCATTTTAGCCCTTGATTCTTTAAGACGGGATATTGGAGAGAAAAGAGAGACAGAGACAGAGACAGAGACAGAGACAGAGAAGGTAAGAGCATGCTATATAACTCATGTCTTTAACTTAAACTCCTGCTTCCACCTCTCAAATTACAGGATGATACAAACAGGGCCTCTGCACTCAGACCTGCATGTAACTAAAGTTTTTAGGTAATCTAAAGGTGTGTGTGGGGGGGGGGGTTTATATATATATACATACATACACATGCCTATACATACACACACACACACACACACACAATGTGTTAGAGCTAATGCAACAAAGTAACAGACCAGTCGCTTAAACATGGTTATTTATTTCTTACAATCAGGAAGCTGGAAATCAGAGATCAGCATAATTCAGGTAGTTTCCTCTGGAGGCCCTAGTAGAAACACTTGTGGTAGGCACTTGTCTCTATTTGCAGAAGGCTGTCTGAAGTTTCCATGGTCTTCTCTGTGTGTATCCTGCTGCATCTTAACCTCTTGAGGACATTAGTCACTTCTAATGTACTCATTGCTACATCCATTTTCTTTTTTATTATTTTTACTTTATACATGTTTTGCCTGCACATATGCACTCATATGTTTGCTGAGTGATCACAGAGGCCAGAAGGGGCCAAATCCCCTTCACCTAGTTATGGATGGCTGCAAGCTGCCATGTGAGTGTTGGGGACTGAAGCCTGGTCCTCTGTAAGAGTAGCAGGTGCTTGTAACTGTTGAATCATCTCTACAGTCCCTCACTTGAATTTTTAAAATGTAATATTATTGGTGGATGTGCATGACACAGTCAGCATTCGTGTGGAAGTCAGCATTCACGTGGAAGTCAGCATTCACGTGGAAGTCAGCATTCACGTGGAAGTCAGC
>JADRCH010000163.1:216779-261188 GCA_019843965.1 Rhynchomys soricoides
GGGTGGATCCCAGAACATAATTTAAGCAGTGAGCAACCTCAGCAAAGTTTTGGTAGAAAATACTAAACTCGAAAGGCATGCCTTCTCCCCCTAGCTTAGGGAGGTTAGAGCAAAACCAGGCTTTGTTCCAGCCCTGTTTTATGGGTCTTTTCAGAGACCCATCATCTTTTCACAGGTGGTGTTTGTTCAGGGGTTTGTGTGCTTGCCTAAACCAAGACCTCAGTGTACAGCTGAGGCCGGCCTCACCCTCACAGCGATCCTCCCATTCCATCCCTTGGATCCTGGGGTGACTGGCACTTGCCCTGGCGCTCCTGCCCTGGCGCTCCTGCCCTGCCTTCTCGGTGTTTAAATTTCGCACCTGAGTTTGCTTTTATTTACTTTTCACATTTTTTTCTTTTTCCTTTTTTCCTCCTAAGATGGGGTTTTGTGTTGCCCTGGCTAACCGAAACTTGCTCTGTAGAACGGGCTCTGTAGAACCTGGCTCTGCTTTCAGAGTACTGAAAATAAAGGCTTTAAAACAAAAACAAACCAAGGTATCACGTCCTAGGCTGGCCTCAAACTCACTATGTGGCCAAGGTTGGCCTTGAACATCCAATCCTCTGACCTTTATCTCCCAAGTGCTGGAATGAACACAGATGTGTGCATCATGCCCAGTATGAGTGGTGATGCTGATCAAACCCTGGGTTTTGTGCACACGAGGCAAGCATTCTACCAACTGAGTTATGTCTCCAGCCCCCCTTCTGATTCTTTCATCATTAAACATTAGTATTTAAAAAATAATTCTGGAGACCAGAGAGATGGCTCAGCTATTAAATCCTAGACTTACAACCAAAAACTTAAAAATTATTTTTGTTAAAATTTAATGACAATTATTTAGTAATTGAGCCCAAATTGTAGCCTAAGTTACACAGTTCATTAGCTATACAACAAACTCACTCAGAAACTGTACACACACCTTATTCCACAGATCAGACTGAAACACTGACTCTAAGATACAATTAAAACTGAAACACGGACATTCCCCCCCTGACCCCCCCCCCGTGGGAAGAGGGACAGCATGTTCCATTTGCATAAAGACTAAAGGACACTGGATGTCTTGCTCTGTCTCTCGCCACCATATTTCACAGGGTCTAGCTAAACGTACAGCTAAGTGGCAGCCAGCAAGCCCTGGCAATCTTCCTTTATCTGCCTTGTATACTACTGGGGTTACAGGTACACAAATGACTATGACATGGGTACTGGGGATTTGAACTCAGTTTCTTAAGCTTGTATAGTGCATGCTAATACCCAAGAGCCAATTCCTCAGCTCAAATACACACATCTTAACTATGTACTGGTGTTTTGACAGTGGCATGGGTTCTGACACGTGCCTAAACATGATTAAAAACGTATCTCCTCAGAAAGTCCACAGCCGTTCCTCTCTTCTTGCTTCAGTCAGCCAAGTGCTTTCATTACAGGTATGGAACACAATGCCTGGCTCCCAGACAAGCATTTATTTTATCTACCAGATAAAATAATCTATATATGGATATAGGACAAGTTGCTTATTTTTTTCAAATGTTGATTGTGAAGGCGAAAAAGCCAAAAAGAAAAGCAGAATTCACCTTCCACTTTCCATCTGCGCCCGGAGCTGATCTGTGCCACAGCACTCCATACCAAAACACCGCCAGAAGAGAGCTGGTCTCCCAGGAATGCCGACACACCTGTGAGCACAGGTAAGACCATAACTTCTGTTCAACTTCCTGGCACAAGAAGGACCTACCCAGAGCTATCAGGATACAGGAACCAAGGAATAGCCAGAGACAGGATCCTTCTGGTTTCCATCTGCACCCCAGAGCTGACCCTGTGCCATAGCTCTCCATACCCAAATTCCTTCTAGAGAGAACTGGTCTCCCAGGAGTACTGACACACAGGCTTGAAAGAGGGATAAGCCATAGTCAGAGACAGCAAGACCAGCTAACACCAGAGATAACCAGATGGTGAGAGGCAAGGGCAAGAACATAAGCAATAGAAGCCAAGGCTACTTGGCATCATTAGAACCCAGCTCTCCCATCACAGCAAGCCCTGGATACCTCAGCACACCATAAAAACAAGACTCTGATTTAAAATCACAATTCATGATGATGATAGAGGACCTTAAGAAGGACATAAATAACTCCCTTAGAGAAATACAAGAGATCACAGGTAAACAGGTAGAAGCCCTTAAAGAGGAAACACAATAATCCCTTTAAAAATTACAGGAAAACACAAACAGGTGAAGGAATTGAACAAAACCATTCAGGAACTCAAAATGGAAATAGAAAAAAATAAAGAAATCACAAAGGGAGACAATCTTGGAGATAGAAAACCTAGGAAAGAGATCAAGAATCACAGATGCAAGCATCACCAACAGACTACACGAGATAGAAGAGAAAATCTCAGGTGCCAGAAGATACCATAGAAAACATTGACAAAGAAATGCAAAATGCAAAAAACTCCTAACCCAAATATCCAGGAAATCCAGGACACAATAAAGGATAATAGGTATAGAAGACAGTGAAGATTCCCAACTTAAAGAGCCAGTAAATATCTTCAACAAAATTATAGAAGAAAACTTCGCTAAACTAAAGAAAGAGATGCCCATAAACATACAAGAAGCCTACAGATAGAATGAACCAGAAAAGAAATTCCAAATGCACAAAACACCAAATGCACAAAAGAAAGAGAGAATATTAACAGCAGTAAGGAAAAAAGGTGAAGTAACATATAAAGGCAGACCTATCAGAATTACACCAGACTTCTCACCAGAGACTATGAAAGCTAGAAGATCCTGGACAGATCTCATACAGACCCTAAGAGAACACAAATCCCAGCCCAGACTACTATACCCAGCAAAACTCTCAATTGCCATAGATGGAGAAACCAAGATATTCCATGACAAAACCAAATTTACACAATATCTTTCCACAAATCCAGCCCTACAAAGGATAATAGATGGAAAACGCCAACACAAGGAGGGAAACTACACCCTAGAAAAAGCAAGAAAGTAATCTTTCAACAAACCCAAAAGAAGATAGCCACAAAAGCATAAAAATAACATCGAAAATAACAGGAAGCAACAATCACTATTTCTTAATATTTCTTAACATCAATTCCCCAATAAAAAGACACAGACTGACAGACTGGATACATAAACAGGACCCAGCATTTTGCTGCATCCAGGAAACGCACCCCAGTGTCAAAGATAAAGACTACCTCTGAGTAAAGGGCTGGAAAATGATTTTCCAAGCAAATGGTCCCAAGAAACAGGCTGGAGTAGCCATTCTAATATCGGATAAAATCGACTTTCAACCAAAAGTTATCAAAAAAGATAAGGAAGGACACTTCATACTCATTAAAGGAAAAATCTACCAAGAAGAACTCTCAATTCTGAACATCTATGCTCCAAATGCAAGGGCACCCTCATTCATAGAAGAAAGTTTACTAAAGCTTAAAATACACATTGCACCTCACACAATAATAGTGGGAGACATCAACACCACACTCTCAGCAATGGATAGATCATGGAAACACAAAGTAAACAGAGACACAGTGAAACTAACAGAAGTTATGAACCAAATGGATTTAACAGATATCTATAGAACATTTAATCCTAAATCAAAAGAACATACCTTCTTTTCAGCACCTCATGGTACCTTCTCCAAAATTGATCATATAATTGTTCAGAAAACATACCTTAACAGATATGATATAAGAAGATTGAAATAATCCCATGCCTCCTATCAGATCACTATGAATTAAGGCTGGTCTTCAATAGTAACAAAAACAACAGAAAGCCCACATACACATGGAAGCTGAACAACGCTCTACTCAATAACTCAGTGGAAGAAATAAAGAAATTAAAGACTTTTTAGACCTTAATGAAAATGAAGGTACAATATACCTATTTTACAGGACTCAATGAAAGCAGTGCTAAGAGGAAAACTCATAGCTCTGAATGCTTCCAAAAAGAAATTGGAGAGAGCATATGCTAGCAGCTTAACAGCACACCTGAGAGATCTAGAACAAAAAGAAGCTAATACACCCAAGAGGAGTAAAAGACAGGAAATAATCAAATTAAGGGCTGAAATCGACCAAGTAGAAACTAAAAGAACTATACAAAGAATCAACAAAATCAGGAGCTGGTTCTTTGAGAAAATCAACTAGATAGATAAACCCTTAGCCAGACTAACCAGAGGGCACAGCATCCAAATTAACAAAATCAGAAATGAAAAAACAACAGAAACTGAGGAAATTCAAAAAAATCATCAAATCCTACTACAAAAGCCTATACTCAACACAACTGGAAAATCTGAATGAAATGGACAATTTTCTAGACAGATATCAAATACCAAAGCTAAATCAGGACCAGATAATCCACCTAAATAGTCCCATAACCGCTAAAGAAATAGAAACAGTCATTAAAAGTCTTCCAACCAAAAAAAGCCCAGGACAAGATGGGTTCAGTGCAGAATTCTCAGACCTTCAAAGAAGACCTAATACCAATACTCTTCAAACTATTTCACAAAATAGGAACAGAAGGAACACAACCCAATTCATTCTATGAGGCCACAGTTACACTGATACTAAAACCTCACAAAGACCCAACAACAAAAGAAAACTTCAGACCAATTTCCCTTATAAATATCAATGCAAAAATACTCAATAAAATTCTCACAAACCAAATCCAAGAACACATCAAAACGATCATTTCAGTAGACTTCATCCCAGAGATGCAGGGATGGTTCAATATATGGAAATCCATCAATGTAATCCGCTATATAAACAAACTCAAAGAAAAAAACCACATAATAATTTCATTAGATGCTGAAAAAGCATTTGACAAAATTCAACATCCTTTCATGTTAAAAGTCTTGGAAAGATCAGGAATTCAAACCTATACCTAAACATAGTAAAAGCAATTTACAGCAAACCAGTGGTCAACATCAAACTAAATGGAGAGAAACTTGAAACAATCTCACTAAAATCAGGGACTAGACAAGGCTGCCCTCTCTCTCCCTATTTATTCAATATAGTACTTGAAGTTCTACTAGAGCAATTAGACAACAAAAGGAGGTCAAAGGGATACAAATTAGGAAGGAAAATGTCAAAATATCACTATTTGCAGATGATATGATGGTATACTTAAGGGACCCCAAAATTCCACCAGAGAACTCCTAAAGCTGATAAACAACTTCAGCAAAGTGGCTGGATACAAAATTAACTCAAATCAGTAGCCTTCCTGTACTCAAAGAATAAACAGGCTGAGAAAGAAATTAGGGAAATGACACCCTTCACAATTGTCACAAACAATATAAAATATCTTGGTGTGACTCTAACCAAACAAATGAAAGATCTGTATGACAAGACCTTCAAGTCTCTGAAGAAAGAAATCAAAGAAGACGTCAGAAGATGGAAAGATCTCCCATGCTCGTGGATTTGCTGGATTAATATAGTAAAAGTGGCCATGCTGCCAAAAGCAATCTGCAGATATAATGCAATCCCCATCAAAATCCCAACTCAATTCTTCACAGACTTAGAAAGAGCAATTCTCAAATTCATATGGGATAACAAAAAACGCGTGATAGCAAAAACTATTCTCAACAACAAAAGAACTTCTGGGGGAATCAGCCTCCCTGACCTCAAGCTATACTACAGAGCAGTAGTGATAAAAACTACATGGTATTGGTACAGTGATAGGCAGGTAGATCAATGGAATAGAATTGAAGACCCAGAAATGAACCCACACACTTATGGTCACTTGATCTTTGACAAAGGAACTAAAACCATCTAGTGGAAAAAAGACAGCATCTTCAACAAATGGTTCTGGTTCAACTGGTGGTCAACATGTAGAAGAATGCAAATTGATCCATTCCTATCTCACTGTACAAAGCTCAAGTCCAAGTGGATCAAGGACCTCCACATAAAACCAGATACACTGAATCTAATAGAAGAGAAAGTGGGGAAAAGTCTCGAACACATGGGCACAGGGGAAAAGTTCCTGAACAGAACACCAATGGCTTATGCTCTAAGATCAACAACTGACAAATGTGACCTCATGAAATTGCAAAGCTTCTATAAGGCAAAGGACACTGTCAATAGGACAAAACAGCAACCAACATATTTGGAAAAGATCTTTACCAATCTCACATCTGATAGATGGCTAATATCCAATATATACAAAGAACTTAAGAAGTTAGACTCCAGAAAACCAAATAACCCGATCAAAAAATGGGGAACAGAACTAAACAGAGAATTCTCAACTGAGTAAACTTGTATGGTCAAGAACCACCTAAAGAAATGTTCAACATCCTTAGTCATCAGGGAAATGCAAATCAAAACAACCCTGAGATTCCACCTCACACCAGTCAGAATGGCTAAGATCAAAAACTCAAGTGACAGCAGATGCTGGCGAGGATGTGGAGAAAGAGGAACACTCCTCCATTGCTGGTGGGATTGCAAGCTGGTACAACCTCTCTGGAAATCAGTCTGGAGATTCCTCAGAAAATTGAACACAGTACTACCTGAGCACCCAGCTATACCACTCCTGGGCATACATGTTGGGCAGAAGATACTCCAACATGTAATAAGGACACATGCTCCACTATGTTCATAGCAGCCATATTTATAATAGCCAGAAGCTGGAAACAACCCAGATGTCCCTCCACAGAGGAATGGATACAGAAAATGTGGTACATTTACACAATGGAATACTACTCAGCTATTAAAAACAATGACTTCATGAAATTCGCAAGCAAATGGATAGAACTTGAAAATATCATCCTGAGTAAGGTAATTCAGTCACAAAAGAACACACGTGGTATGTCCCTGATAAATGGATATTAGCCAAAAAGTTCAGAATACCCACGATTCAATTCACAGACCATATGAAGCCTAAGAAGAAAGAAGACCAAAATGTGGATTCTTCAGTGCTTCTTAGAAGGGTGAACAAAATATTCACAGGAGGTAATATGGAGACAAATTGCGGAGCAGAGACTGAAGGAAAGGCCATCCAGAGACTGCCCCACCTGAGGATCCATCCCACTTACAGCCACCAAACCTGGACACTACTGTGGATGCCAGGAAGTGCTTGCTGATAGAAGCATGATAAGCTGTCTCCTGAGAGCCTCTGCCAGAGCCTGACAAATACAGAGGCAGACACTCGAAGCCAACCATTGGACTGAGCTTGGGGTCCTGGATGGAGGAGTTGGAGAAGGGACTGAAGGAGATGATGGGGTTTGCAGCCCCATGGAGGGAGCAACTGTGTCAAGTGGCCAGAACCTACAAAGCTACTGGGGACTGGACTACCAACCAAAGAGTACACATGGAGGGACCCATGGTGCTGGCCACATATGTGGCAGAGGAGAGCCTTATTGGACATCAGTGGAAGGAGAGGCCTTTGGGCCTGAGGGTGGTTCGATCCCCTAGTATAGGGGAATACCAGGGAGGGAAGAAGGGAGTGAGTGGGTGGGTGGGTGGGTGTGTGTGGGAGCACCCTATAGAGGCAGGGGGAGGGGGGATGGGACAGGAGGTTCCTGAAGGGGAGACCTGGAAATGTAAATAAAGAAAATATCCAATAAAGAAAAAAAAAAAGCAGAATTCCAGTCTATTGCTCCGCCAACTTGTAATGCCTCCTTAGCCAATGAGACCTTAACTCCTAGTAAGCCCTGGCATCTCATCCCAAAAAGCCAATCTCTTTCCCTCTTTTATTAAAAATAAATTCTTTTCCAGACTGGAGCGATGCCTGAGCCGTTAAGAGCACTGGTTGTTCTTCCAGAGGTCCTGAGTTCAATTCCCAGCAACCACATGGTGGCGCACAACCATCTGTAAGGGCATCTGATGTCCTCATCTGGTGTGTCTGAAGACAGAGACAGTGTACTTATATTCATAAAATAAATAAATCTTTGAAAATTAGATTCTTTTACAGTGTGTCCTGATTACACCAATCTTAGGGAGGAAAATGGCATTATAAAGCTTGCTACCTAACAGGAGACTGAACTATCACCTCTTATCTCAATGATCCCATACAAATGACCCAGAGACAAGTCAGAAAACTTCTCTTGGCTGCTACAGAAGATCCCCATTCTCTCTTGGTAGCAGCAATTCTCTGAGAGTTTTTTGGGGTTTTTGTTTTGTTTTGTTGCTGTGTTTCGGTCATGCGTGTATTATATTATTAGTTGTGTGTCTATGTGTGTGTTTGTATGTGGGGTGTGTGTGTGTGTGTGTGTGTGTAGGTCAGAGGCCAATTTCTGGAGTGGTTCTCACCTCCCATCATTATGTGCGTTACAGGACCACCCCCAGGCTGTCATCCAGTTGAGCCATCTCTATGGCCCAATAACATACATTCTTCATTAAAACTTTGTATTAACTCTGATGTAGAAATATTTTTACTTTCATGCCTTGAGCTCCCTGTTCCCAAGATATTTAATCTAACTTATCTCCTACTTAAGAAAACACCTAGGAGAAATAAATTAACATCATCTTCTACAATTATGGCCTTGCCTGGAATATTCGCTATATGCATTTTGTATTACAGATTTTGAATGTTAGTATTTTTGAAAACCAAAATCTTTTGTCTTAGTAACCTCTGTGTCCTGATGTGTCATCTTTACAAAACACTTGTAAGCTGGGCATCATAGTACACAGTTTTAATTCCAGCATCCAAGAGGCAGGGGCAGGTGGATCTCTGGGAGTCATGGGCCAGCCTGTCTATAAAACAAACTTCAGGCCAGCCTAAGCTACACAGTGGTGAGACCCTATCTCAAAAGAAACCAAAACCCCCAAAAGGTCCAAAGACCTGCACCTCTTAGCCTATCTCTGTGGTCCCAACATGAGCTTCAGCTTAAATAGAGAGCAAGAGTCATGCATAGCTAAGCAGTCCTGGTTAATACGTGGTTACCACATCGTGACTGTTCAGGCCCAGCCTCCTGCAACATGATCTGAACTCTTTCCAGAAGACCACACATACAGAGAGAAAGAGAGATAAAGATACACAGAGAGACAGGCTCCCAGTCTTTTCCTTCCCCCAACAAAGATTCTTGTAGAAATACAAACTGAGGTAAGTCCATGCTTTCAGTAGTCTGACTGCCTTTGGGGGGGCACTGGCTTTTCTTTGGAATCCCTTTATTCCCACCATGACAATTACAGATCCTTTGAAATTCTACAATTGAGTATTAACTTGATTTAACTAAGTGAATGTTCAAAAGACAATATAAATTTCAATTTCCAGGAACTGTTACATGGAATGGTGGGGACACCTGTTTTGCGCACTCGCCCACCAGCCACACCTTGACCGCACACACCATCCAGTGAGCTCTTTCTGATAACTTTTTTCAAATGTATTTTATGAGTAGTATGTGTGTGTGTACATACACACATGTATGCATATATGCACCATGTACATGCCTAATGTCCAAGGAAGTTAGAAAATCCAGGTATTGAATGGCCCTAGAACTGGGGTTCCACAGTTACTACTAACCACCGTGTAGGTGCTGGGAACCAAGCATGGGTCCTCTGCAAGAGCAACAAGTGCTCTTAACTGCTGAGCCATCTCTCTAGCCCCAACATGACCTTAGTGGTTCTGATCTAAAAGTGGGATAGCGATGACGATGAGGATGACAATGACGATAATGACAACTACGATGACGATGACAACGACATGATGATGTGTGGGGTGGGAATACAACAAAACACATGCGAGGTTGAGGGCAACTTCCAGAAAGAGGCTCTGTCCTCTCACTGTGAGTTCCAGGGACTGAACACCAGTTGTTAGACTTGGAAGCAAGCACCTCAGCTGCTGAGTCATCTCTCTAATCCTTTGTATATCTATATTTCACTACTATTAATCATTATCATGTGTGTGTGCACAGATACACACGCCAGGGTATACAGAAGAAAGTAAGCAAACAACTTTGGAAAGCTGGTTCACTCCCTCAACTGTGGGCTCCAGAGACTATGTTCTGGTCAAGCTTGCACAGCCATCGCTTCACCCTGAGCATCCCACTACCCCTTTAAAGGCTTTGCTATTACTGTATGTATGTGCAAGTGTGCCCACAGTCCATGGTACACATGGAGAGACCAGAGAGCAGTTGTGGGAGCTGGTTCTCTCCCTCTCCCATGTGGGCCCCCAGGATTGGCCCTAGTTAGCACCAAGCACCTTTACTGGCCGAGCCATCTTACTGGCCCTCCTTCTCTTTTTGATCATCCCAAGTGCTGGGATTATAAATATGCATCTTTATTCCTGGTAACTCAAGTGTGTGTGTGTGTGTGTGTGTGTGTGTGTGTTACACACGTGTGCACTCAGCACAGGTGTTCAAGTGCCGGTATCAGAGGGTATCAGACACCCTGAAGTTAGCACTACTGGAGGTCTGACTTGGGTCCCCTGCAAGAGCAGCCAGTACTTTCCACTGCTTGAGCCGTTATTCTAGCACAAATATCTTAAACAGCAATAGGGACGCTAACACTTGTCACCTGGGTTATGCAGATATAAAAGATGAACGTAGCAGACTGACTTAGCTCCCACTGGTTTACGAATCTAACTGGAGAGCATGACATATGACACAGCACATATGTAATCCTACTCTCTGAGGAGAGTGGCAAGAGGATCAGTTCAAGGTCATTCCTGGCTACACGGTGAGGTTAAAGCCAACCTTGAAAACTGAACAAAAAATAAAGCCAAGTCCATACAGTTAGGAAGAGTACCATTGACTAGGGCAAGGGTTTGGAAGCCAACTCATAAGCAGACACTCCATTTTACTATTAATACCCAAGACCAGACACCTCTAAATGTAAGGCAGTTTCCAAAACAGGATCCTGAGAGCCCAGAGTAGCCTTGAACTTCCTACCCTTCTCTCAGCCTCTGCAGCGCTAGAATTATGTACCTGTGGCTATCTGGCCAAAGTTAAGCGCTAAGAATGGTGGTTATTAAAACATAATTTTGGAATATCCTTGTCTGTTCTCTATAAGAAATATACAGACAGCAGGATGCAGCTGGAATGGCACTATCTCCCTTTCCCCTGTGGGCGGACAAAAGCCTACTATTCACTCAATAAGCACTAAAGACTTTTTAAAAATATTTATTATTTTGTGTGTCTGTGTAGGCACGCACATGTTAAGGTCAGACGACCTTTCAAGAACCTGTTCTCGCCTTCCACTGTGGATTCCAGGGATCAAACTCAGGTTAACAAGACTTAGAAGACAAGTGTTTTTGCACACTGAGTCACCCACCTTTCTCAACTGAACAATCTTGTTTGTTTGTATTGTTTGGTTTGGTTTCTCTGTGCAGCTTTGGCTATCCTGAAACTTGCTCTGTAGACCAGGCTGGCTTTGAACTCACAGAGATCTACCTGCCTCTGCCTCCCAAGTGCTGGGATTAAAGGGTGTGCCACCACTACCTAACCATGAGCAACTTAAGAGGATAATGGATTTATTTGGCTTACTACTAGAAACTAGTCTATCACTGAGGGGCAGTCTAGGCATGAATGCAAGCAGCTACTTACATCACATTGACAATCAAGAGCAGAGAAACACAGGTCCTTGCTCGCTTGCTCCCTCATACTTAGTTTGCTTTCTCCTGTCTTATATGCTTCAGAGTCCGAAACCAACAAATGGTGGCACCCTCAGGTTGGACCTTCCTATAGGAATTAACAATCAAGACAATGCCCCCACTGACATGCTCATAGACAAATCTGATTTACACAGTTCGTTACTGAGACTCTTTCCGTGTGATTCTATGTTGACAAGTTGACAATTAAAAGCTACCTAGCACATCGCAAAGGAGAAAAACAAACAATCCACCAGGATGTGTTAAATGAGGTGGGGGCAGGAGGGCAGAATAGAAGAGGGAGTATGGGACAGAGAGCATTAAAGTCTTCTGGGAACATCACAGGAACCTACCTCCTACAATCCGTACTTACATGAAAAGGAGTTCAATGGAGTCACCCTAGAACGACACGACAGTCCCTCCACTGGACACCACAGGCTAATACATCAAAGATTCAGCGCCAGCAAAGAATTACCTCTTCTGCATTGTTGGCCAGTGGTGCTGCACGACCTCCAAACATCACAGACTATGGCCATTGCTCTTGCTTACCCTCCAGAAGTTGAGATTAAGGCCCTATTGCTGAAGACACCACATACTTAAGCCTCAGAACATGAAGAAATCAAGCTGGTATTAACCTGGAAGCTTCATCCCTATTGGCTAGCTTTTATAGTGCTGAGTGTCATGCATACTGTAAAGGAGAAAAGGAATCACCAATCTTACCCAGCTATGAACTCTGCAAGCTACAATAATGACCAGCCTGGAAAGATATGCCCACTGATGCAAAAGTGGCACAAATGTTACAGGAATACTTTCTGATTGGAGTTAAGGCTCTCTGCACAAGATTGAGCCCACTCCAAGAAACCGTGAACCCATACCTAGTATTAGAGCCAAGAAACTGTGGCTAGATAGGATTTAGACCCTGGGGGGACCTACCACTATTATTCTGCTAAATAGACACAGTATTAAAAAAACTCCTAATAACTCATCAGTCTCTAAATCTTCATCAGAGAAGCTTCCTGCAGCAGATGGGCAATCAACACAAAGATCCACAACTGGTCAGAGTGCTCAACCTAATGAGATATCTCTATCACGCCTTTCTTCTCAAGGCTCAGGAATCATCAAGGAAGAGGGAGAAGGAAGAGGCAGAAGCCACAAGAGCCTCAATGAACATGTTTCCCAGACATACTAGGGTCCATGTGCAAATGGCCTCACAGCAGTGGTGATAACATGAACAAGACCTCTGCAAGCTCAAGCTAGACAAAATCTCAGCACAGAGGGGAAAGGAGACAAAGTCTAACACCTAGCACAGGGACAACTGGTCCTCTGACAACAGGAGGAGAGTCAGATGTCCGAGGTTCAGTGGATTGAGTATTTGGGCAGCACAAACTGTACTAGAAAAGAGGCGGAAGAAAAGGAGGAGGAGGAAGAGGAGGAAGTGGCAGAAGCACAGAAGCTGGGCAGAAAGGAAGGAGGGAACCGATGGGGGAAGGTGGGAGAGGGAAGCGAGTATGATAAATACACACTGTATGAAACTCTAAGGGGACCAGCCTTACGGGCATCACACTGCATGAAACTCTAAGGGGACCGGCCTTACGGGCATTTTATGATATCGTATGTCAGGCTGCCAATGAGTGACCTCAAACGGGAATTTTAAGGTGTTGGCTGGCACCTATGATACGCTTTTGACAAAACATACTGAACGAGTGTCAATACTTGTGTTTATGACACATCCTATTAACACAGAACTAAATAGACTAATTACTCCCATATTTATATATGCTATTCATGATCAGTCTGAAAAGAAGAAATAAAGCGACTATGGGACAATAAAACACCGAGAGAAACCATACCCACTTAATTTACAGTACACTGTTGAAAGTGTTCAATATCTCAGTTATTTCTGTCCATCTCTTACTGTACTGAATTTATAAATCACAGGTACATATGTTTGGTGGGGGGATGGTATACACAGAATTCTATACTCTCTACAGTCTGAGGCATCTACTGACACTCTTAGAAAGTATCTCCCAGAGGACTCCAGGAGATGGTTCAGTGGGCAAAACACCTGCTGTGGAAGCATGAAGACACTGGGTATGGATTCCTAGCACCCATATACAATCCAATAACTTAGAACATGTCTGTAACCCAGCCCTGGAAGGGATGTGGGGTCAGACACATGTTGGCCAGCTAGTCTAGCCGAAAATGGTGAGCTACAGTTCTAATGAGAAATCCTAACTCAAGAATTAAGACAGGCAGAAGACACAGATGTTGACCTCTGGGTGCCACATGTGTTTCTAAATACACAAAACTACACAAATAATTACATGATTTTACAACACATTTATTTAAAAAGTCTCTGCTGGAGAAAAGGGGACCGTTATACTGCACATTTCACTCAGCAGCCTGATGATGGAGGGAAGTACCAAGTGACAAACAGACTCATGTGAACACTGTACTGGGAATAGTCTCAATACGGAAAGCCTGGGGAGATAAGCAAAAAGAAATAGATACGCTACTGACTGGGGCCCCAGCCCAAGCCAAAGATGCTCTTATGAAGGGGACGGGTGCTCACAGAATGTGGTGGCCTGAGTAAGATACATACAGGTGATGCCAACCTGGATTCCCAGCACTTAGGAGGTGGAAACACGAAGCCCATGAGTGCAAGGTCATCCTCAGCTGCACAGGGGGTTCAAGGCCAGCCTGAGTCCTGTCTCAAAACAAAGCTGAATGTGGCGTTAGAGTCAACAGAGGAGAACATGCTCAGCAAATGTTCAGTAGTTTTAAACTCACATGACAATGGGACGGCCTCTTGACCAGCGTTTAATGCTAAGGGCAACGTAAAGTTTGAACACGGGTGCTAGTTCCTGCTCCTGTCCTTCACTAAGGACATTCTGACGAAGGAATGAGAAGCAGCACAGCACACTGAGCTGCACTGCGCCTTCACAGAGCAGCAGTAGCCTCCCATAGCATACAAACTCACATTGCTATTCACACACTGAAGCCAACGAGCTCCTTGTAAAGTCTGAGAGGAGTCTGAGAGACCTCCACCTGGGACCAGGGACTACATTGTTCCTATAGCCACAAGTCATCAGAAGGCCCAGATGTGATTCAACACTGGCTTGAACCTTAATATCCATGCCAGGTTTCTGGGATGTTGGAGTAAGCTTTCTCCACACTGTGCAAAGGTGTGCCTCTGTATTCTCAATTGTGAATTCTGTACCTACAGAGAGCTACTTGCTGGCAGGATTTTGGTATTGTTATTTCTATGGCCCCTCACCCTGCTTTCTATTTTGTAAATGTTTGTCCTTCCGCGCCTGCCTAAAGGCAATCTGGAAATGTATCAGAGGTTGTCTTGCTGCTGATTGGTTATAATGAAGATCTGAGGGCCAGGAGATGGGCAGGAAATAGAGGGTGGAACTTCCAGGCAAACAGAATGTCCCAGAGAAAAGAAAGCAGTCATTAAGAATGGCATGGAGGAGAACAATGACCAGACCAGAGCAGAGGTACAGAGCTATCCATTTGGCAGGTTGTCTAGTAGGGTGGTTAGGAAAGCTAACTAGGAGACTGCCCCAGAAAAAGGCCCAAGCTTTAAACTTCATCAGCAGCCGCCTTGCCCTATTTATACTGCTGGAGGCATCCCTTATCCTGCCATAATGGGATATTCATGACCTGGAATATTACGGGCAGTTGGCATTTGTGATCATCTGCTCTCAGACAGCCCAGCAGGTGGCGTGCCCTTGGCTGGCTTGATGTAGTGCCCAGAGCTGAGATGGGCAAGCTCTTCTATGGGAAGAGTAAGGCAACAAAAGCAGCTGGGACAGGTGCTCCACAGGGCAGGAAAAACACTGACAGCCCTCCACACTGAAGGGCTATCACAGGGCACCAATAAGACTCGGTGGCTTCAGTTTGTCAGTAAAAATTTAAAATAAAGGACATATTCCCACCACTAAGAAAAAAGTAGGGCCAGCAAGATGCCTCAGTAGATAAAGGTGTTCACCCCCCAGCATGGTGAGTGTTGTTCAATCCCAGAGTCCCGCAGGGTAGAAGAGAACCAACTCTTCCAGGTTGCCCCCTGATCTCAACCCACCACCCCAAACCTAACTAAAAAATAAAGAAGGACGAGTGAATGAGATGTTGCACTTTTTTCTGTCATTAATAAGTGTCAGGGCCCCAAAGGGGATATGAACTACTACACAGGAAGACCAACACAGTCAACTGATCTGGTCCCTTGGGGCTCTCAGAGACTGAACCACCAACCAAAGAGCCTACACAGGCTGAAACTAGGCCTCCCTGCACACATGTGCAGCTTGGTCTTCATATGGGTCCCGGAAGCTGGAACAGGGGCTATCCCAAAAGCTGTTGCCTGTCTGTGGGATGTGTTCTTCTAGCTGGGCTGCCCTGACTGGCCTCAGTGGGAGAGGATGCACCTGGCCTCGCAGACACTTGAAGTGACAGGGGAGCCACCGCAGGCTCAGAGGGGAAGGGAAGCTGGGATGGAGAGGATTGTGGGAGGGGCGACCAGGAGGGAGGGCAGAGAGTGGGGTGAAAAGTGTATAAATTAAATTTTTTAAAAGTGTGTCAGGGCCAGTGAGACGGTTCCATGGGTAAAGGTACTTGCTGCCGAGCCTGAAAAACTGAGTTCTATCTCTGGAAACCCAGAGGTTTCTGACAGATAACTGATTTCCTAAATGCCGTGGTACAACACACACAAAATGTAAATAAGGTGTGCGAATGAAAACCCTGGGAGATGCTATGATGTCATATTCGCGGTCCTAGAGAAGTGCAGATAGGTAAGATGCTGCCGGATGGACTGAGTGTGATGACGAAGTTGCTGAGGTACTTCAAAGGCAGCCTGGAAAAGCATACTGTGTTCATGCTGAAAGACTGAGGCACACCACAGCTAACAAGCTGTTAAAACAGGCAGAGGGGCTGCTGCGATGCTCAGTTAGTGCAGTGCTTGCCATGCAAGCCTGAGGACATGAGTTCAATCCCGGGAACCCACATCAAGATGGAAGGAGAAAACCAACTCTACCAAGTTGTCCTCTGACCTCCGTACACACACACACACACACACACACACACACACACACACACGCACACACACCTCACACATCACAATAAAAAAAAAAAACTGGCACTAAGTAAAAGGAATACATTAGCCAATATATAAGTAAAAACTACATACCAGTTGTTGACTGAATACAGTTAGTAGCAACATTCAATTTTGTGCATGGGGGCTTTGATTATGAAGCCATAGCACTGAGGTACAGTAATGCACTGCAAGGTACTATCTATGAATCCGATACATGAAAATTAATTATATAAATGTTGGATTGTGAATTAGATCAAAATACAAAACTTTTTATTATTTTCTTACACATGACAAAAATTTATCACAAACTCACTTTATATCATTTACATTAAAATACAGACATATCGAAATCTATAAATCTCAGAAGTCATGAGGCAGGAGCAAGAAAAAGCACGTGTTACATAGGGAATTCCAGGCCATCTAGGACTACACAGTAAAAATCTATTTCAAGCCGGGCCGTGGTAGCACACGCCTTTAATCCCAGCACTCGGGAGGTAGAGGCAGGCAGATTTCTGAGTTCAAGGCCAGCCTGGTCTACAGAGTGAGTCCCAGGACAGCCATGGCTACACAGAGAAACCCTGTCTCGAAAAAAAAAAAAATCTATTTCAAAAAACATAAATGAAAATGTAAAGGCTGGCATATACTCATAATCTATTATGGTACAGTGTATTTCAAGCTCTTGAATGAGGGTCATTTTGAAATCATTAACTTGGTTGGCCTGTAGCTCAGCCGTAGGGCATTTGCCTTGAATGTACAAGGCTCTGGGTTCAATCTACAAACTCAAAAAAACAAAAAAATCACACAGCAAAGATGAAATCATTAACTCAAGGTAGACACGCATGCCACAGTGTTGGGAAGTCTAAGGTAGGAGGATAGTGTCCAAGGCTGAACCACTACGACCCAATAATGAAAAACTAAACATTGAAGCTTAAAAGTTCCTTTATTTTACTCATTTGGGTTCAGAGACAGCAAAAATGCTGCTTGGGGAAAGAGACAGGAGGGAAGGAGGAAGAGAGAGAGTCAGAGGAGGAGGGAGAAAGGGACGGGGGAGGCGAGAGAGAGGCAGGTGGAGGAGGGAGAGTCTGGGGAGGAGGGTGAGAGGAACAGGAGGAGGAGGAGGAAGAGAGGGGAAGAGGGAGGAGGGTGAGAGGGGAGGGGGAAGAAGGGTGAGAGGGGAGAGGGAGGAGGGGGAGAGGAAAGGGGGGAGGAGGAGGCACAAAGAAACAACTATTCACCAGAGTAAGATAAAGCAAAAAATTAAATAACTCTCATAAAATTTCACCCCAAAACAAAATAAATTCAAACATAGACTCTCACTATGTAATGCTGGTGGCCTCCAACTTGTGATTTTCTGCCTCACTTTCCCAAGTCCTGGGATTGCAGGTTTATATCACTCAATGGTTTTTCTGCCTCAGTTCCCAAATCCTGGGATTATAGGTATGTCACCCATGCAGCTACCGCTTCTGAGAATACAGCTGAGTGCTCTTCTTTACCATGAAATGGCCAAATGGTTTCCCTCACAGTTACAACTAAAAATCTGCTTCTTGTTTTCCCCAGAATAAGCAGCTTTAAATAGTTATAAAAGATTGATTCAGAAGTTGCTATATGAGACACCAGGGGAAAGAGAAAAAAATTAATGCGTGTCAAAATAAAGTGTACCTTTGTCCCCTGAGATAGAGCACAGAACCCTCAGAGCTTACTCTGACAATACACCTCCATAAATAGAAATTTAAAACAAAAGCTGCCAAAGTGGCTTAAAGAACTCGTAGCATAAGCCCGCCTATCTGAGTTGGGTTACCAAGACCCACCTAACGGAGGAAAGAACCAACTCCACAAAGTTGTCCTCTGGTCACAACATGTCCCCAACAGTCAGACATGAGCACGCGTGTATATTACTAAAACAACAAAATTTATTCTTTTTTAAAAAAGCTGGGACATGTTTTCCCTGCAAGTAACTAACGGATGTAAAATATAAGAATAGGTAGGTCGAGGACCGGTCAAACTATCGGACTACACATTGCTTTTGTATTTAAAAAGGGAAAACATCTGCAAACAGAGTACCGGGGCTTTGGCTTGGTGCAGAGTGCTTGTCTAACTCAAGTCCATGGCCCGATCCCCAGCACTACAAAGAAGCAAAGCCTTAGAAGCATCGATAGGACCGTGAAACAAATGGGTACCACCCTAACAAAATACAACCTAAGTACGTAACATCCACAAGCCATCTTCCATATAACCTTCTGAAACCTTCAGTGTTGGCACTGCAAAACTGGGGCACCCATATGTGCTGGAAGCAAGCTGTGCCTGTTCACCCAGAACTCGGGAGATGGTGGTAAGAGTCTAAGTTCAAGGCCAGCCGAAACCAATATTAAGCTTTCAACAAGTCTAAACTACATGACACCCTGCCTCAAACTTGCAGTGATGCTCCTGCCTCTACCTCTCAGTTCTTGGGACTGCAAGTAACTGCTACCAAGCCCAACACAATATGGAAAGCTTGAATGGATCACATACCTCCAAACACCCAGGAGCTTGTTGTTGTTGTTGTCACTGTTGTTTTTAAAAAACAATGTAAATAATTTTGAATGTTTATAGATCAGATATCACATGCATCATTGTATTTATTTATTTATTTATTTTTGTGGTGCTGGGAATTGAACAGAGGCCTCATACATGGTAGGCAAGTGTTCTATTACTGAGCTATATTCCCACCCAGTTCTTAATTTCCTTGTTGTTTTTAAAGACAAGATCATATATGGCTCAGGCTGGCCTACAACTTACTATGTGGCCAAGGATGACCTTGAACTCCTAATCCTCTGGCTTCCATCAGCCGAGAGCTGGGATCAGAGTCCTGTGGGCTACTGCACTCAGTTTACGTGGTACTAGGAAATGAACCTAGGGATCTGTGCATAATAGGCAAACACTCTACCAACTGAGCCGCATACCCAAATGACTCTATTCTTTAAATTTCTTGATTGAATCTAATATTTTGCTATCAATAAGACAATGTCCTAATCTAGGTGATGCATTGCCAAGTATTTAACAGCCAAGTGTTGTATCTATTATTGTTTATTCAGAGATAGGGGTATAACCATGCAGACTGGACTAGCTTGAAACTATGTAACTATCCTGGCATAGAAATCATGTTCTGGGGCTGGAGAGATGGTTCAGCAGCTAAGAGCATTGACTGCTCTTCCAGAGGTCCTGAGTTCAAATCCCAGCAACCACATAGTGGCTCACAACCATCTGTAACAGGATCCGATGCCCTCTTCTGGTGTGTCTGAAGACAGTGACAGTAAATCTTAAAAAAGAAATCATGTTCCTACTGCTCCAACTCCTGAGATTACTGCTATATACCACCATGACGCCCTTTGTTTTCAGTTTACATCTTAGCAAACAAGTCACCATACAACAAATTTATCTGCTGGGGAAAGAGGAGACACAGACCGCTGCAAGAGGTGACTGTACCACAACAGATGCTGGACCATCAAATATGCTAGTACATCTAAGATTTTTTTAAAAGAGAAATGGGGGGATTGTTGGGGGAAAGAACACTAATTTATCAATCTTCTTAATATTTAATTCTATTATTTTTAATCATCTAGCTTTCCACATTTCTTCTGAGCTCCAAGCAATTTAGTGATGAATGGCCTAAGAACTAAGAGAAAAATACGTGCAGTACGCACAAGGCCCTGAATTTGATCACTAGCACAGGGAGATAAAAGAGATGAGCAAACAAACACACACCTAGGAACTTTGGATGCGGAAAAGAGCTCACTATTATTTGTTGGGCTTTTGTTTGTTTTTTTAATACAGTTTTTCACCATGTAGCACTGGTTGGCCTGGAACTCATTTTGTACACCAGGCTAGCCAAGAACTCATAGAAATCCTTTTGCCACCTGTGTGCTGTGAGTAAATGCCTGCCCGCTAGGTTTTTATGAATGGACTTGAGGTCTACCAACGTTTATACTCTCTCAAGAAAGACATAAATTCTAAGTAACTACGAAATATGTTGTATCTGAAACTAATGATCAAAATTAAGACACGCACTCACTAAATAAAATAAAATCTAACATATGACTGAAGTTCTCACCCCAGACATTCGTTTTTAAAATTTTTTTAAAAAAGGAATACGGCCTTTTCCAAAAGCCACCTTTCACTAAATGCTCACCAGAGGCGCTGAAATCGCAAGGTTTATGACGCTGGTCACTCCAACTACTCCGGCAAAAATTCATTTCTTTCTGAGGAGAAAAATAAAACAGCTTTTTCCACAGAAATTGCTTTGGCGGCTTTTGAAGAGCAGGAGCATCGTAGATGCAGCCATCGCCAGGACCCTCCCTCGGGGCACTTTCCCACCCTGGTGACTGACAGCCGGAGAGGACTCAGACTTGGCCGCGCCCGGAAGCGCCGTGGCAAGTGGGGCAGAGCTCAGCACTCTCGTTCTTTATCTTCCCCCTCAACGTCCAGGTAGTCCTTGCACCGCAGAACTCACAAAGGCCAGATTACACCAGAGTAGATCAGAGCCGGAAGAGACGGTCGCGGGCACTGACGTCACTTCCGCTCGCGCTCCGTTTGCTGCAGAGCGGGGTCTGGGAGCCTACCTTGGTTGAACTCTATCTGGTTTCTAGTTTCTCCGCGGTGTGGGGGCGGAGGTGCTGTAATGGCTTCACCGCGGGAGCTGGAGGCCAACGGTGTTCTCAAAAACAAGACAGAATTAGAATCCAGGCTGTGAGCCGGGCAACGGGTGGGAGAGGAAGTAATCGGTGGTGCTCAGGACCAGTAAGTCCTTCAACCACTAGGTTTCTTGTGGATACTCAGCCCACAGGAAGCTCAACAGAAACTTATTTGCCTGCCTCCGCTGCATTCTTAGAAGCCTTGCTTTCTAGAGCACCCTAATTCGGTAGCAAACAGAAGGCAGTCTCACTTCCGTAATTATCTGGACCTCTCAAGGTGTTGGAATTGTTTTTGGTAGGCTGCTTTAATAGACTGACCCTACCTCAGCCCATTTCACCAGGCTTAGGAGCCCATGCGAATAATTCGAGGTTTCTGACTGGGAATCCTGAAGTAGTTACTGGGTGGGTCTTGGACTTGTCCAAACCTTGTATCTACATCTTTCCCAGCAACTGTTTCCCTAAGTCCCCGGTTCTATTGAATGCCCTAAGCAAAAAAGTGAGCTCAGATCCTGGTTTTTGTCATCTCAAGTCACAGGAAAAATGCCCAGTCACTCAGATTCTACACTCCTGGATACTGATGCTCTCCTGATAACATGAATGAATAGCCAGTTTAACAACGCAACAGTTGAGTAGCTGAGAACTGTATGTTATTAGAAGCCTCTTGAACTTTCAGGACTGATTCTGCTGACATCTGTTGGTCAATGTTGAGTCAAAGAAAAAAAAGCTATAATCACCTTCTGATGAACTTAAAAGAATTTATGGCCCTGATCTATCACAGGATGCGATGGGTAGTCTGTCAAGAGACCCATTTACCCTCTCTGCCATGAATTTGCTCAATCAGGGGCTTACGTTGCTATAGAAACAATATGACACTATGATTTCTCAGCGAAAAAAAATCACTGCACACTTAGAGCTCAAGGAAAAGCTCTTTACTAAAGCACACAGCCAATTGGGGCTAACACCCAAATACGAGTTGACCCCGAGTATAAAATTTTACTAAATTATATATACCTTAGAGCTCTGCATTTTACACACACTGCCATCCTTAAAACTCTTTAGGTCCCAGATCCTGATTAGACTTTAGACAGGAGACTACAAGTCTAGCCACTTGGACAGAAGGGAGACTTACACAGCAAAAATATTGCCAGGATTATTTAAGTACACCAGTGTTGTTCTTTTCAAATAGCGTGACCCAGGATCATGTTGCCCAGCTGGCAGAAATGTAGTTTTTTTAAAGAAAAGAACTGGGAACTTTACGGCAGGCCAGGGCTTACCATCCATTGTGACTGTGCTCTGAGCCCTTGAGCTGCATGTTAAGAGGCATGTTCTTTGGGGACTGGACTAACGGTTGGTCAATCCTCATGAACAGACATTTACATCCTAGCACATGCATGAATTTATTTCTAATAGGCCTGAGTAGCACACTACTTATCTTTGGGGTATTGGGGAACAGCACTCCTTCAGCTAAATCCTACTTTGCATGATGTAATGTCTCCTAAGCAAATCTATTAGCAAATCCTGTATGATATCAAGCTCTGCTACTTTGAAATTTCTTCTGTGTCAGTGTCGTAGTGCACTTGCTTCTGGGTCTCTGCAATTGTTATGCTCAGGAGATGAATGATGGCAATCTATATGCAAACTGTCCAGTCTATTCAGAAAGAAGCAATAGTTACACATTTTATTTTAAAACTGGATTTAATGTTTTAGAATAGCAACTAAAAAGTAAATGGCGTACATAAATTTCAAGCACTGGGTAAAATGTCAGTGAAAACATCATTACAGAAAAGGTACATGCAACAGATACAGAAGAAAAAAGTGGCTAAAAATCCAATTTTGTTACTAATTGCATTATACATAATGGTCTAAAAGAACTGTTAATCAGGATTTTTCAAGTAACCAGAGTTTTAAAACTCTAACTAAAGTATATATAAAAGACACATCTACACCTGGTTATAGGTCAGTGGTTAGCATGTGTAAAGCCCTCAGTTTGAATCCTAGCACCCCCCCCCCAATTTTTTTTTTAACCAAGGATACAAAAAGAAAATCAAAATATATAGCCATGTAAATACCTGCCAAAGTCAATGGAATAAAAGCTATATTGGAACGCATAAATACTTCAAGACAAAATTTTTCCCTCCCAAATTCTTTACCAGGCCCCAATTCCTCCTTTGGGTACATTTGTCTTATTTTTTACTTTTGTCTTTTTAAGACAGTGTCTCACAAAGTAGCCCAGGCTCAGGCTACCCTTAAATCTGTGAGCCTCCTGCCTTGGCTTCCCAATCCCTAAGATTACAGTGTGAGGCGACATGCTGTAGTTTGAGACAAATACTCTCCAGAAGAATACTGATTGAAGATTAACTCAATTTAAATACAAGAAGAAATCACTGCAGAATACAAGACAGACCCAAAGTAAATTAATTATACAACCAGGAAACATCAGGAATACAAGAAAAAAAATAAATTTGTTTCATATGTGAAAATGTAAGCATGCCTAGAAAAATATACTCAAAAAATTTAAATGATATGGTAAATCTTAGGTGTCCTATAAACATAAAAGATACTGAACAGTTTAAGGTAATAGAAAACGGGTACCTAAAACAGTAACAAGTATTCTAGATCGGGGTAACTGAACGGGCTTAGAATTTAGGACAGGAGAGGAATACATTCACCGCAGTATATGACACTGTTCTAATCTATAGCTAAAAACCAGTCAATTCATTTTAAAATCTGCCTGCTTTGGTGGTGCTGAGGATTGAAACCACAGTCTGCTGCACTGCTAAACGGGCACTCTTCTTACATATAAGATAAAATTATATGCCAACATTACCCAAGAATATCTATGACAGCCTTTATGTAAGCACAAACAACATTAAGCAGTAAAAACAATCCATTGGGCTCAAGATTATAGCTCAGTGGCAGAGTGCTTGCCTCATCTGGGTTTGTTTGATCCTCAGCCATCACACAAAACAAAAATGAACCTTAATGTCCAAGTTGAATGTATCTAAGAATTTAAAGTGAACATCAGACAACTAATATATAATCATGAATAAATGACTGCCTGTGTTTTAAGTCCTTTTGATCGTTCCATTACTTACTATTATGGAACAACAACTCCTAGGTATTTGAGTGCTACCAGCACATGAGTGTGTTCATCTCAAAGGACACAGGGTAAGCAATTAGTGAATCCAGGAGGGATTTTGCCTCACAAATAAAGGAATACTATAAAACCATTATGTGAAGTCTAGATATTAAAAAAACCTCTATCCTAATAATCAAATCAGTATAATGGAGAGCATACCTCATCATAATTCTAAGATAAATATGCTTTTACTATTTTCACTCGTGTGCTGGACATCATACTAACTTATGTTAAGGAAACAACTAAAATAGAAAAAAAAAAAAACCATCATTATCTACAAATATGATTACCTGTCTGGGAAATCGAAAGAATCTATGACCCTCTCAAATTCATGTTAAATCTAAACCTCAGCAAGGGTCTTTAGAATTTCATTTGATAGACCAGGACAATGAGTGGAAACCTCATCCCACAATGCTGCGATTTTTATCAGAAGAGGGAAAAACCCCTCATTTTCAGGCTGTCATACGAAAGCATGCCAGGAAGAGTCTTCTCCAGAAGCCAAACATGCTGTTACTTTGTTTTGTTTGTTTTGTTTTCGCGTGTGTGCGCGTGCATGTTGGTGTTTCCACATTTGCACGTGGCATGTGGAATCCAGAAGGTAATGTCAGGTCCCCAATCAATTTCCATTTTCTTTACTGAAGCAGGGGCTCTTGCTGAACCCGAAGTGCGTGGATTCAAGTAACCTCACTACCCAAATCGCCTGAGGACTCCCATCTCACTTCCCAAGCACTGGATTACAGGCGGCCTCCATGGCCACCTGGCACTTAGATGGGTTCTGAGAAACCAAACTGTGCTCCTCATGTCTGCAAGGCAAGAGCTTTGCCCTCCGAACCATCTCACAGCTCCCATGCCATTACTCTTGTGTGAGAAAATAATTGCTGTATATAGTGTATCTACTGCTGGAGATAAAAACTAGCTATCCACATGCTAGGCAAGGACTATCACCACTGAGCAAATCCCGCAGCCCTAAAATCTTATCCAAAAGTGGTAAGCTACAGAGAAGTACATGGCCTATAGATATGAAAATGCATAACAAAACCCAATACTATGCTAGCCTAAAATTTCGTTTCTTTTAAAGGGAACTTTTAAAGCAACTTGATTTATGCTGTTTTGTGTTATATTTATGGTGTATGCATGTGTGTGCAAGTAGAGGCTAATGTGTAGCTATCCATGCTCTCCTTTGACTACGTGGGTCCCTGGGATCAAACTCAGTTTCCTGCTCACAAGCACCTTGACCTTCTGAGCCACTTTGCCAGCACTGGTTATAGTGTTTTGTGGTACTGTGCCAGTGCAGTAAGAAAACACTTAAACAAGTCTTTAATCCCAGCACTCGGGAGGCAGAGACAGGCGGATTTCTGAGTTCGAGGCCAGCCTGGTCTACAGAGTGAGTTCAAGGACAGCCAGGGCTATACAGAGAAACCCTGTCTCGAAAAAACAAAAAAACAAAACAAACAAACAAACAAAAACCACTTAAAAACATACAAGTAGCCTTGAAACTGAGTGTCAGGGAGAGGCTATTCTGGTGAGGACTCCCTTAGGAAGGAGGAACATGTTATTGGAACAAGAAGAAAATCCAGTGGTATGTAGTGATTCAGAACCAAACAGATCTGTATTCTAGCATTTTGTGTGGAAGTTAGAACTGGAGAGTGATAGAATCAGAAATTTATCTGTAATTAAAGTGTTCAAAAGGAGCAACTTGGTTCCTCCTGAGTGCTTTTAGTACAATATGAACTGGAAGAACACTGACGCTAAGAAGAACGTGTTAAACAAAAGAGAACTGTACCTTAAAAACCTCTCAGCCTAGCCACAGTACAACTGAGAAGTTGTACTAAAGAGACTCAGCCAGCTAGGAATGTAGCTTAGTGGCAGAGTACTCACCTAGCATCCACAAGGCCCTCAGTTCAAGCCTCAGATCATCAATCTCAACTAAACTGAGGAATATGGACCAAGTTACTGTCACTTCAGTCCAAAATGGATCCAAAAGATGGGACTAATTGGACTTTTTGAATTTTATAAAGGATCACAGGGTTAACATCTATAAATAGACTAGCCTATTAAGAACAGATAGGAACTATTTCTTGGTATGCTCATCAGAATCAATGGGGTTAGACTAGTTGCCTAGGAATGCCCTTCCACAATCCACCTGTGTCCTATATTATCTTGGTTTGCGGAGAATTTTCACATTAACAAGCCACATTGGCAGCCACTAACCAAAAAAAAGAATCAAATCTGCTTTATTTCATAGCATTTAGAGACATTATGATCACGAAGAGTCAAGCATCGGAATGAAGCCACCTTGAACACCGGCCTCACTCATGACCCACAGATGCTCAGACTCAGATATCCACAAAAAGGTTCCAGGGAACTGGAGAAGGTAGCTCAGAGGCTGAGTGCTTGCCTAGCATGTGTGATGTTCTAAGTCAATCCTCAGCACTGCCCAAAAGAAGAAAAGTTTGAGGGGGCACCTAAATATCCCATTTCATAAAATTAGGATGGTGTCTAAGGGCAGTGTGAGCCACTGTAACCCACACAAAGCAGTTAAGACTAATCTGATGATCTTTGGTGTCACTGTCAATATTTAAAGGTGGCGACAGATGGGCTAAATAGCAACACCCACACCCTCACACTGATAGGGCTTCTCCTCAGTGTGAACTCTGCTATGCTTCCTTAGTCGTGAGTACACGGCGAAGGCCTTCCCACACTGCTTACATATGTAGGGCTTCTCTCCCGTGTGGGTTCGCATGTGGATGTTAAGGGATGTAGAGTATATAAATGCTTTCCCACATATGTTACACACAAAGGGCTTTTCGCCACTGTGAATTTTCAGATGTTTAGTGCGATGGGAGGAAGTAATGAAGGTTTTCCCACAATGAACACATTCAAAAGGCTTCTCTCCTGTGTGAGTTCTCACATGATGAATCAGGCCAGAAGTCCTGGTAAAGGCCTTCCCGCACTCCTTACATGCAAAGGGCTTTTCTCCACTGTGAATTCGTACATGTGTGGCAAGGCCTGAGTACTGAGTGAAGGCTTTCCCACACTCCTTACATTCATAGGGCTTGATTCCAGTGTGTGTTCTGATGTGTTCAGTGAGCTGGGTAGATCTAGAAAAGGTCTTTCCACACTCCTTACACTCGTAAGGCTTTTCCCCAGTGTGAACTCGTATGTGTTCAGTAAGGCCTGACCATCGAAGGAAGGCTTTCCCACATTCCATACATTTGTATGATTTTATTCCAGTGTGAATTCTAACGTGATCATTAAGGTATGACATATTTTTAAAGGCCTTTCCGCACTCCTTACATACAAAAGGCTTTTCTTCATTGTGAGTTTTTACATGTGCAGAAAGTCGAGAATAATTAGCAAAGGACTTCCCACATATCTTACATACTTTAGATTTTTCTTCAGGATGAATTGATACATATTGAGTTAGGTGTGAGGAAACCGTGAAGGCTTTCCAACATTCCTTGCAGTCACAGAATTTTTCTCCAGTGCACATTCCCATGGGATTATTAAGGCATGCAAAATATTGAAAGTCCTTTCCACATTCCTCAAATTTGTAGGGGTTTCTTGCATTGAGAATTGGAAGATGCATAGCAAGGCTTGTAGGATGAATAAAACCATTCCCATATTTACTCCAGTCATAGGGTTCTCCTCCATTGTGAGGCCTCATGTCTGGCTGAAAGTAAGACTGATTAAAAAAGGCTGTCTCACAGTCTGTGCACTCAAAGGGCTTCTCATTTGTGCTAGTGCTCGGGTACATGATGTTTGGAGTCAGACCGAAGAGTTTTCCACACTGATTAAGCTCAGAAACGTTCTGTCCAGTAGAGGTTTCCTTGAGCAAAGAAAGAATGTCTTTCCCATACCAGTTACACTCAGAACTGTATCCTTGACTTTGCATGCTCACCTCTGTGTTAAGGCATAATTGTTCACCCAACACATTTCCACATGGCTTAGAGTCACAAAGGTCCCCTTCATTAGGGTTTCCTGACTGCTCATGAAGGGATGAATCACCCACCTGAAAACAAACACAGTTTTATGTTCATAATGAACTTTACAGTTTCTTTTCCATGCAATTATTTCCTGACCTCTAGTTTTTCTAAACTGAAAGACAGATCCCTTTGCCAAAATCTTGATGACTAATTATATGCACTAAAAAAAGTGGCTCCATAAAATTGCTTAAAACTTCCACATCTAATTGCATATGTGGAAATACACATTTGTGGAAACAATGAGACAAAACATTTATGATACCTATGGGGATCTCTCAATGCATGACATTCCAGAGAGTTCTTCAGAAACATCAGCTCCTCTCAGGTGGATACTGCCCATCTCATATCTCGCTTTTGTACGGTTTACTACAAAGGGCCCCGTCTTGAGTATGAAATAGAAAGCTTGCTGATCTTACCACTTCTGTCGTACTGGAACTTTGCATCCTAAAATAATTCTCAAGCTCTGAATCGTCAATCGTAGGTTGTAGCTCCAATTCTTAAGTTTAATAGAAAGAGAAACGTAAGAAATTCAGAAAATAAACAGCACGTACAGGAGTTGAAGAGTACGCGTCATTTGTCCTCTTCAAACCAAGAACATTAAGAAAATAAAAGTGAGGGCTGGAAAGTTGGCCCAGCCATTAATGACTAAGGCTGAAAACCAAAAAGATAAGAAAATAAAGACAAACAGACATAATGATGCACCACTGTGATCTTAACACATAAGAGGCTAAGTCAGAGAATCGTTTTTAAGTTCAAGAGTAGCCTGGGCTATAATTCTAAGACTCTGTTTCAATTATACTAACAAGAAAAAAAAAATACAAGAAAAACAAGAAAAGGGGGTAGGGGAGACGGCTAGATGTTAAAACACAAGGACTTGAGCTTTAAACCCACTTTAAAACGCCCAGCATGGTGGCACATATTCATAATCCCAGGACTGGAGAGGCAGGGACAGACAGATTCCCTGAGGCTCACTGCTCAACCAGCCTAGCCTGGTCAGTAAACCACAGATCTCCATGAGAGTTCTGGTCTCAAAACATAAGGTAGAAGCCACCTTGTCACCTGATGTGGCAGCCCAGGTTCAAGCCAAGCAGTGACACGGTGGAAAGAGGTGACGCCCAAGTTGTCCTGTGATGTGTACTGCACAGCAGTACAACTGCTCAGAGAGCTTTCAGAATTTTGTTTTGTTAACAATTTAGCAATAAGACTGCTCAGCAGGTAGAGTGGTTGCGTCCCAGGCCCAAGCCCTGGTTCAAGCCCCAGCACCTCCAAAACAAGAACAAAAAAGCTGTATTAAAAAAAAAAGCAGAGTCATCATTTTATGTAATGAACTACAAACTGGCCCTGTGACAGTTACAGCCACAGGAGAGTCAGAAAGCGCTGGAAAAACAACCAATACTGACAGACTAAATTTAGGAAAGGGAACACACAGGCTGTAAGATCGTAGGTATGCCTGAGTACACAGAAACAACAGATTACATGAAATGGCAGATTATCTCACGGAGAAAACAAGGATTCCCTTCTGAGGCAAGTACAGTAAGGAAATTGGTAAGACGCCAACTCCTCCTCGCACACTCACCTTGGGGAACAGCACTTTCCGCCGCCCCTAACTCTTCTTGTTTTAACCAGGGGGTCAGACTAGGAATGAAGAACTGACATCCTGCACATACAGAAACATGTATGAGTGGAAGAGGCTCAAACAGGAGATGACAAACTTTCCTATGGCCAAGGAAATCACAGTTCAAGTGAAAGCAAGGTAAGTGAGGTAAAATTCACACATGGGGAGGGAGGGATACAGCCTAACATGTAAGGCTCTCGGCACGATCTCGAGCACCAAAGAACAGACTATATTTCTGTGTCCTAAAAGGACTGGTTTGCTCCACTCCCTGAAAGCCAAATGGAAGTTAATGTACACGTTCAATGCTATACTTAAAGGGTAGAACATTTTCCTAGCATGTGCACCGCGCCCTAGGGTTTCATAGCCAACAATGGATGTACAGCACGCATGTACGCTTGAACAAAAACAAGTCTACTATGTCGGGCACAGTGGTGTAAGACACTGGAAATCCCATAACTTGGGAGGATGAGGACAGAGAATTCCAAATTTGAGGCCGGCCTGGACTACATACACAAGATTCTGTCTCGGGTCACAGTGAGGGTAAAGGAAAGAGGAGGAGGGGAAGAGGAGGTGCAGAGGAGGAAGGAAAAGCGAACCGTGGGAACAGGGAGAAGGAAGACAGACACGGTGACATATGCACCTATTCCCAACACTTGGGAGGCAGAGGCAGGCAGGTCTTAGTGAGTCCTAGTTCAAGACTTGCCTGAGCTATGTGAACAGGGCACATCTAAAACAAAATAAAGAAGAAAAAAGAAAAAGGGAAAAAAATCAAGAGTACTCCAAAGAAAACCAGCCGGAGAAATGTTTTAATGTCCGTCACTGGGAGGTCTGGAAAGCACGAGGGAAAACGCACTCAAAATGCGAAGGAAAAAAGTTTTCTTCAAATGCTCAGCATCTGCAGCACTGAGGAAAACGCAAATCAAACAACCTTGAGATTTCATCTTATCCCACGCAAAATGACACAGACAGACAAAATAACCTATAACAAATGCTGAAGGGGATGCGGGTAAAGGGAACCCTCAATCATCGAGGATAGAAATGCAAATGGGTGTAGCCACTATGGAAATCCATGTAAAGAACTCTCAAAAAGCTAAAATAAATCCCCACAGCTGTACCACTCCTTGGCATATGCCTAAAGGACTTGAAATCCTCCTCCACAGAAACCTGCTCAACCACGTTCACTGCTGCTCTACTCACAATAGCTGGGAATGGAAACAACCCTAAACGTCCTTCAACCAGCAAATGCACAGTGAAAATGTGCCACACATAACTTATGTCTACTATTCGGCTGTGAAGGAAAACTGAAGTCCTGACATTTGCAGGTAAATCCCAGCCAGTGAGGTACACAAGACCCAGAAAGACAGCTGTCACGTGTTCTCTTATCTGAGGCTCCTAGCTCCAAATCTTCATTCAGATGTGAGTATACGACCTGGAGAAACTGCAGAAGCCAGGAACATAGAAAGGACCAGGGCCAGAGTCAGGAGAGTGGGGCAGTAACAGAGAGGAGAGTGGCAGAGTGTAAGTGAGCGGAGATGGACACGGGGAAAAGGGGGGAGGGCTTTCATTAGGAGGAGGGGGGAGAAAATACACAAGGAGGGAGGGGCAAAGTAACAGTAAGGATGTCTGAAAAGTTAGACTCCAAAATAGTACACACTTCTGCTGCCTTTGGTTGCCCCACAGAGGTAGAAGGTTAAGTTCCTATTGGTGAAGACACCATTCACATAGACACAGACCTGCAGGCCTCAGAGTTAGTTGACCTGAATGCTTCCTCCCTGAGAACTACTTTCACGGTACCAGAAGGTGCCGTGCAAGCTTCCAAAATAGGGACGCAAAGAAGAGTCCAGCAGAACTATGATACCTCTGAGCCACAACAACCAGCACGGCATGATGACCATAACCACATAACCAACAGCTCTCTAACTGGCCTCAAGAGCTACTTGATCAGAAGGAAGTTATGCCTAATGCTGGAAACCAAAGATCTTGGAGACCCTATAGCCCCACTTTAGTAAGCCAGCACAATCCATCTGCATTCTAAATATGTGTCTTTATACCCACAGATAAATGCAGTCCTCATCCCTCAAAGAAACATCTCTTTGTAACAGATAGAAACTATTACAGAAAAGCACAATGAATCAAAATGCAAAGTTGGAGAGCCTGGTCCCAATGGATACATGAACAGTACAACTCCTGGACCTAAGGTTCAGAGAACATTTTAGAAGAGGAGGTGTACAGATTATAAGAGCCAGGGGACCAAGGAGTTTGCTGGGATTGTGTCTCTTTGTAATGTCAGAAGCTATATAAAAGTCTCAGCAACATGACTGCTTAAATAGGAGCTGGGCAAGGAGGACACTAATAGACATGCTAATGTGGGAAGGGGAAGCTCAGGAGGCCTCAACCCTACACAACTACAGACAGCTGAGGTCTGCTGAGAGGGGGGAGAATCCACTGGGGAAGAGCATACCAACTGGTAATCCAATACCAAATGGCCAGCCTTAAAAACATACATACAAGTAACACGGTGCAGACTATGCAGATTGTTTTTATATATTTAGAACACTTACACACCAACAATGAATGAAATGAGACCATGAATTTGAAAGAGAGTGAGGCGTATATGGGAGGAAGGAGATGCGGCAAGAGGCAGAGAGGAAGGGAGGGAATGGCAAAATGGTGGGACTGTATTATAAGCTCAGAAAATAAACAGATTTGCTTTTTTAAAGAAAGGGAGAGAGGAAAGAAGAGAAAAGGAAAAAATAAAAAAGATTTGCCACTGTAGATTATTATGTATTATTATGTACTGTGCCAGGAATTTTATTGTCGGAGCTGTGAAGATGGCTTGGTGGCTTAGAGTGTTGGCTACACGATCACGAGGACCTGAGTCGGGGTCTCAGCGACCCACAGAACAAGCCGAGCATGGTCTAGAGTGTGCCTGTAACTGCAGTGCTGTGGGAGATGCAGATGGCATGGCTGTAAGTTCAGAGAGAAAGCCTGCCTCAAAGGAACAGGTAGTGAGAGACAGAAGAAAGCCCTAATGCCCTTCTGTAGCTTCTGCATGTGCATGAGTGCATAGAAACGCGTGCGCACCCGCACACAAATACACACGCAAACTAGAAAAACTATTTTTTAGTTTGATTTCATTATATAGCCCTGGATATATAGACAGGCTGGCTGTGAACCCTCTGCTTGACTCTCAAGTGCTGGGATTAAAGGTGTGAGCCCTTTGACCCCAGCCCCACACAAAAGTTTTATTTAAAAATTGATGTCATTCCACTAAATTCATAATTAATATGACCAATTTCTAACACATTAAGAAGCATGTACCTGCTTCATAGAAGATAACAAAGAACGCTGGCAGCCTCACCTACTGAAGTCAGGTTCTCGTAGTTCTCCAGCATTACTTCTCTGTAAAGATTTTTCTGAGTCAGGTCCAATAAAGTCCACTCATCCGGGGTGAACTCCACAGCCACATCATCGAAGGTCACTGAATCCTAAACCATTACACACATGTTGGTTTGAGCCAAATAACAGTCTTGCTAGTATAGCACTCAATGGAAAATTAGGAAGGTGGACCCAATCCTATACATGGTTCTCAGCTGAGCCTCAGGCAGCTGCAGCTTCAACGGCCCAGGAACTCTCTCCCCTGTCCACTGACCCTCTGCTGTTGCATGACTTGACTTTATAAGCATGATTGCCACCAGCACAACTAGGCTAGAAGCTCTTCTGGTCCTACTGTCTCACTGCAGCATATTCCTAAGCAAACTGTAGATAGCTGATAAATAGATCTGAGAAAGGGGTGCTCTCACCTGCCTTACCATCTGTCAGAGCACTCAACAAAACAAAAGACATGCAGTTATTAATAAAGCTCACAATTAGTTAGTGGGGTCCCGTGTCTGTAATCCCCAACACTGGAGAGGGAGGCTGAGACCAGCCAGGGCTATACAGTGAGTTCAAGGTTAGGCTATCTAGCCAGACTCTATCCAAAACAAACAAAGATTAAGCAGTGAAGTTGGGGATGGAGCTCGGTAGCAAAGCATGTGCCTAGCATGTTATCCATGTCAATCCCCAGCCAAGCAAGCATGTCAATAAGCAGTAACAGAAATGCTAGAAGGATTTGCAAGGCTCTGTTCCCCCAGGGAAATTCAACAAGATACACCCCCCTACCCCCCCGGGGGAATGCACTTCCTTCAAGAAGTCCTAGAGACTGAGTCTATCCAAACTCCAGACTCTAGAAGAAAATGCATCTAGATCACAGATGCAAAAGAGAGGGTGTTGTTACCAGACACCCTCTCGCTTTGCCTGGTAACAACTTGCCTGGTAACAACTTGCCTGGCTGTCAGTCACCGTCCCTTCTACCTCTATGTTCGCTTCGTAGACGTAGATAGGCTCTCTAGAAAGAAGGCCTGATAAGAAAGAAAGACGGCATAAAATCCCAGAGCTGCCTGTAACCCCACATTCACATGCCATGAAGTGACTCTACAACTGTGACACTCCCCTGTCATCTGTACATACAGTCATCAAACCACACAATCACATGGTCCTACCAAGAAATGCCACAGCACTCCCCTGGAGTGTCTCCCCTGGAGCCTCCCCTGGAGCCAGAGGGCAAGCCAGAAACTGTGCTGCCAACTGAGAGAGCGTGTTCTCACTTTATAGATAAAGGAACTTAAGGTATAAAAACATTGACTAGGGGCTGGAGAGATGGCACATCGGGTTAATCAGAGTGCTCACACTTGATGCCCAGAGATTGATCCCAGGATCTCACAGGGAAGGAAAGAACTGACCCCCCAAAAGTCCTCTGACTTCTACATTGACCCTCACTCATACAAATACATACACACAATAATAAATAAAGTGTAAAAAGAAACATATGACTGTATATTACCCCTGGTGACAGGACTCATGACAGTTACACGTCTCTTCTGCAAGCATACACACTGGGGCCCTAAATCACAAACCACTATTATACAGCCCACTTCAGCTCATTGTAAATGAACACACAAAACTACTCAAGTCCTGCCCACTGGACTTTGCTGTGCAGGAGAGACCTAAAACAGTCTGAAAAAGAGCTTCAACAAGGACTTACCATGGGACAAATCAATGGCTGCCATCCCGTGATGCTGATGGTGAAATGTGCCTGAACACTCCCTTTCCCTGATGCCAAGATCACTTCGGGACAGCTTATGAATCTAAGTGGACAGAGGCAATCTCCATTCCTCTTAATACAGGTTATATGGAGTCCTGTTCACATCAATCATTAATCAACAACATCGAACGTCAGTCATCAATCATCACACAGTAGTGCTCACTCTCTGCAGATAATATATGTGAAACCCACCAGCAGACATCTACTCACTAACGGTAGCCATATGCATACCGATTAACCTTTACTACAGAAGTTGTGCTAGGACCTTTACATACATAAGCTCACCTGCTACCATAACCACCCTACACAGGAGATACCGTTACCCACACTGAAACAGCCACATTCAGGCAGCACTAGTAGTCAGTCTAGGATTACCCAGTTTGGAAATGAACTGAGAACTGATGAAGCTGAGTTTGTCCAAAAAGCTTGATTTTCTATGACTGCTACTGCTCCCTAACATGACGAGAAGATATGGACCCACCACAGCATTATTCAGGAGTCACTAGTTCCATATGTAAGTGACTACTTCACATGTACATATTATGACTTAATTTTAAAACACTAAAATTGAAATATTCTTTTAAATCAACATGACTATTATCTGACAACTCTGAAGTCTGTGTGGCACAGGGCCTGACAGTACACACTGATAATACTAGCACTGAAGAGGCCAAGGCAGGAAGACTGTAAGTTAGAGCCTCAACTACATTAAAAACAACTGTTCTTTAAAAACTAAAAACAC
This sequence comes from Rhynchomys soricoides, assembly GCA_019843965.1. NCBI lineage: Eukaryota > Metazoa > Chordata > Mammalia > Rodentia > Muridae > Rhynchomys > Rhynchomys soricoides. Next base: position 252,724 of record JADRCH010000163.1, read on the forward strand.
AAATAAAACAAAAACCAAGTTTAGAATAGGATATCTATTGAATCTACTTTTTCTTTTCCTTCTTTCTTCTTTGAAGGACAGACTCCCATACTGTGATACAAGGGCTGCCCTTAAACTCTTACACCATGTGGCTGAGGATGACTTTGAACCTCTGATCCTTCTGCTTCTGTAGCTCACAACGACTAGTATTACAGATGAGTTCCTCCATGCCTGGTTTGCGGGGTGCTGAGGATAGAATTCAGAGCTTTGTGTGTATGAGCCAAGAACTATACCACGGGGCTAACCTCCCTGCCCTGTGTGTGTGACTGAACTGTACCCGGGGCCTCAAGCTAAACACACACTCCAGCACTAATCTACATCCCCAGGTTCTGAATCTTTTAAAACTGCTCGTCTCATTTAGTATAAACATAAATCAAACATGTCTGGAAAGAACGTAAGCATCTGAATTTTGTATTGTGCACTAAAATGGTATTTTCAATACACGAGTTAAAATAAAAACATTATTACAAATAATCTTACCTCTTCTATTTCATTTACTGGAGGTACTGGAGGTACTGATTTATTTCCAGTCTGGTTTATTCTTTAATTCTTTCAGCAAATTATTAGGAAGTCCTATTCCTGTGGTAGGTAGGCATGAGCAGAGCAGGGAAGGACACAGAAAATATGTTGCTCTGTAAAGATCTAGAAGTCCTATGGGGAAATAAAATCATAACAAAAAAAGAACTGATATATTACTTCATAAGTACTACAAGAACAAGCAAGCGGGTGAGGGGAGTCCTGCATTGCACACACAGGAAGCACAGACTGAAAACTGGTTTGGGACAAGATGGAAACACAGTGAGAACTAACACTGGCTGTATCACCTTTGACCCAGAGAACACAAGAATTGACAGCTATTTTATTTTTTTTAAGAAAAAGGAACTGAGGTGCAGTAGAGATGGCTAGGTGTCTTAAGGGCACTGGCTGCTCTTCCAGAGGACCTGGGTTCAATTCCCAGCACCCACCTAGTGGTTCATATTACTGTGACTCCAGTTCCAGGGGATCCAAAACCCTCGAGGACACCAGACAGAAAAGTGGTACACACATATGCTGGTAGAAACCCATTCATATAAAAAACATAATAATAATCATAATAATAATGATGATGATAATAAACAATTTTAAATTTTCTTTAAAACCTAAAAAAAAATGAAAGAAAGAAGAAAGAAATTTTAAAACTACCCACTGAAGAGACAGTTCAGTCAGTAAAGCACAAGAACCCACATGAAAATCTGGGCAGTGTCTGGAGGCTCACTGGTCATTCTCATCACATTACAGAGTTCTGATGTAGCAAGAGATACTGTCTCAAAAACAAGGATGGATGAGGAACAGAGAGATAGCTGAGCAATTAAAAGCACTTGCTGCTCTTGCAGAGGGCCTCAGTTCAATTCCCAGCACCCACATCCAGCAACTCATGCCACTGTTAACCCCAGCTCCAGGACATCTAATGGCCTCCTCTGGCCCCCCAGTGTACCCAGACATGGCAGACCAAACACACAATAAATAACATTTAAACTAAAACTTAATAATAATAATAATGTAAAGAGTAACTGCAGAAGATACCCAACATTTACCTCAGGCCTCTACACACGCACACACTAGCTCGGAGCACAAGTACTAGGGTCCTTCTTTTTGTGATGCTGCGGACAGAACCTAGGACTCTGAGCACAATAGGCAAGTGCTCAACCACTGAAGCTGTATGCCCAGCCAGAGAGGTTGACTTTCTCCTTTTCAAGTTTGTTTTCATTTTTTCAGCAAATTTTCTTTTTTTCTTTTATTGTTATCTTGCAATAAATAGTTTAAAAACTGGCTCTTTAAGAAAATGAAACAAAGCAACCATGATAGCCAGGTAGGTATAATGGGGGAGGCTTTGTAATCTCCAATACAGAAGCAAAAAGACTTCAAAGCAGCTAAATAACAATGTTATCTTTTAAAAACACCAGACCTGTAATCCCAGCTACTGGGAGGCTGACAGAAAGATAAACTAAAAGCCAGCTTAGGCTACAGAATGACTTCAAAGCCAGCCTGGGAAAGCTATTAGGCTCCTGTCTCAAAAGTGAAAAAGGGCTAAGGATAGCTCAGTGTTAAAGCACTTGCCTAGCAAGCATGTCACACCCTAGGTTCAATTCCCAGCACCCAACCTACCCCCTCCCTCATCCCCCACCCCACATACAAATAAGGGCCAGAGAGATGGCTGGGCAGGCAAAGGTTCTTACTGCTAAGCCTGAAGACTTGAGTCCTCTCTCTCCCCAAGTCCCATGTGGCAGACCGAAAGAAGTGACTCCTGAACACTGTCCTCTGACTGCCACATGACACTGTGCTCTTTCCCCACAAATAATGCTAAGATTTCACAAAACCAGTAGAGCGGCAGCCCAGCAAGTGCTCTACAAAGTGGCTCTTCAGTGAACTCTGGGAGGCCTGGAGCTCATTACCCACCAACCAAACCCACCCCACCCCACCCACACACAATCTCTATGCAGCCTTCTCTACAGCTGATGAATCCCAAATTCTGGGCTAATGTCCTAAAAATCACATTTAAACTCCAAAGACAGATAGTGCCCAGTAAAATTATTCCTACAGACTCGTCCTTCTGGTCCATTGCTAATCCATGCTGGGGCCTCTCAAATACAGGAAGTAGCAGTGTTCCTTACAGTGGGAAAGCTATCCAGTAAAATCACATGACTCACATTGTTATCTGTGGGTGACTGCAATACAGTGCCAACTATGGCAGCCGCCTGGAAAGGCCAAACAAATGTGGGGTTCGCTGCCAGCAATACCAGTTAACTGTTTCCTTCTCAGCCTACATAGAGATAGAACTTGAGACATTGTATTACTTCATAGCCCAAGCTGATCTCAAAATTACAATTCTCCAGTCTCAGCTTTCCTATGGAGTGTTTTGTGGTTGCCATCAGGTCTAACCTGAGTTTCACTCCCAGATCTCTAAACTGTCCTCTGGCATCAGTTATATGCATGGCATGAGCATACCTAATTACACTATGCAAAATAAATAAACGGACTTTTATTTACTTGTGCATGTGGTTGTGCAGGCATATATGAAAGCCAGATTCATGTCTAGTATCTTCCCTACGGCTCTTATTTTTTGAGAGAGTATCTCTTTTTTTTTTTTTTTTTTTTTCAAGACAGGGTTGCTCTATGTGGCCCTGGCTGTCCTGGAACTCACTCTGTACACCAGGCTGGCCTCAAACTCAGAAATCCAGAGAGAGAATCTCTTAACTAAACTTGGGGGTTTCTGTTTAGACTAGACTGGCAGGTCAGTAGCTGTGATGCTTTGTAGATGCTTGGCCCAGGGAGTGGCACTATAAGGAGGTGTGGCCTTGTTGGAGTAGGTGTTGTCACTGTGGGTGTAGTCTTTAAGACCTTCATCCTAGCTGCCTGGAAGTCAGTCTTCCACTAGCAGCCTTCAGACGAAGAAGTAGAACTCTCAGCTCTGCCTGCACCACGCATGACTGGGTGCTACCATGCTCCCGCCTTGATAAAGGCGGACTGAACCTCTGAACCTGTAAGATAGCCTCAATTAGATGTTGTCCTTCTAAGAGCGGCCTTGGTCATGGTGTCTGTTCACAGCAGTAAAACCCTAACTACGACAGACGTTGGTACCAGGGACTGGGGTATTGCTATGATTGGCCTGACCATGTTTTTGTTTGGAAGAATCTGGATTTGGGGACTTTGGGTTTGGAAGGCAGTGGAATGCTTTAAGTGGAGCTTAATGGGCTATCCAAGGAGGAGTGTGGACGACTGTGTTGCTGAGAGTGATTTGAAGTGTGCAGACCTGGCCCAAGAGATTTCAGGAGAGACTGTTTTTGTGGTATTTTGGTGAAGACTGTGGTGACTTTTGCTGTTGTCTGAAGGGTCTGCCTTAGGTTAAGATGAAGAGATTTATGTTAATTGTATTGACAAAGGAAGTCTCAAAAGAGCCCAGCAGAGGCTTTGTTCTCTGGTTTAGTCTCGTAAAGAGTGTTTTAATGAAAAAGAACAAGCTCAGAAAGCGACCTCATCAATGGTTCATCAATCTGATGCGTTCATTACACAACAGGTGTCGTAATGTTTCTGTTGCTGTGGTAAAAGAACCTGACCAAAGTAACTGAAGGAAAGTTTATTTTGGTTCACAGTTCTAAGGACGGTCTACAATGGCGAAGTCATGACCGTAGGAGCTTGAAGCATCTGCAGTCAGGAAAAGGCAATAAATAATGTTGCTCAGTTCCTTCATCTCAGTCCAAGACCCAGTCCATACAATCATGCTATGTAGACTTAGGGTGCCACCAACCTAAATTAGCCCAATCTAGATCATCTCTCCCAGCTATGTCAGAGGCCCCTTTCCTGGACAAGTCTAGCACTATCAAGTGGGAAACCAGTATAAACCATCTGAGGCGTCCTTAATGAGATGGTAGCTAGGACCCAGGCGGAGGAAGGAGGTCACTGGGGACTGCCTATGAAGGTTTGTCTTGTCCCTTGCCCCTTTACATGGTTTTTTGTGTTCTGGCTGTCAAGAGGTACACAACCTCCTTCACTGCATGATTTTGCATCTTGATGCTCAGTATCACCTAAGGTCTAAAGCCATGGGGCACAGAGACAGATCACAGACAGAAACTTCTGATAAATGGGCCTAAATTCATCTTTCACGGAGAGTAGCATTGCATCTTTCTCTCAGGTGTCTGTCAGTGACAAACACAGGAGTCTGGATGGAATATACAAGCAAGAGTCGTGGAGGGATTTAACAGGTATCAATGGGTCACAATCAATGGTGACAATGAAGAAAGCTTGAGGCACAGACCATCCTTATTACACTAGCAAACATGGCTGACTTGGCTGAGTGATACTGTGGCATTTAGAAGATACAATGTTTATATTTACAATACTACAATACAAGGGTTGGAGATGGCTCAGCAGTTAAGAGCATTTGCTGCTCTTCCACATAGTGGCTAACCACTGACTCTGTAACACCAGGATAAGGGGATCAAATGCCCTCTTGTGGCTTCCATTGGCACGATACATACATATGGTGCACAGACATACATGTAGTCAAAATACCTGTACACATAAAGAGTGTTCTGTTTTGTTTTTAATTTAAAGTGCAAGTGGCTGGGTTTGTACTACAGTTAGTACTGCTTGCAAAGAATGCACAAAACCCTGGATTATACTTCTAGCACCATATAAATCAGGTAGGGTAGGGTGAGTCTCTAATCCTAACTCTCAGAGGACATAGAGGAAGGAGGATTAGACATTCAAGGCCACCCTCTGCTACATAGTGAGTTCAAACCAGACTGGGCTATCTGAGATGCCATCTTTTAAAAAAGAAAAATTACAAATACAAGTTGTGCATGGATGCTGAGGAGCAAAGACTGACTTTGAGGCCAGCAGAAGGAAAACGGTGAGACCTTGTCAAACAAGAACAGAAGAGGCTTAGAGGGAGCTCATTGGCAGAACACTTGCCTAATATTCCTGAGGCAGAGGACTTCATGGTCAGCACCATAACAAAATACAATAAACTATTCAATGCAGGGGCCAGAGACATCTTTGAGGTTAACAGTATTTGCTACTCTTGAGGGAGCTCCACGGTTGATTCCTAGTACCCCATTGCATCTCACAACCATCTGACACTCTCATCTGGACTCTGAGATCACTGCATGCACATGGCGCACAGACACACAGGTAAGCACAACACTTATACAAGAAGACCTCTGCAGTGCACCTAATGAAGAGTGTAGAAGGTGAGGAAGGCTCTCTGGGACTCAAATGAAAGCCACATCTTAAGCTTCCACCACATCCTGAGCTTCCTTGACCAGGAAAACATTACACCCACTGGTTGTTCAGGAGAAAATCTTCCACCGACTTGAAAACCCCCATTCCAGGGAGATGGCTGGAAGCAGGGAGCTCATTTCTCTAATGAACTTTCAAAAGCACTTGCTGTTGTAACTCGACTCACAAGTAGTACAAAACCCAGGGACAAGCTACCGTACAACACAAGAGCCAATACCCCACACGATAGAACAGCACGCTGGAAATACAAGTCTCGACACACCACATTATACAATACACCCACTGAACCCACTTACCATGACCAACAAATAAGTAGACAGCCAGTGGAGGGTGGTGTGGGCATGAGATTGTATATGGCTATACGTAAATGCATGTGTACATGCTGAGGCCAGAGGAAAAGGAAGGAGGCCCTTTGACCTATATATGGTCAAAATATATGCACACACACAGAGTAAGTAAAAATAAATGTTTAAAAAAAAAAACCCAACAGTCTGAGGATGTAGCTCAGTTGACAGCATGCTTGCTCACTCATGAAGCCTTGTCTACATCCCCAGCACATTAGCCAGCCTGGTGATGAGACCTGTAAACCCAGCACGTGGAAGGTGACAAAGTCATCCTTGGCTAATGAGTGAGCTCCAGGCAAGCTGGGGATAAACAAGACCTTGCCTTATAAAAAGTTAATTTTTCTAATCTGAATAAAACCTTCTATAATCTTCCCAGGTATAGGCTACCTAGCAGCCAATGAAAAGAAGGAGTTACTGGGATGGCAGTAGGGCTTAGTGGGTTAAGACCGGCCACCTGAGTTAACTCCTGAACCTACAGTGGGAGGAGAAAACTCAAAGTGGCATGCACGTGCTCACTCTCTCACACACAGATCAGAGAGTGACATGTACCCACAATCAATCAATCAATCAATCTCTCTCACACACACAAATACACACACACACACACACACACACTATTCTTTGGGAAGGTGGAGTTGGAGACAGGGTCTCACTACGTAGCCTTGGCTGACCTGGTACTCACTATGTGGACTAGGTTGGCTTCAAACTCACAGATCTGTCTGCCTCTGTCTCCAGTCCCCAAGTACTGGGATTAAAGACCACCATGCCTGGCATAAATTAATAAATTTTGAAGAAATATTTTTACTTGCTCAGTTTCCAAGGGACCAGCCCAGGGGCGCTTGGTACATACATGTGCTTGGGCAGGGCAGATAAGGTTCTTCACAAATGGCAGGCAGGAAGCAGAGCAGCACAGCAACAAGAAGCAAAGACAAGACACAACCCCCAAGAACATGGGGGTTCTTGCCTTCCTTCAGTCAGGCCCCATCATAGTTTACACAAACTATGCAATAGTTTACAAAACCTTTGAATCCATCAATGGATCAAATCATTCATTAAGTTAAAGACCTCACAATCTAATCTTTTCTGGAAAGACCCTCACAGAAATACCCAGAGCACACACCGTGTTCATCCACATAGCTGCAAATGATAGAATTTTCTTCTTTGTAAGCCAGTCTGTAGAGTCACTTTTTAAGAACTGAGACCAAGAAGGTGTTCTGCAGAAGCTTGGGCTGCAGTCTAAGCTTCTCCAGTATTTGCTTACATGATCTTGCAGACTAGGAAAAGTAGCACACTGCTAACAGTCTCAGACACAGACCATGAAGAGACTCAGTGTCAGTCTTCAGGTAACACGGACCAAAGCTATGATACTTTCTGGATGAAGCTATCCTCAAAAGGAGGAACATCTTAGCCCTGCCATATAATAAAGGTTGAACAACTACAAGCCATCAACGTGTCAAATGGCTGGCATTTCCTAAAATTAATGACTCACCTGGCCCATCCAGCAATATGTTTGGGCATGCAACAGCAACCTGCCATCAAAGAATGGTAGAGAAAACACTGCATTCAAGCCGGGAGTGCCAGTGCTCTACACCTGTAATTCCAGCACTCAGGAGGCTGAGGCACAAAAGTCAACCCCAGTCTGACAATTAACCAAGACCCTGCAGCAAAACAAAGCCACTGGATGTGCTGCTGATGACTCAATGGCTAGCATGCTTGGCTAGCATCCATAACACCCTGGGTCCTGTCCCTAGCGCTACATGAAACCAGGAGCAGGAGCATATGCCTGGTGCCAACACTATGAAGGTAGAGGCAAGAGGGTTGGTCATCCTCAGAGTTCAAGGACTACATACCCAATCTCCCCACAAAAAGGAAGAAAAAAAATTAAGATCCTAAGTTCTGTGAGCACAAATAAACTTCAAGAACTTGTGGCAAGAGCTTGTTACAGATTATTTCAACACTGGTTTTAGTTGCATACGAACTTAGGGCAAGACCTACTTCACAAATGAGCCTGCATGACATACCACCACCAAAGGAGAGCAAAGAGATGAAGTTCTGTGGTCCCCCTGAACTCTGAAGATTTATATTTATAGAAAATCATCCCAGAGGCTGAAAGGTAGGCAAAGTGTTTGCCTTACAAGCATGAAGAGCTCAGAAGAAATCCCCAGAAATGCAAAACCCGTAAGCAGCCATAACATGAACGTCAGTATCCAGGGTGCCTACAGGGAGGTGGGAGGTAGAGAAGCAGCCCAGAAATGTACACACTCACATACCTCATACACACTCACACACGTCACACACACTCAC
>JADRCH010000163.1:266641-309291 GCA_019843965.1 Rhynchomys soricoides
CCCCAGAACGGGAGTTGCAGATGGTTGGGAGCCGCCCTGTGGATGTTAGAAATTGAACTCACGTCCTCTGTAAGGGCGACCAGTGTTCTCAACCACCGAGCCCCCTTGTGTGTTTATGTCTTGCTATACAGCCCTGAGCTGCCTCAAATGTGCAACGATACTCCTGCCTGTCTCCACTACCCATTTGCTAGAATCAGAGTTTGTAATTTGGTTTATAACTGCTCACAAAATAAATATTTTCTTTAAAAAAAAAAAAAGTTTGTGTACCACCAAAAAAAAAAAAGTGAAATTACTGTCAACCCTGGCGTTAACTCTTGAAGCTCTCCTCCTGCACTGTACACATATAATTAGTCACTGCTTACCATGCTCCCCTTACCTCCTACGCCCTTCGCTTTCAACGTGGTTATTCCTATGCCCTGTCATTTAGTCTCAACTTAGAACTCACTTCTCTTGGGAGTGAGTATGATCAAAATACATTATATGAATTATTAAAATGTCATAATAAACCCAATATTTTATACAATCAACATTGTCAAATATATGGAACATCTGTGCTGGGAGCAAGGAAGACAAAGACAAGGAGGAGGAGGAAGAGGAAGAGGAAGCAGCAGTAGCCACCCCAGCCCCAGCCCCAGAGAAATGGCTAAGTGTGTAAAGGCATTTGCCACCAAGCCTAAAAACCTACAGTTCCCTGAGTTCAATTCCTAGGACCCACATGATGAAAGGAAAGAATGGAGTCCTGACACATACTCCAGGATACACATGCACTCATGTGGACAAAAGAAAATGTAGTTGAAGCAGTTAAAAGACTGGGGATATAGCTCAGTGACAGGCATCTATTTATCATGTCCAAGGCCCTAGGTTCACCACCCCCAGTCTCTGTCTCTCTGTCTGTCTCTCTCATCTCTCTCTTACACACACACACCTTACCTTTGGTGTACTCTCATATAACAAGGGTATATTAACTCAAAAGCTCAGTAGAGTGTATTAACTTCCAAAGCTCTGATCAATTTGTAATACATTTATTCAGTACTGTAAGAACAGGCTTAATAAGCTGGATTTTTTTCACTATCTCCCCTTCACTGTCGTGCTGAAGATGAAACCCAGGGCCTCACACATTCTAGGCAAGAGCTATACCACTTCACTCAGAAACCCAAGCATCAGTTAGTCCACAGGGAAAAAGAATCAAAAATAGAGAAAAAATTTTAAATGGAGAAAAATGCCAAAAGAAGCCATCAAAATATACACAGAAATGCGGAAAATACCTCCTTAAAAGTTACTATAACAAACAACATGAGCCACCCTAGATTCGAAGATCCTAAAAAGATATCTGAAAATTTCAATGTAAGAACCTTAAAAAAGGAACTTATCAGTTAAAAGTACAGACTGCTCTTCCAGAACCAGAGATCTGGTTCCCAGCACCACACCAGGTGGCTCACAACCTCCTGTAATCCAGTTCTAGGGAATCCAATGACCTTTTGTGACATCCCAGGGCACTGCACTCAAGGACATAAACCCACACCCCATACACAAACATTTAATTTAAAAAAATAACAATTTAAAATATATTAAACAACAAAAATGCCTTAAAGAGGTCTGGGTTTATAGTTCAGTGGTAGAGAACTTACCAAACATGCCCTAGATTCAATTTCCAATATTAGAAAAAAAAACAAAGAAACTTTGAAAAGATCTTAGATGCAAAAACACCCCCAAACCTATTTTATAACAATGAAGAATTCTGATTTCACACAAAGAAGATATTAGATGATATTACTGTTTTTAATTTTCTTGGCTGAAAGATCAGTTTTAAGGTCTTACTGGGTCAATAACATCGGGGTTTTTTTTTTTTTTTGGTTTTTTTTTTTTTTAAGAAAATGTATTACCCCATTACGTAAAAGTATCATGCCTGAAATTCTCAACTTATTCTCAAATAGTTCAACATAAACTCTATTTTTCCTTGGAAAAACGAAACAGTTCAATCAGTACTAAGCTAACAAAGCCTCCATTTTTTTAAAGTCTGCAAGGAGGCACAGGCCTACAACATTCAGACAATAGCTAACTATTTGGGCTAGGGTGTAGCTCAGCAGGAGAGTGCTTAGTAGCATCATGAGGCTCTGAGTTGCACCCCCAGCATCAAATGAAGAGTAACTTGGTATGCTTACTTTTCTTCAACACAAAGACCCGGGTTTTGTACGTTTATTTTACATACAGATAAATGCATCCTGCAAAAGTCTACAACGAAGTTGCCTTTTTAAAGAATCAGAATGCAATGTGTCTCAGGTAAACATATGTCCCACAGAAGCGAAATAACAGGACAAAGCATTCCTTTCCACACACACACAAAAAGAAAAACAAGAGGAAAAGGCTGTGTCCTCACCCACCTTCCAGCCAAAGCTCGGCTGCAGCAAACAGAATCGCCCGGTCCAAGAATGGAAAATGCAGCGACTCAATGTGATGCCAATGGCGTTAAGTCTATTCTTTCTGGGGAGGAAACCAATTCCACGAACGTTACTTTACACGGGCTAAGGTGGATGCAAACAGCTCAAGGCTGAGTCGGGATGCGTACTCGGGCCGCGGCACCTGGAAAGGCTGCAGAGCCCGGGAAGCCGCGGGACCCCGCGGACTGAGCCCGGCCCGCCTCCCCGCAGAGGCCTACCGAGTCCTCTCCCTCCCCGTGGCGCCCCCGCACATCCTCACCGAATCCTCACCGAGCTGCGTGGAGAGCCCTCGGACAAACGCCGAGAAGGTCTCAGAGCTCGGAGAAAAGGGGGGGGGGGGTCCACTGGTCGTGACGTCACTTCCATTTCCGGCCTGGAGTTCTCGGCCACGTTGGAGCTCTCCAGGCTGGAGAGAAAAACTTGTTTGTTCCCGAGTCCTGGCAGTTGCCCTCTTTTTCGGGTGGGCTCATAAGGGGAGTTGAGACTGGAAAAGAGCCAAGAGGTCGAAGTCAGAAGCGAGACCTTGAAGGGGGGTGCAGTGCGGGGGCGGGGCGAGAGGCGGGACCAGGCTGGGGTGCGCCTTGCTTGATGGCGGACCGGTGGGGCGAGGATGGGGGTGGGGACGCCCCGGTGGAGATGCTGCTGACAAAAGCTTTTCTCTCCCGCCTCTCCCTCCCGCTCACGGTGCCCTTAGCCATGTTGCACAATCTGCAAACCCAGGAAAAATGATCCGTCTGTCCCATTCAGTTACTGCTGTCTCCAGACACCTTTATGTCGACCTGTCTTTGTCTCGGGACACTGCTAACACACCTCAGTCGTTGATTCTGTCATGTTTTCAGGATAAAGATACTACTCCACCATCACCACCCAGGGCTCAGTTTGGTAGAGCCCCTGCCTAGCTTCACGAAGCCCTGGGATCCATCTCCAGTACCATAAATGGTACTCGCGTCCTTAGGGACTGGAGACCAGGTTCAAGGCCAGCCTTGGCTACATAGTAAATTCAAGGCCAGCCTGCTTGGGATACATGAAACCCTGTATCCAAAATGCTTAGTCCCTAACATTTTTTTTTTTTCCTGATTTTTAATGAGAGTGGGGGATGTGTATGTGTGTGCATGTGTTTAACAGAATAAGCAGGCACGTACATGGCAGTGTATGGCAGTCTGGGGGGCAACTTTCAGGAGTCGGTTCTCTTACAGTGGGTTTCAGGACTGCAAGTCAGCTTCTCCTTCACCCACTGAGCCAGCCTTTTGGCCCAAACGACTTACTTTTTTAGAGGCTGTTTAACAACTTGGGTGTTTTCTATTTTTGGAGTAATTCAGAGTAAAACTAGGTCAGGCATGGTGATAGGCACTTTTAATCCAGCCCTCAGGAGGCAAATACAGGTGGATCTCTGCATTCAAGGCCAGACAGGGATATAAACGATTTCATAGTTTCATATGTGTTCTAGCTTTTAGTGGGGGTGGGGGGGTGGGGGGGTATGTCTGTGACTGACTGTGAGTATATAAGTCATGAACCTAGAAAAGGGACCATGAATAGGGGAACAAAAGAAATTTGTTAAAGAAATTTCTCTATTTTTAAAGAAGTTGGGCTAGAGAGATTGCTCAGTGGTTAAGAACTCGTGTTACTTTTCCAAAGGACCCTGGTTCAATTCCCAATACCCATACAGCAGCCCACAACAGTGTAACTCCTGTTCCAAGTATACCTGATACCTCTTCTGTCCTTCTTGGGCATGAGACAGGCATGTCATGCCCAGACACACATGCAGGAAAACCAGCCATACCTCCACCATAAGGAAGTGGAAATGAATTAAATTGGGAGGAAGAGGAGGGTACATATTGGGGAGGTGGGGCCTGCAGAAGTAAATGACAGTCACCCAAAACTAGGTATGAATGAAAATGGTTAACAGAACCTTATTACCCTGCCACTAAAACGCAGGCAAGGGCTAGAGAGGTGGTTCAGCAGGCAAGCGTATTTGCAGATCTTTGTTAGGACATGAGTTCGCGTCCCAGCATCCATGTCAGGCAGCTAACAACCATTACTAACTGCAGCTCCAGGGGATCTGATGCCCTCTTCTGGCATCTGCAGCCACCCACACAAATACACATGAATAAAAAATCATTTGGGAGTTCGAGGCCAGCCTGGTCTACAGCAAGTTCCCGGACATCCAGGCTACACAGAGAGACCCTGTCTCAGAAGACCAAACTAAACCAAACAGCAACAAAAAGCTTTAATAAAAGAATAATAACACTATGGTAATTCATATTTATTTTTTGTCATGCATGGGTTTTCATTTCACTTGAGTATATACCTAGTAGTGGACTTGCTGGATTGTATACATTAAGAATAGATAAACAGGCTAGAGAGATGGCTCAGTGGTTAAGAGCACCAACTGCTCTTCCGAGGTCCTGAGTTCAATTCCCAGCAATATATGGTGGCTCACAACCATCTGTAATGGGATCTGATGTCCTCTTCTGGTGTGTCTGAAGACAGCGACAGTGTACTCATATAAATTAAATAAATAAATAAATAAATCTAAAAAAGAAAACTTTAAAAAGGAGAGAGAATATGTAGAAAGGGGCTGGAGAGATGGCTTAGAGGTTAGGAGCAGTTGCTGCTCTTCCAGAAGACCCAGTTCACAACTGTCTGCAACTCCAGTTCCATGGAAACTGACACTCTCATGTAACCATACATGCAGCATAATCCACATAAAATAATAAGCAAATAAATCATAAAAATAATGTATAAACAGTTTGGGGGGGTCTATGAGACCTCATTGGTCCCAGTAACTCCAAAAGAGAAGTTGCCACTTGCCTCTGGCTCTTACAGTCTTTCCGCCCCCTCTTCTGAGATGGTCCTTGGACCTTGGAAGAAGGGGTGTCAGATGGGTGTCCCGTTTAAGGCTAAGCACCCCGCAGTCTTCTCCTCTGCATCTCCACAGTCGTGGGCCTGTGGCAGGCAGGCAGGCCTTTTATTGTAGCTCTCAGTGTTCACAGCTACCTAAGACTGATGGTTACCTGTAAGATTGGTGAGAGTGGCCCAGTCCATGCCTGGCACCGGACTTTTTTAATCTGTTAGCCTGTGTCTAGTAGGTACATTGTCACCCCATTATAGGGTAAGTTCATTACAATTTTGTATACATGTATCTATTCTAGGAGGCTTCTGCAGTAGACTTTCATATGGCTCCTTTAAAAGGTCTTAGTGTCCTCTCATTTTGGATCCCCTTCTCTACCTCGCCCTCCCAAGTCCACCCCATTTAACCCTTTATTCTCTGCCCCCCTGTAATCACTACATCACATCCCCTTCCTCCCACCTCCCCCTCTACAGCCCTCTACTTGCTTGATCTCTGTGGGCACTACCAATGAAATACGCATGCATGTCTAAAGATTCTAACCTACCGCTTACAAACGAAAGACAGTGTGGTCTTTGTCTTCCTTAGTTTGTGTAACCTCACTCAGAATGCTTACTGCCAGCCCTATCCATTCACCTGAGAAGTTCGTTTTCTTAACAGCTGAATAATAATCCACTGGGTAAATGTCCCCTATTGTCATTATCTGTTTGCTGGTTGGTGGACATCTCCGCTGTTTCCATTCCCGGGCTGTTGCACCCCGTCTCAGTGCACAAACAAGCACCTCTGTAGTAGGATGTACAGCCCTATCTATGCCCATGAACAGCAGAGCTGGATCCTGTGGTGGATCTAGCTCTTGGAGGATCCCCCACACTAATTTCCAGGGTCAGTGTTCCCCTGACCCACATCGGCGTCTGCTGTGATTCTTTTCACCTTAACCCTTCTGACTAGGGTAACATAAAATCTATCATTTCACTCCATACCTTCCAGAACTTCACGGTAAGAACCCATTGCTGAAGACACCGCATACTTAAGTCATAGGACATGGAAAAATCAGGCTGGTACTGACCTTAAAGCGTCATACCTACTGGCCAGCTATCATAATGCTGGAAGATACTGCATGCCACCAAAGGAGAAAAGGAATCACCAACCTTACCCAGCTGTGAACAGTGAGAACTACTATTGACTATGCCAACAAGATACGCCCATTGGTGCAAAACTGGAATGAATGGTAAGAGAGTAAGCAGCCACTCTCTGGCCACCTCCATCTTTTGGCAAGGAGCCTCTCGAGTCATACCTGGTACCATTATCAGGGCTGAGGGGAGCCAGGTCATAGGCCTATGAGAGAATGACTACTATTACTCTTCTACACGGACACAGTATTAAACCAACTCCTAATGACTTGTCATTATACCATAGATTACTGCATCTCTCAGCCCTCAGAGAAGCTTCTTTTTGCAATAGATTGTGGTTAAGTGCTGAATTGTAAAGTTCTGTAACTGCTCTGCTTCAAGAACCCGCCAGCATGCTTCAGGAAGGTTCGATCACCGAGCTGTATCCCTAACCTCATTTTCACTTTGTTTTGTAAAACTGAAACTCATGTCACCCAGGCTGACCTTCAACTTACTATGTAACTAAGGATGGCCTTGAACTCCGGATCCTCTGGCTTCACTTTCCAAATACTGCAATTGCAGGTGTGTGACACCATGACAGTCTTTTCATGTCTTGATGGGGAAAGGGAGCAGGTGGGGCAGGGACACACGAGGAAGGACAGAGGGAAGGAAGGAAGCCCAGCAAGGTGGCTCAGTTAGTAAGGATGCTTCCTGTGCTGGCCTTGCTACCTGAGTTTGGTCCCCAGAAAGGCGGAACAGAGAGCAGGCTCCACAAAGTTTTCCTTGGAATTTTACATATGCTAAGTGACACACACGTGCCACCTTCGCAGGCTTAGGTTTTCCTTACTTGTATTCATTTTGTTCCTTCATAAAAGCGATCCACAGAGCATGCAAGGTGTGGAGGTTACTGTAAAGGTGATCACATTCCTAGTAGGTAGTTCATGGGTGGGTCATATGCAGAAATGAAAGTGCCGGCCAGAGCTATTCCAGTGTGAAGCATCTTGAGTTGATCTACACCTTTGCTTTTATTTTTTTTAATCACATTTATTTGTGTATATGCGTATGCATGCCTTGGTGCATGAGGAAGTCAGAGAACAACCTGCAGGGGAGTTGGTGCCCTTCTTTCACCATGTGGATCCCAAGGATTGAACTCTGATCATTAGGTTTAGTGGCAAGCACCTTTACCCGCTGAGCCATCTCAAAGCCCAATACCTTTGTATTATAAACCAGAGACAGTATCAAGCCAGACGAGCTGGTACTGTTGAGACAAACAGGCAACTGAGTGTTTTGCAGCTTTTCCTTATCAGCTGACTGGTGTCCTTGGACTCTACAAATATAGAAATAGAGAGCAATGGCTATCAAGATGGCCCAGTGAGTAAACATGCCTGCCACCGAGCCCTATGAACCAGAGATTGATCCCTGGACCCAAATGGTTCAGAAGGGAGAAGAGCAGGTCCCCCAGGTTGCCGTCAGACCTTCATACATGCGTCCCAGCCCACATAGAAAATAAATAAATAAAATGTAGATGTGGCAAGCTGGACATGATGGCGCATGCCATCCCAGCACCTGGGAAGTGGAAGCAAGAGGGTCAAGAGTTCGGAGCAAGCCTTGGCGAAACACTCCAAAGATCGGGAGGTAGGTCTGACAGCTGCCAATTAGCTCATTTGTCATTTCCCTCTCCGTTTGCCTGAGCCGCCTACATTTTTTTTCTTTTTCTTTGGTTTTTCGAGACAGGGTTTCTTTGTGTAGCCCTGGCTGTCCTGGAACTCACTCTGTAGACCAGGCTGGCCTCGAACTCAGAAATCCGCCAGCCTCTGTCTCCCGAGTGCTGGGATTAAAGGCATGTGCCACCACTGCCCGGCCTTATCTTGTTTGTTTGTTTGTTTGTTTGTTTTGTTTGGGGTTTTTTTTGCACATTTTTAATTTATTTATGGAAAAAAAAAAACCTAAAGGCAATACTTACTATAAAGGTTCGTGGGGCAAGCAGGGTATCTCAGTGGGTAGCGGCACTTGCCTTGAAGGCTGAAAACCTGAGCTTAATTCCCAGGCCCCCAATAGTAGAACGAGAAGACCAATTCCCACAAGTTTCCTTCTAACATGCCCACACACATACAAACTCAAAATAAACAAACGTAATAAAATATATACATAGGATGGATAACGGAGAGATGGCTCAGCAGTTTAAGAGCACCGGCTGCCCTTCCAGAGGACCCGGGTTCAATTTCCAATACACCCACATGGTGGCTCACAATTGTTATAACAACAGATTCAAAGGATCCAAAACCCTCTTCTGACCTCCATGGGCATCCAGCACACACATCATGCGCAGACTGAAATGCAAATGAAGCACCCATACTTGCTTATACAATACATTCAATATTACATACTATTACTACACAATACTTGCTATTATATAGAATTATACTTAATATTGTATAGTATGTTGTATATTTAATATTACATAAGATATGATGTATTTGATATTAATACATATGGCTCAAGTATTTAAAGCATGTGCTGCTCCTCCCGAGGACCCAGGTTTGATTTCCAGCACCTACATGACAGATCACAGCTGTCTATAACTCCAGTTCCAGGGCACCCTCCACAAGCACCAGGAAAGATAAAATTGCTCAGACAAAACACTCATACACATAATAAAATAATAAACATTTTAAAATATATGTGTATAGAAAGGCATATCAGTGTTGCTGATTGGTGACTTTTTTGTTGCGGTGACAAAGACCAAAACTAACTTGCAAAAGGAAGAGTTTATTGGGGCTAATGTTTCCCATGGGATAAGAACCCATCATGGAACAAAATCAAGGCAGCAGGCAAGCATGGCCACTGAAGCAGGAAACTGGGAGATCACAACTCAGCCACAAGCTGGAAGCAAGAGAGTAAACTAGAAGTGGAAGGAGGCTTTAAACTTTCAAGCCCACCCCCAGTGACATCCTTCCTGTAGCAAAGCTTCATGTCCCCATGACCTCTCCAAATGGCCACCAGCTGGGGACCATGTGTTCAAACCCTGAGTTTATGGGAGATATTTATCTTTTTTATTTTTTTAAGATTAATTTATTCATCTTATGTATGTGAGTACACTGTAACTGTCTTCAGACACACAAGAAGAGGGCATCAGATCCCATCCCAGACGATTGGTTGTGATCCACCATGTGGTTGCTGGGAATTGAACTCAGGACCTCTGGAAGAGCAGTCAGTGCTCTTAACCGCTGAGCCCTCTCTCCAGCCCAACATTTTTCTTTCAAACTATATTTGTTAACAGTAGTTTTTTTCCTACTTGTTTGAGACAAGGTCTTATGTAACCAAGATGACCTCACACTCCCTAAAAAAAGCAAAGTAAGACCCCTAACTTTAAGAAAATGGGAGGGGGGGCAGGTTAGTGGCAGCACACACCTTTAATCCCAGCAGAGGCAAAGGCAAGCAGACCTCTGTGAGTTTGAGGCCAGCCTGGTCTACAGAATTCAATTCCACCCAAGTAAAGGCAGAAGGTAAGGTATGACCCTACAACGTTGCCTTCTGACCTCTAACCCTACAAAGTTGCCCTCTGACCTCCACTAGAGGTATCCACATATCCACACAGATAACTAGAAGAAAAATTAAATTATTTTAAAGCCAGGTGTGACTGTGCATGCCTTTAGTTCTAGCACTCAGGAGGCAGAGATAGTGGGATATCTGTGAGTTTGAAGTCAGGCTGGTCCACATGGAAAGTTGCAGGCTAACCAGGAATACACAGTGAGACCATTCTCCCTAAAAGTTGGTTGTTTTCTGTTTGTTTGTTTGTTTGTTTGTTTTTATGGTTTTGTTTTGTTTTATTAAGTAAGGGGCAGGGCTGGAGCAATGGCTTTATTAAGAGCACTTGCTGTTCTTCCAGAGGATACAAGTTTGATTCCCAGGACCCACATCTGACGAAACCACAACCAGCTGTAACTCCAGCTCCAGGGAATCCTACACTCTCTTGGTACCCATAAGAACCCACACTCTGTGCATATACCCACCATATACACAGAAATACATCTTTCTTAACATGAAGAGCTAAAAATGTGGAGGACTTACCTAGCATACATAGTCTACATTTGTTCTCCAGTTCCCGCACAGAAAAAAGGAGGCAGGGTATATTGAGGTTCTCCCTAAAGGAATAAAACTTATAAAGGTATAGAGATGGACAGACAGACAGACTGACGACAGACAGACAGAGTTTTTGTTGCTCTAATAAAACGCCATGATCAAGGTATGAAAGAATATGTTTGGGTTTACAGTTCCAGAGAGCTAGAATCAATAATGGCAAGGACAGCGCTGCAGCAGGTAGCAGGCATGGTGGCAGGAACAGAACCTTGAGAATTCACATACTGAACCACAAGCACAAAACTAACTGAAAATGGCTCAAATCTTTCAACTTTTAAATCCTGCCTCCAGTGACACACTTCCTCCATCGGGGCCACGCCTCCTAAATGTCCCAAAGCAGCATCTCCGACAGGGACCAAGTATTCAAAGAGGGACTGTCTCATTCATAAATGACTTTCTTATTCAGCCCTCCTACACTGTGTTAAAAGGAGAGTTTTATTATGTTGGCTTACAGGATCCAGTTTGGGTGGTCCAACAATGTGTCATGCTAGAAAGGTCAGGAATCCGGTGGTTAATCTGTCTACAAGGCTGCACATTTCAGCTGCCCCAACTCAGCACTGGAGTCCTGAAGGAGGCCTACACAGCTGCTAATCTTCGATCCATGTTGGAATCCCAAAGAAATTGACTCTAATACTGATTAAGAAATGCCTCGGTAGCAGAACTAGCAAGAGCAAGTGCAAGCAGACAAAACAGAGTTTCCTTCTTCCATGTCCTTTTAATTGGGCTGCCACAGCCTCGACCACAACCAAATCGCCTAGGACAGCTAAGGAATCTGAAACAGAATCCTCCTAGAAAGCGACTGGCCTCCTAATCCTGGGGCCCCCTGGGTCCTCCAAGCCTCTGGCTGTAACGCCATTTGGTGTCTTCCTCCACCACCACCACCCCATACTCCCACCCCCAACCCCCAACCCCACTCCCCCCCCCCAGCACCAAGGAGAAGGAGGAGGAGAAAGAAAAGGAAGAGGAGAAGCAGCAGGAGGAGCAGGAGGAGCAGGAGGAGCAGGAGGAGCAGGAGGAGCAGGAGGAGCAGGAGGAGCAGGAGGAGCAGGAGGAAGCAGCAGCAGCAGCTTGGCTAATTCTTTTTAGCAGCAAAGGCTAAAACAGTGTTGTTCACTACATTAGTGGTGAAGTTTCTAACTGAAATTTCATTTTGCAACCCAGTAGTAAGCCCTGGAATGCTGGCAAAGATGCAGCTACTGCAATAATAGTCAAAGTGGGTACAAGGATGAGGTTATCATCAAGGATGGAGGAAGAGTGTGCCTGACACAGAAAGCAGAGTTCTTTCTAATAAGAATCCTTATTATGAAGAAGGAATCCCGTAGAAATTGGGATAAACTATAGCCCTATTGTACAGCCCATATATCTCACTAGTATATGATCAGAAGATATGTTAAAGCAGACACCATTCAAAAGCTAGATACGACTTGTGCAGGAATGGTACTGCCGGTAGAATGACATCATGCTCTCACAGTGGTACAGATAATACGGAAACTGTACTGATTGACGTCAGTAATGGCAAAGTCTGTAGGTCTAGTGGGTTAGCGCTAAGGGATGATCTGATGCATAGCATAGTCCATCCCTGTAGCACTTACAAATGTCTCCACTGATAACTCCTGTCACTATCAGGTTATTTTGTAGCAATTTTAAAGAACACTTTTAAAAATTTATTTTGTAAATTATGTGTGTGTGCATATGAGAGTGAAGATGCACACAGAGTCAGATAAGGACATCAGATTCCTCTTAGAGCTGGAGTTACAGGTGGTTGTGAGCCTCCTCACATGGGTGCTGGGAACTGAATGCAGGTCTTGTGCTGGAACACTACACCCTCTTAACTGTTGAGGCATCATTCCAGCCCAGGTTTTTTGGTTTTTTTGTTTGTTTGTTTGTTTTGGGTTTGGGTTTTGGTTTTTATTTTGTTTTTTGTTTTTAAAATTACTCTTACACATTTATTTTTTGGGGGTGGAGGGAAGAGGTGTGTAGGCCTCCTGGGGTCTGAGTGTGGAGCTCAGAGAACGACTTTCAGGAGTCACTGTCTCCTTTCTTTATGTAGGCAACAGGGACTGAACTCATATTACTAGATTTTGTGGCAAGCCCCCCCCTTTACCAGCTGAGCCATCTCACTGGCCCTTGTAGCAGTTTCCTAGGACTCTAACTATCATGAACACCAAAAGTGAACTGATTGCAATTTGAGCCAAATTAAACCTGAAATTTGGTTTTGTTGTTGCTATTGTTTTGGTTTTTTCAAGATAAGGATTCCCTGTGTAGCCCTGGCTGTCCTGGAACTCACTTGCTAGACCAGGCTGGCCTCGAACTCACAAAGATCTTCCTGCCTCTGCCTCCCGAGTGCTGGGACACACATAAGGTGTGTATGCCCAACTTATTAACTTGTTTTTATTTTATGTGTTTATGTGTGTTCCTGGGTTTGCATAAGTGCACCAATGTGTGCAGGAACCCACGGAAGTCAGAAGAAGGTATCAGACCCCTCCTCATATTACAGATGGTCATAAGTCATTATGTGGGTGCTAAGAACCAAGCCCCAGTCCTTTGCAAGTGAAGTAAGAGCTCTTAATTGCTGAGCCACCTCTCTAGTCCCTTCAGTTGTTTTAAAAACTACATTCATTTATTTCCATGAGGGAAAGCACAGGTGTACCCATGACATAGCATCCTTGTGGAGGTTGGGACAACTTGTCTGAGTGGATTTTCTCTTTTACTATATGAGATCATGGGTTCCTGGGTTCAAACTCAGGCCTCATGTTTGGTGGCAAGTGCCTTCACCCACTGGGCAATCTCAATGGTTGCTTTTTATATTTGATGAAGGTAAAGTCCCTTTCATCCATTTGAGTCACTCAAGGGAATCACATGGTGAAATGAAGGCTCTTTATCTGGGGTTGATCAGTAATATTCTTGAATTAAGGGATGTCCTTGCTGGCCTGGGAAAATACCTCAGTTGTCTTCCCCTTGTAAACTACCAGCCTAATAGGAGTTGTGCAGTCAGACCAACAACAAAAATTAGCATAGCTCCCAGAAGAAGAATGTTGAATTGGTATCATTCAAGCAGCCTTCAGCAACCTACCGAGATAATAGGAACAACAGATATAAAATCCAGGATTCAGGCAGGCATAGTGGCACATGCCTTTAACCCCAGCACTCGGGAGGCAGAGGTAGGCAGATCTCTTTTGAGTTTGAGGCCAGCCTGGTCTACAGATCAAGTTCTAGGAGAGCTAGAGCTACACAGAGAAAACCTGTCTCAAGATAAATAAATAAATAAAATGCAGGCTTCACCAAATCTGTGTGGTTAATGCGTACATAGATAGCTGATCATCTTCGGGGTAGATGACCACTACTGTAGAATCCTAAATTTGTGTCACAATTTTCAGAGCACGGAGAGTGCTTTCGGGGGGTCGTGTGAACCTCAACCTTCATAAAGTATTGGTTAATGCAAAGCCTCTTGCTCCTTGTATTAATGGCAGTGTCAGAGGGTCCCTTGTTTTACTTTAACTTCATTGGATGGAAAGAACACTAATGGAGCTCTTTTGTCACGCTTTTGCACGGGCAGATCTTTGCTCTGACAGTGTGTAAAGTCATCTCTCTTTGATGGTCCACTTCGTGTTTGAGTTCCCAGACAGCCAGACTTGGCTTTACCAAGATCAGCCCACACAATGTAGGAGGGATTAGTGCACACTACAGCAGGTGTCACAAGTACATGGACTCCATGGGGAGTACAGATCCAGCCCACCAATCAGGACTTCCCATAGAGGCGTCCGAGCCCCAGCCTTAGCTTCCCAGCACATCAGCACGATCTGTCATCTCTGTCTCCGGCTACAGCCTGGAGAGTTTGAGTCATGTCCGTATTAACGGCGCTTTGTTTTGTCCTACTGGCCTATTAGGAGCTGTACAGTTTCCAGTACACATCTTCCCACTTACGGAATGAGCCTTGCCCTAACTATTTTATTATATGAATAAATATAAATATATTTATAAATTTGATATATCTTTGAATTATAAATATAAATATATAAGATATATAGATAGCGACTAACTTGCTGTTTTGGCATCTGTGATGGCTATTCTTGATTGTCAACTTGACTATATTTGGAATTAACTAAAACCCAAATGGCTGGGCATACCTGTGAGGGATTTTTTTTCTTAATTAAATCATTTGAAGTGGGGAGATCCACTTCTAATCTTTGAGGTATGAAAATACACCTTTAATCCAGTTTTTTGTTTGTTTTTTTTTTTTTTTTTAGGGGGCTGGGTTTTCAAGACAGGGTTTCTCTTTATAGTCCTGGCTGTTCTGGAACTCACTCTGTAGACCAGGCTGGCTTTGAACTCTCAAAAATCTGTCCGCCTCCGCCTCCGCCTCCGCCTCCGCCTCCGCCTCCGCCTCCGCCTATCATGGCTTGGAAATAAAGGTGTCCACAACTACCGCCCAGCTACCCAGATCTTTGAGGTAGGAAAATCCACCTTTAATCTCGGCCACATGGTCTGGCGGCATCCTCTATAAAGAACAGGGAAGAGGGACGCTCTCTTTTTGCTTCTTTGCCCTTACTCTCTAGCAAGTCCATTCGTCCACTGGAATTAGAGCCTACTTCGTCAGAATTTCCGAGTATATTGAAGACCACCTGAGACATCCAACCTCATGGGCTGAATAGCTAGCTACTGGATTCCTGGATCTTCCATTAGTAGACAACCTAGATTGTTGGACCATCTGGACCACAATCTGTAAACCATTCTGATAAATCTAAAAAATAATAAAATTATATATAATAAACAACATATAAAATAGATAGGTGATAGATGATAGATTGATAAGGAGATAGTTAGACAGACAGACAGATAGATGGAGAATCATCCTGTAAGTTCTATTCCTCTAAAGATTCCTGACTAATATAGCATCTCATTTATTTTTTCTACCAAACCCACAGCTTACAGATAGAGAGAACATGAAGAACTCATTTTATACCATGCATCTTAGTGCATTGCTATATTAAATGCAAATTTGAAGTGGCTTCCATTATTACTCTAGGCTTGTATGGGAGTGTCATAACTTTGTTTAAGGAGTTTATATAGTATTTATTTCAGTAACAAGAGCATACAGACATACAATCAACTATCCAGATATTGGAATCTACTGCCGCACAGATAGACTGCAAATCTTGAGGTCAGCCCAATGCTCCCACATTATTGATCTGCTGGATTTATCCTGGTGACTTTCTCTGATGACTATGATCTTTCCAATGACACAGGATATCCCACTTCTGCATCTGCTGGCAGAGGACACCTTTGAGGATATTCTGCTTTATGATGTCCTGAGTAGTAGGCATCCTACAGTCCTGCGCCCACCTGTGAGCATAGTTTCCAAAATGTCTACATTTGTGAGAAGTGCTTATCAGAGGGAGCTTGCACACTCAGTGAAATATGAGCTGAAGGGTCTGATTCTTTCTCTGAAGAGTTTGTTCTGTGGAGGAGGTAAACACACTGTGAAGTACGGGGTTACTCACTGACCACTGCCAACTATCCTACCACACAGGCTTTCCCCAGACTTCTTTGCCATTTGTGGTCCATTCAGGCTTTTACTATCAGGCCATCCAAAGGGCCATTTCATTTGCCACAGACTAGTTTTATGTACACATGGCATCGTCCGGAGTCAGTCTGAATAGCTTTATAGACAGCATGTAACTGCATGATTGGCTGCTCATACCAGAGGCTATGGAGACAATTGAGCAAAAGACTTTCCCAAATTAATTGGAGACTCTGTTGTAACATCCAAAGTGAGGGAACAGATTCTACTGGGAGCATGTTCCTGATTTCTTCATATAGCCAAGACTTCCAGTCTTGCTCTGTCTTGCGCATGTCTCTCCCACTTAATGACACTAGACTCCTGTGCATGCCCTGTTTTATGAATGGTGGGCTTGAGATGTGTCCATGCTGTAATTGGACTGCAGAATCTCATCAGTGTTTCATGATAAGCAGTGACTGGTTCAATCAAAGCCCAGTAAGAGCTAGTAAGTGTTTCTCTAAAGGGGTTAATGTGTCACTGGCAGAGGACAGATTGCTACTCCAACAGCCTGACATTCCCTCTGTTCTCTTCATCCCTGCCACAAGCTCCAGTTGGTGTACATCCCATCAGCTGTTCCTTGTAATTCAGTGGGGCCTGTTGTGGCCAGCCAGAGCGCTAAGGCCACGTATTGTCTGTTCTGCATATTCAAATGCTTGTTTCTGCTTAAGTCCCATGCAAACTGAAATTTGTTTCTAGCTACTTTTTATAAGAGGTTCAAACTGTCCTAGATGAGGGATGTGGTACCAAAAACCAATTAGACCAATGGGTTGGCTTTTTATCCTGTAGAACGGGAACTGCCAATATCTCCTGTCTGAATTCAGGTAATATTTCCTGTCTGCCTTGGTTACAAAATACTTTCTCCAAATTAAACGGTAGTTTCCATTCTTTGAATTTTCACAGCGTTAACCAATGTAATGCATTATTTGAATGGAGACGGGCACTCCCCGTCTCTGAATCTCTCTAAATGCTCTACCAGGCGGTGATGGCATATGGTAGGACTATGAATATATCCTTGGGTAGACATGGAAATGTATATTCTATGCCCTTGCCAGGTAAATGCAAACTGCTTGCATTGATCAGGACAGGTGTATAGTGAAGAATGCATTAGCCAGATCTATGACAGAGTGAAGTGACTGGATGGCATTGCACTTCTCCAAAGAGGTAACATCTCCTGGACAGCAGCAGTGAGAGGGGGAACTCCTAACTTAACTCCAGCAGTCTTTGGTCCTCTTCCATGATCATTTACTT
Organism: Rhynchomys soricoides; assembly: GCA_019843965.1. Taxonomy (NCBI): domain Eukaryota; kingdom Metazoa; phylum Chordata; class Mammalia; order Rodentia; family Muridae; genus Rhynchomys; species Rhynchomys soricoides. Next base: position 283,985 of record JADRCH010000163.1, read on the forward strand.
TGCTAACAGAACATATGGATTTTTCCACTAAGTAGTAGTAGGCGCCAAAATGTATACCTCCAAATCCTCCGCAGTCTGGGATATTTCTTCCTGTCCACCTGGTGATACTGCTTCACTTATTGCCTTAGTAGGCTCACCAGTCCAGGTACTGGTTGAGGTTTGCAAGAAACAGTCTTGGTCCCAAATTGATAGGTTCCAGCCTTTAAATTTAGTTTTGATTTTTTTAACATATCAGTCTTCAAAGTCCACTCTCAGATGGGAACTATCATCACTCCGTGCCCTGGGTTAAGCAGCTGGCCACTTTCTGAATGGAATCGTTGCTTGTTTGTCATAAATCCCCTCCCCTGATCTAGTATTTGTAACCAAATTCTCTTTGAGCTGTTTTGGTATACCATAAATTAAACAAGCCTCATCTCCGGTATCCACCAAAGTAAAGAATATGGTAGCTGACCCATTTTTTCCAATCCACTATGACTTTAATGAAGGGTCTAAAGTCTTTACAGGTCACCCTAGCTTCTGAAGTTGGCTTTTCGGTTTTGAGACAACAAATAAAGCAGAAGGAACCGTTATAGTAATGGGGATTACCAGGGAAGCATCAGCTGGGGGCTTTACGGAGGATAATGATGCTTTCTGCATATGCGATGCTTTATCTTTAAACATCAGCCACAGTTCTTGGCTCGTCACTCCATGTATTTCATCACATGGTACTTCTGACTGAAGAAGGGCGGTGAACATTTGCCTCTGAGAGATGTAAGCTCCCTTCCCCTGGTGCACATGGGAAGATCACTTTCCCACAGTCCAATCACTCAAGCCCCTCTTTGTGTTACCTTTAAAATCACTTAACTTTGCAGTCTTAAAAATACAGTCTATAAACTATCTATATCACTTGTTAGCAGAGTCCTGATAATTTGCTTATAAGCAGGAGATGTGGTTTTAATTATCATATTTTGGGGCCATTGAGATAGATCAGGAGGCAAAGGCACTTGCTTCCAAACTGATCTGAGTTTGATCCCCAAGATCCACATGGTAGAAGAAGAGAACCAACTCCCCAAAGCTGCTCTCTCATTTCCACACATACTCTGTGTCATGAATTGCACCCACCACAATAAATATTCAAATATTTAATTGTCCTGTTCCAGATTTGTGTTCCTAAAGGTTTGGTAGTAAGATCGTCAGCCACTCCAACAAACACTGGATGCTTCAAGGATTCTCCCATTGTTGGCACACAATCCTCTAAGGAGTAGCATGGGCTATTAACTATGTGTCACAAACCATCACTCAAGTATTTGTCCCTGTGTCCCTGATTGCCAGTTCCAACGTGTTGCTACTGTCAGTTGGCCTGCCCTGTGCATCTGTAGTGTAAGCTCCTCTTGGAGCACATTGCACATTGCAGGTTCTGTGGTGACAATAACAACTCTAAACTAAGTCTCTTCAATCCAGTTTAATACCAGTGACACCTAGCTCACACAGTTGCCTTAGCCAGGTAATCAGGGGGTCCCCAAGCCTCTAGTAGCCCTAGATAATGTCATTTTTTCTATGCAATCTAGGCTAGCTCCAAAACCAGTCCTACTCCCTCTGCCTCCTGAATACTGAGTACTGAGATTACAAGTGTGCACCACCATGCCTGACTGACTTTCATTTATTTTTATTTTTGTGAGTTTTACATTTGCTTTTGTCGTTGGGTTTTTGGTTTTGTTTTGTTTTGTGAGATAGGATCTCACTATGTCACTCTGGAGCTCACTATGTAAACTAGGCTGAACTCTGAGTGATCTGACTACCTTTGCCTCCCGAGTGCAGGAATTAATGTTATGTGCCACCACATCTTCCAGTTTATTTATTATTTTTATTATTTTATGCATATGGGTGTTTTGCATGCATATGTGTCTATGTGACACCTGCTTGTCTGAGACCCAAAGAGGCCAGAAAAAAAAAAAAAAAACACTGAATTCCCTGGAACTGGAATTATAAATAGTTGTAACTTGGGTCTTCTTGAAGAGCAGCCAGTGCACTAACTGCTGGATCATTTTTTTCATTCTTATTTTTTGATTTTGGGGACAGGGTTTCATTCTGTAGCTCAGGCTGGCCTGTAGCTCAGGCTGGTCCGGAGCTTCTTTCCACCTGCCTGCCTTGGCAGCCTGAATGCTAAGATTATAGCTACATTTTCGTTCACATTGTTTTCTCTTTGTATTACTTTTTGTTTTCGTTCCTTTTTTAAAATCATTGTGAGCATGTGAAGGGACTCTGGCCAGCTTGAGTGTGGTAACTATGGCTCTAGGCTTTACCCTTCTCTCCAATTCCTTCTTCCTTACTAAAACCCAGTAGATTACATTTCTAAAACTAGCCCCCAAGGTCTATTCCCTTATCTGGCCAATCCCTCCTCCTGAAGCTGACCAGCAAGGTCCAGCTCTCAAAGTACTGAAGTCCAGCAACCCTAAAACCCCCCTTGGCTGCCCTAATTAATGTGCCCAATTAAAGCTAAACATCTCCTCCTGGTATGGGTTTCCCCCTTTTACCTTTATGAACTGCCATTTTTCTATGGGCCACATCGGTCTCCTCTTGATCCACAGGCAGTCCTTTCCTGCCTGGGCAAATGCTCCTTCCCCTCTCCCTTGCCCATTCTCTCTCTTCCTCTATGTCCAGTCTTTGTCCCTTATCCCTGTCCTCTGTCCCTCTGGGACAAATCTATCTTCATTGTGCTAAGAATTTGGTCTTGGGGATCCTGAGTGAATACTTTTCCCTTCAGCAGGCATATATGTGTATAGTGTATGTGTGTGCGTGTGCGTGTGTGTGCACACGCATGTGTGTATGCCTGCATGTTCTTAGTATGAGTGCATCTTTGCATGTACCATGCAGGTCAGAGGACAACCTCAGACAACTTTGAGACAAGGTCTTGTTGGTTTCCAACCCAAACTGCCAGGCTGCCGGCCTCTGGTGTCTTATGTCTCCACCTCCCATTTCATGGATGCCTGAAACAACAGACCCCTCTCTGCACCCTGTTTTGCATGGGTTCCTGAGACTCAGCTCGGGTCATCACCCCTGTGCTGCAAGCTCTTCACCTACTGATCATCTTCTCAGCAGTTCTCACTCTTTTTTATTAATTTTTTTTCTTTAAGCTCTTGCCTTCCCTTCAACAGCTTTTCTACTGTTTGCTCAGTAGGGTCTCCCAAATACTTGACCTATGCACTCTGTGAAAGCTTCCCTTAAAACAGACAGGGAACATTATTTCCCAAACTGAAACTGTTCTTTTTTAAAAGCCACCTAACCCATACTCAGAAAGGACAATTTTATTTTTTAGAATTTTTAAAATTACGTGTATGTAAGCGCGGAGTATATGCACTGAGTTCAATGTCCTTAGAGGCCAGAGGCCTCAGAGTCCCTGAGCTGGAGTTACAGGCAGTTGTGAGCCATCTAATGTGGGTGCTGAGAAATGAACTCAGTGCCTCTGCAAGGGCAGAAGTGCTCTTAACCACTGAGCCATCTCTCCAGCCCCCTGGAACCATTTTTGCCCAATTTATTAAACAGACAATAAAGATCATTATCTGAACAGCTATACAGTCCTATGCAGCCCAAGTTCCAACCTCCTTGAGCTAGCCACCAAGGAAGCCCTTCCAGGCACTGACCATGTCAACTATGGACCACAGTGGGCAGGTCACAGTCATCTTCAGGACCACTGCCAGCTTGGTCCTTGATCCTGAGCTGCTAATGCTACCTGTAGCTGCAGCACATCAGTCAGAGATCATCAAGGGCAATGAAGAGAAGATGACATCCAGCCTGCTAGAGAAAGAGCCAAGCTGATGACCACCAACATCCCTGCTGAGTTGGTCTGCGAAGTCCCTGATCCCTTTTACAGCCAACTCAAAGGCATAGGGAGAAGAGAAGGCAGACATATTGCTGTGGGAGGGGAGGTTTGACACTTGCCTCCATGGCCTTCTCCCTTACTAATCACTTACAATAACTTAAGCCAGCTGGTCTGGCCTTCCCTCTCTGCCTGTTGGTATGGCTGCCTCCTGCAGGCAGGCCTGATCTTGCTAGGGCTGGTGCCCCTGCAGGGCTTTTGTTCCTTGTGTGTATTTGATGGCGCTACTACTGTAATGTGTGACTTAAGCAGCCTGTGAACCATAAACGGGCCCCAGAAATTCATGGGAAAACTTTGTGTATGTGTGTGCATGTGTGCAGATGTAAATGTGTACCATAGCTTGTATGTGGAGGTCAGAGGACACCTTGAGAGAATCATTTCTCTCCTTTTACTGTATGGGGTCCTGGGGCTCAAATGGGCCATCAGATGTAGGGACAAGCACCTTTGCTGCCAGAGTCTTCTTAACAGCCCTCACCCTAGTTTTAAAACTGAACACAAGCCGGTCAGTGGTGGCACAGGCCTTTAACCCCAGCACTTGGAAAGCAGAAGCAGATTGATCTCTGAGCTCAAGGCCAGCATGGTCTACAGGGTAAGTTCCCGGACAGCCAGGACTATGCAGAGAAACCCTCTCTCGAAAAACCAAAACCAAACCAAGCCAAAACAAAACAAACAAACAAACAAAAAATGACAGCATAATTGGGGCATGGCGGCAGTCACCCATAGTCACTGCTACTCAGGAAGTTCAGGCAGGCAGTCCATTTGAAGCCAGCCTGGACAACAGTGAGGCCCCACCTCAAAATAGCCATAGTAAACATGCATTATTTTACACCTGACTTCTCATGTAGTATGGTTATGTAATTCATCCATGTTATTGCATGTACCTGTGTAGTAGGCATGACTCCTGCCACATGCTAATGACTTTGTCTAAGCCCATCCCACTGAGTATAGATGGGATGTATAGCTTCCTTGTAATCATGAGAATACGGAGGAATTCACTGACCCAAATCCTGGAAATCAGGCCAGAAAGCTTGCCCTGGGAGCAGCTGCCAGCCCCGCAGGTTCTGAGTCCTAGCTCTTCTGAGCTGTCCTGGATCTGGACCAGAGTCCAGGTAGGTTGACAGTGTCCTCCACCGTGACCTAAAAGATGATATCCAGGGGGCTGGAGAGTTGGCTCAGCAGTCAAGAGCACTTGTGGGTCTCGCAAAGGACCTGAGTTTGACTCCCAGTGCCCACAGAGTAGCTCATAACTATCTCTAATTCCAGTCCCTAAGGATCTGATGCCCCTTTCTGATCTCCACAGGACCAGGCACACACATGGTGCACATACTTACATGCAGACAGAACATTCATACACATAAAATAATAAAACTTAAATGTTTTAATTGGAGTAGCAGACACCTTAAATATTACCACGGAGTCGGGGGGGGGGGGCAGAGGCAAACAGATCTTTGCAAGTTCCAGGTCAGCCAGAGTTATATATACAGTGAGACCCTGTCTCAAAAACGAACAAAACCACAAACCAACAAAACAGATCATGACTCCAGGAATGAAGCCCTCCGGGGCTTCACCCAAGACCTCTGGCTCCAGTCAAAAGTTCTCTGACCTTGTTCCCTTACGGTGAAGCTGCCATTCACTCCCTCAAGAGATCAGATGTTTCTAAGAAAGAAGTACCCCAGCGTTAGAGGGGCCTTGTCTAGAGGTCATCCTGGAAATATAAATATCTTGACTTTTGATCGTGCTAACAATCAAAACTGGGCCCTATCCTGTCAGAGGCAAGAGGCTGGAGAACACTTTTCCTCCTCCCCCTCCTCCCCCTCCTCTTCTTCCTCCCCCTCCTCCCCCTCCTCTTCTTCCTCCCCCTCCTCCTCTTCCTCCTCTTCCTTCAGAATGTTAAAAGATATTTTATTTTTAAATTATGGATATGTCTGTATTCAGGTGTGTGCATGAAACTGGAGGATCTAGAGCTGCCACTGTTACAGTTTTGAGCTGCTCTACATGGGCACTGGGAACTGAACTCAAATTCTTTGCAAGAGCCTTTAGCCCTAAGCCATCTCTACAGACCAATTAGAATTTTTTAAATTAAATGTATTTACTTATGAAGGGGGCATGTGTGGAGCTCAGAGGGAAACTTTTAGAAATTGGTTCTCTTCCTCCACCATGCAGGGGGATTGAACTCAGGCTGTCAGGTTTCATGGCAATGCCCTGAGCAATCTTACGAGTCCAGGAAGTTTTAATGGTTTTAGATTTTTGTTAAAACCCCTTGGGCTACTTCACCCTCCTTTCGACTCTACCCAAAGTCAGGTCACTAAGGGTTTGGGGTCAGTGGGATTAACACATGTTCCCAGGATTCAGCTACTCTAGAAGGTCAAAGCTTGGAAGTGGGATCTAAGCCCAGCCTTGGCCCTCCCTAAACTGGCCCCCAGGAGGAGTAACTGATGGGAGTGCTCGGCTGGGTTCAGTTCTTAACCCCTGCTCCTAATCCTCACCCCACATTGCCCTTATGACTGGACTTTCAGAAGCTCTGGACCTGTGTAGCGTGTAGTATAAAAAACAAACCATGCTAAACCCGCTATGCACCAGCAACGGCAGGAGGTCTCGCTTACCTCCATGGTTCCCAGCTTTACTGGGAACCATGCTGCACTTCTCAGGCCATCTTCTTCCTCTTTCCCTGCACCCAACCCAGTACCTGCTAGTGAAGACCCTCACTGGTTTCCCAGGTGCCCTGGGTGAGCCAACCTGCTGTAGCCCCTTCTTTCTGAACTGCAGAACCTTGGGCTTGGTTTGTTACAGCGGAAGAGGGTGGGGTGCTCATCTGGAGATGTTCAAGAAAAGAACCAAACTTCCAGGAGCTATCCCTGAGCTGGGCACAATGTGACCTCTTTTAAATTTCATAATTGTATGTGTTACGTTTTCCTGCGTGTATGTCTGTGCACCACCTGCATGCCTACTGCCACTGGATGCCATCTCCTGGAACTGGGGTTGTGGATGGTTTTGAACCACTATGTGGACTCTGTGGATCAAACCTTGGTTGTCTACAAGAGCAGGAAATGCTCTTAACCACCGGGGTATCTTTCCAGCTAGAAAAATACATTTGTTTTTCTAGCATACCGAGGGTTACTAGGAGGGCATCCTTTACTGCTTGAACCTCAAGCAAAGGCTGTAGTGATGGCGAGTGCGAACTAATCCCAGGGCATTTCCCCAGTATGCAGGTGGTCAAAGGCTGGATCCATAGAAAAGAAAATGATTCAGAGGAAGGGAGGAGGAAAGTGAGTTAAAAAGGGAGGGAAAGAGGAGGAGGGATGGTGGGGGAATGAGAAGAAGGGAGGGAGGAGATGGCTGGGAGATTTTAGTCTCCCAGACTAAAATCATAGTCTGCTCTGACCCTGGACCACACCCTCAGCTCAACTGATAGGACTTTAAGCTAACTTTGTGCACAATCTGCAAGCTATTACTTTCAAAACTATTTCATTCAGCAAGGCTAGTATAATTTAATGTTTCCTTTATTTTCTGCTGAAGGAAATTTGGACTTTTCCCATGAGAACATTTTCAAGTCAACCTTCTATAAGTTTTCCTCTTACAAGCTCTCTTTGGTGTCTGGGGATGGAGTCTAGGGTCACTCCATTACATATACTGGCAAGTATCACTCTACTACTTCCTAGTTGTTCTCTCTCTCTCTCTCTCTCTCTCTCTCTCTCTCTCTCTCTCTCTCTCTGACACAGGGTCCCATGAAGCCCAGTTTGGTCTCAAACTGCTGTGCAGTAGAAGATGGCCTTGAACTCCTGAATCTGCTACCTCTGCCTCCAGAGTGCTAGCATCACAGGCATATATCTCCCATATTCAGCTCCCATTCCTCATGATGATCATGGATTTTATTCTTTAGACTGTACACATGCTTAAATTAGTGAAAAAAAACAAATCGTTTTTCAAAATTAATTTAAAAAAAAAAAAAAAACAAAATACCCACAAGGGTGGTCAGCAAGATATCTCTGCTGCCAAGCCCTGGGACCTGAGTTCAGTTCCTGGGGCTTAATTGGTAAAAGGAGAGAACTGACTCCTGAAAGATGTCCTTACACACACACACACACACACACACACACACACCTGCATACATTAAATGAATTTGTAATAGAAATTTAAGAAAAGCTAATTTGGGGCTAGAGAGATGGCTCCGCAGTTAGGAGCACTGACTGCTCTTCCAGAGGTCCTGAGTTCAATTCCCAGCAACCATATAGTGGCTAACAACCACCTGTAATGGGATCTGATGCCTCTTCGGGTGTGTCTGAACAGCGACAGTGTACTCACATACATAAAATAAATAAATCTTTTTTTTAAAAAAAAAAATTAATTTGAAAGAGATTCTCTCCACACCATACCCACAATGCTCCTGACTCCAGATGCTCCCAGTGCCTAAGCTGAAGAAAACCAAACGGCTGGGGGCCTGGACAACAGTTTTAGACTCCCACCGTGCAGCCAGGAGAGCCAAAAAAAAAATTGCAAGAGGTTGAGGCATGTTTACAATTCTCACTGCTTTAGAACTCAGCAAGTAGGCTAGGGTGGCTGACCAGTAAATCCCTGAGATTCCTCTTCCCTCTCTAACCAGCACTGGGTTTCCAAAGTGCACCACCACACCCACCGGGTTTTAGATTTTACATAGGTTCTAAGGATTGATCTCAGGTCCTCAGGTTCAAGGTGGTCCTAGGTTTGATTCCCTTCACAAACGTTAAAAGAGGAGGAGGAGGAGGAGGGGGAGGAGGGGGGAGAGGAAGAAGAAAAGGAAAATGACACAGCAAGCAAGGAATAGATTTCTCAGTGGCACCCTTCCTCCATCACAGCAAGTCCTAGAGCTTTTAAAGTTGTGTTGTTGTTGTTGTGTTGTATTGTTTTGTGTGTTCTCCCTTGATGTGCTGTGGCTAGAATCCAGGACGTCATACTTGGTACACAGGTGCTCAACAAAAGAGCCACACCCTGGATACTAGGATTACAGTAGAGCCCAGTCCTGTCGGCTTGCCAGTCTGTTCTCAGTTTCCGCGCCCTTGCTCATTTAGCCTTGGAATTCTCCTTACGTGACTCTTGACCAGTTTGCGTAGGTTGGATTGCTCTAGTGACTAGCTAGACGGCAGACTCCCAGCAAAGCTTTTCTGCGCATCCGGTGGGGCAAGTCCCTACGTGAAACCTTGTTCTTCAGGTCTATCCTGCTGTGCACACCACACACCGATCCTGGCCCCACCTCCAGACCGAACTTGAACGTGTGAGCTCCCCGCTGGGTTGTGGACCCACTCCAGAGTAGGATTCTGGTACTCAACCAGGGCTGTTGGGTTCTCAGCCCCGGCCTCGGGGTCTGTAGTAGCGGCCCGGCTCTTGGACAGAGAACCTGCGTCACGTAGCATGGATAGCGGCTCCACTCCAAGAGTAGGTAGCCCAGCCCCGAAGTGCGAGGTCCCGCCCCCGAGATAGAGGCCCCGCCCTCAGGAAGGCGGTCCTGCCCCCCCGTAGAGAAGCGGCCCTGTACAATAGGCCCCGCCCCAGGAAGGATGCCCCACCCCCGGGAAGGATGCCCCGCCCCCGCTGTTCTAGCCCCACGACAAAGTCACAACCACGTCGCGGTGCGCTTTGTACTAGCGGCCGCTGGACCGGAGCTCGAGCGCCCCGCCTGAGGCTGCCCCGGAAGTGACACCAAAATGCAGTCTTCTCTTCCGCCGCCATCCCCTTTTGTCAAAGAACGAATTGGTGTAGGGCTTGGTTGGTCCTTTCCGGACTGTAGCGGTTTTAGTGGCGTGGAGGGTTCGGATGGAAGAGGAGGCGGAGAAGTCAGCGCGCCGGCAGGAAGTATCTGTAAGGACACAGCGTCCCCGTGGTGGTTTTTGCGTTCTTTTTTTAAACATTTTGAGACGTCTCACAATGTAAGCAAGAGTGGTCTCGAACTCCTATCCTCCTGGCCCAGTAACCCCAATGTTCTGGGATTACTAGGCGTAGCCTCCACGGCTGACTCTGGTCTGTCTTCGCTTGTCTCTTCCCCTTTTCAAAAGTCCCTAGAGAACTTATCATTTTTTTCCAGAAGAAAAAAAATAACTTGTCCACATACGTTTAGTTGAGTCCCTTCTTAAGCCTTGCTGCTGCAGGTATCTGGCGATTCCAACACTTTTAGGTGAGCGCTGGGTAGAAAGAAAATGTCATGAAGTCGGGCCAGCCCCCCCCCCCCCAACCTTAACCAGTGCTGATATTAAAGGCGGACACCTCCATACCTGCTTCATTGTGGTGAATCCGAGGGCATCTCAGAGTCCACATAATTGTTCAGCAGTAAGGAAACGGTGACCATCAAAACAGGCATAATACTGCCACCTTGGGGTGAGAGTCGATGGAGAGAAGTAATTTTAAATGGATAATGGCCAGTTTGTTGTTTGAACATACCAGCAGGAGAGGGAAGACCTTGAGAAGGATGTCTTATTCACACTGAGTACAAAATATTGAGTACATTCGTTATTTTCTCCTTGCTCTGACAAAGTGCCTGACAGAACCAACTTAAGGTGAGAAAGACTGACTTTCAGCATGAGAAGGAATACAGTCGCCCAGTGATAGTGGGACATGACTTTAATCCCAGCACTTGGGAGGCAGAGGCAGGCAGATCCCTGAGTTTGAGGCCAGCCTGGTCTACATAGCAAGTTCCAGGAAAGCTAGAACAGAAAACCCTGTTCATGATGTAGACTTTCCATATGACCTCGCAAATCTAATAAATTCACGTGAAATGAAACCCCACACAATGAAAAATAAATATGAATTACCCCAGCCCCATCATTCTCCTGTTGAAGATTTGGACGGAGCGTTCAGTTTAGAGTCTTTCTCCGCTGCCTCTCAGCAGCAGTTTGCCTTCATCTCCAGAGGAACACAGCATACCTTTTCCAAACCACAGTGAAAACATCATCTTGAGTCTTGTTACAGACAGAATCTTGACAAGTATAATCCATTGATGACATCCTCTTTTAAAGTGTTGGACTTTTACTAAAGGCATACGTGTGCAGGGCTGATGGGACAGCTCAGCCTGAGTTCAGTTCCTGGGACATGGTGGAAGGATAGAACCAATGGCTTCAAATGATTCTCTCATCTCCACACACAGGATCACACACAACAGGTCCTCCATTACCTCCTTCAGAGACTCCATCATGGTAATGGCTTCAGTAGTCTCATGCTTCCTGGAGTCTTGGGGCCATGTTTCTGGTTCATATCTACTTACATACCCTGGAAGAAATAGCACCCTTTTTTGAGACAGTGTCTCCTCATGTATTCCAGCCTGATTGCAAACTGTGTAGCCAAGGATGACCTTGTCCTCATGATCCTCCTGCCTCTGCCTCCTGAATGCTGGAATTATAGGCATGTACCACCATATCTCATTTTCCAGTGGATGAAAGCCAGTGCCTACTGCATGCTAGCCAAGTACCCTGCCAACTGGGCCAAATTCCCATCCCTAACCCCTCTCAGCCTCTTACCATGAGCCTTAAAACTGTAAGTGCTGGCTACATACCAGGACGTCTAGGGCATAGAGTACCTCACAGACTCCGAGCCAGTGATTCTCCGTACTCAGCTACTAATTATACTTTGTGTTAAGGTTTTGCTGTGTGGAAGCAAGAATACCTTGATGGATTGGGGCCAAGGAATGTTGCAGAGACCACACCACACAACAGACCTCACTAAAGAGATTTTATGGGGGCAGTGTACAAAAGTTGTCTCTGATCAAGGGTGGAGGAAAAAGAGGGAGACAAAAACAGAGGGAGGAACAGAGCTGGCAGTGATGGCAGGGACCTTTAAAGGAGCACGTGTGTTCCATTTGGCTGCTGCTGCTAACAACGTGGCTGGCACTAAGTCGATGAAGGCAGGCTGTGTGGGGGCCACCTGGTTCCTAACACTTCGCCTTATGAAAACAAAAATAGCCAGAGTGTTCCTATAGAACACAGGCGTAGAGTGCCAGCCTAGCATGTGTGAGGTCTCGGGTTGCATCCTTAACACTGCATAAACCAAACCAAGCTGGATGTGGTGGCTCACGCCTTAATCTTAGCCCTTGGAGGTTGTGTAAGGGTTGCTTCAAATTTAAGGCCAGCCTGTAATACACAGTAAGTTCTAAGCTAGCCCAGGCTGTAGAGTAAGACCCTGGAAACATTACCCATGTTACAACCCAAACTGTTGGCCTCTGTCTAAAATATTGTCTCATTCAGAATGAATGCTGGGATCTCTTGACTCACAGAGGCTAAATTAATTGTCAAGGTCACATTTCAGGCTGGGGGCATAGCTTACCTGTAGAATGCATCCTTAGTATGTATGAGATCCCATGTTAGAACCCTGGTACCCCAACAAACAACAAAGAAAACCACATAGCTCTTATTTCTGCTGAGGCCAGAGTATAGTGGTTATGTGACCAGGTCCCATCAGATCTTTTATATAAATATACATACATTTATTTATTGTGTGTGTATGCATATGCTACAGCACTTGTTGGAGAGATGACATAGTGCTTAAAAGCAGGAAGTACTCTTTCAGAGGACCTGGGTTCAGTTCCCAGCACCAATGTTAGTGGCTCACAACCACCTGTGGCTCAAGCCACAGGGAATCCAATGCTTCTGGCCTCCCCCGTCACCCATGCCCAAACACACAATTTAAAACCATAAAAACAAAAGGAAGAGTGAGAGACTGAGGAAGACCCTGCAATCACCTTCTAGCCTCTCCATGTGCACACACACGGACACATACCCAAAACAAGATTGCGGCTACCTACACTCAGATCAGTGTTGTGTCAGGGAAGTGACTCAGCTGTTCTGAAGAAACTGGGCATATGTAGCACACAGCTCTAATCTGAACAATTGGGAGGCAGAGGCAGGAGGATTAGGAGTTGAAGGCCAGCCTTAGCTACATAGTGAATTTGATGCCTGCTAGACTACATGAGACCTGTCTTTATATATACAAAAAAAAAAGTTGAAAAAAGTAAAATTGCAAACGTCATTCCTTCATGTCCTAATTTATGATAAAATATAATAAATTAATTTAATATATGCTTAGAGTGTAGTGACAAAACTCAACCTGGGCTGCTCTTAGGGAACGTGTGATGTAGTGGAACATGCCATTCAACTAAACAAGTAACTTCGGTAATAGAAAACAGCACTCAGCTCAGACTGTGGTTTCCTTTATGTGGCAATAGATAATGGTAAGAAGAGAAGAATTTTAGTGGGGGACTTGGCAGCTCACAGTTGTAATCGCAGCCCTTGGAAAGCTAAAAAAGGAGGATCCCAAGTACAAAGCCAGCCTGGGTTACATAGTGAGATTCTAAGAAAGGTTGGGCTGGGGGGTGGCTCAGAGCATTAAGATGTCTGCTGCCAAGCTCTGAGGACCTAAGTTCAGTCCCCAGGACTCAGGGTGGAAGAGTTGTCCTCTGTCTTCCACATGTCCACCGAGGTACCACATACTCATAAATACACACAATAAACAAATAAACTGTAATGTATTTTAAAATATTTAAAGATAAAAGAAGAAAAGGATCTGGATGCATGAGAGCATGTATATATGTGTCCCTCTGTACACCCATGTGATTCATACACCACAGAGTAGGATTCAGGGGATCTTCTGTTGCTGTCTGCCATATTGTCTTCTGAGAGAGTCTCTCTGAGTTGCAAGCTCACCTATTCTTCTAAGCTAGCTAGCCAATGGATTTTCAGGAGCCACCTGTCCCTGATCCACCTCATTTCCAACATTAAGGTTACAAGCATACACAGCAAACTCAGCCTCTTTTTTTAAAAAAAAAAAAATGTTTATTATTTACGGTGTTTGTTGGATGTGTGTGTATGACACAGTTTATGTGTGAAATCCTAAGAACTTTCTTGCTCTTTCTGAGGGTTAAAAGCCACTGGCTTGGGTGATTAATACCTGTAGTCTAACTACAGGTTAGTGGAGGATTAAGTAATGTTGCCTTTGTTCTATCTCAGCAGGAACAGTGCAGCTCTAACTCCCAGCCTGCTAGTTGAAGGGGGGGGGGGGGAGGAGAGACACGTTGGAAAGTGATTTTATTTAGCCTTTATTTCTAAGTTCTGAAAAGTTTCCTATGAAAGTTCTCTAAGGAAAAGGGGGAAAGAGCTCATATCCGCCCTTTGTCCTCGGCACTTATACACCTTTCAGAATACACGATCACATGGTAAAAAGTTCATCACAAGTTTACACATAAATTAAAATCAGAAATCAAATAAGAAGTTTACAACAGAGAATGTTTACACGCATATCCACTAGGAGTAATTAATTATCTGGCTAAACATTCACCATTTGTCACCAGCTTTACAGGTTCATGGGGAGTTAAAAAACACAATTTTGTGAACAAGTTATTAGGAAGTTTTGTACAGATAAACCCAGTCAGTATTTTATCTTTTGTCCTTGCATCTATAGGAAATTGTTTTATAACCTTTGGTTAATTGTTTTACAACCTCTTGGACAACCTCTAAGTTGTAGATGCCTGCTTGCTATCTCAGAAGCAATTAACTAGAGACACATGAAGACTGCCAGAGTTCTCATTGCAGTTTTGATTATGAGAGAGGACTTAATAGTGGTCCAATTATAAAAGAGCTTTATAATTGCTAATATAATTTTAGGAATTCTTATAGGATCATCATCAAGAAGTCATCTATTTGTCTATATAGCATCACAACAAGACAGTTCATCTTCGTACTTCTGCAGAGATCTGCTCAGAAGGGTGGGCTAATTCCAAGTGATTGTTATGTCTGTTTAATAATAGCAGGAATCTTTCCTAAAGTGGAATTCTCTTCAGCCTTGCCTAAAGGAGCAAAGCCATTGTAGATTTTTAATCCGTGGCAGAACCATCTCAAAAGATCACCTTGTAGTTTTTAGCTTCTCCTTGATGACTCCTGACAAGACTGGTTGAGCTGAGTGTTTACTCTTGACTATGCTGTACATCCGTCTGTCTGGGTTTATCTATTCTAACTCCAGGGCCAACATCAGGAGGTTATGGAGTGTCTTGTGCAGAATGCTTTCCTTTCCAAGGTACACGATCAATAGAGAAGCCCAGAGTAATGCACATACCTGTGTTACCAGCACTGGGAAGGCTGAGGCAAGGCTTTGAGTTCAGAGCCAACCTAGGCTTCATAGCAAATACCCAGTCAACCAAGCCCACAAAGCAAGAGTCTGTCTCAAACAAAGCAAAACTAGTGTGGGAGCTCACACCTGTAATCTCAGTACTCAGGAGGCAGAGGCAGGTGGATCTCTATGTGAGTTTGAGGCCAGCCTGGCCCACATAGGAAGTCCCACACTAGTCAGAGCTACACATGAGACCTTGTATCAAAAAGAAAGGATTTATTTTATTTATGTGTATATGTGTGTCTGTGTTATGGGCACATGACTGCGTGTCCCCGGAGAACAGAAGAGGGTATTGGATGCCTTGGAACTAAAGTAGCAGACAGTTGTGAGCCACAGATATGGGTATTGGGAACTGAGTTCAGGTCTTCTGGAAGATGGAGCAGCATGTGCTGTTAACTTGAATCACCTCTTCAGCCCACAGAGGATTTTACAATAATGTGAAATTGCTCTTGGGTATGTGCATGTAGGAACTGTAGGCAACTCTGGGTTTTTCTATCTTCTCTCATTTCCAGGAGCTCTTTCTAGGAAGCCAGTATTCCCTGATGAAGAAGAGAGAGAACCTTCCAGACACTGCCTGCCTGCCTGCCTGCCACACTGCCCTCAGGTAAACAGGAACTTTCCCGCCTCATGTCCATGCTCACCTCCACAAGTACGTATTTCCTTCCACATGGACTTGACTGCATAACTTCTATTTTAAGAAACATTTTATTATATTTTTAATTTATTTTGTGTGCATGTGTCACTTGCCACAGCATGTGTTTAGCCATCAACTTGCAGGAAAATTGAACTCAAGCCATCAGGCCTAGATGCAAATGTCTTTTCCCTCTGAGTCTTTACTCTGGCCCACCTTGTTTTCTTTTTAAATCTATGGGGCTGGAGAGATGGTTTGGTGGTGAAGAGTACTGGCCACTCCTCCAGAGGACCCAGATTCAATTCCCAGTACTAGTTCCAGGTTTCTAAGACTATCTTCTGGTGTCTGCAGGCACTGTAAGCACATGGTGAACAGACATAATTGCAGATAAAACATATAAATTTTAAAAATAAAGGTTACATTTTTTATTAGTCTGAGTGTATGTGTGTGTGCACGTGTGTGTGTGGTGTGTGTGTGTCTCTATGTGTGTGCACGTGTGTGCGTGTGTGTTTCCAAAGATACTATTGGGATACCTCCCTCAGTTTCTTCCCCACCTTATTCTGTCAGACACCCACCCGGACGCTTCACCCAGACTGGTTACACTGCTTGCGTTAGATACATGCAGCCACACTGGCTTTTACACAGGTGCTGGGTATCCAGACTCAGGGTCTTATTACACGGATGCTGGATATCCAGACTCGGGGTCTTATTACACAGGTACTGGATATCCAGACTCGGGGTCTTATTATACAGGTGCTAGATACCCAGACTCGGGGTCTTATTACACAGGTGCTGGATACCCAGACTCGGGGTCTTATTACACAGGTGCTAGATACCCAGACTCGGGGTCTTATTACACAGGTGCTGGATACCCAGACTCGGGGTCTTATGCCTGCAGAGCCAACACGTTACTCACAGAACCATCTCTGCAGAATTGCTACCATTTTGTTGCTGTTGTTTTGTTTTTGTAATTTCTGAAGTCATGGGGCTAAAAACATGGCTCAGTGGTTAAGAACACTTTCTGCTCTTTAAGAGGACCCAAATTTGGTTTTCAATACCCGTGTTAGAAGGCACACAATTACCTCTAATGCTTCCCCCACAGTATCTGATGTCCTCTTCCGGCATCTGTGGGTGCCACAGATACATGGCATACATATACACTAAGAAAATACAATCTTAAAAAAAAACGAATTCAACCATACCTTTCGTTAAATCACATTGGTTTTTCCTTAGAACATAAAATCTAACTTTTTAACAATGAGTCTACATTTCAATGGGAGTTGTTGAAACAAACTTACAATGAGGTACAGGTAATAAGATTAATAAATGTGATCTTTTATTTTATACATCCAGAAAAGATTGAACATTCTGGAAGAAGTAGCATCCATGCAGGAGGGAGCAAGTCTCTATCTGTGGGGATGCCCTGAGTAGCTCATAAAATATGTTGCTTTATCAAACTTGGGCCAAAATAAACCCTTTCTTTTAAAAAATATTATTTATTTTACTTTATGTATATGAATTTTTTGCCTGCATGCATATATAGTACTGTATGCATTACTGTTGAACCCTCTGGAACTGGAGTTACAGATGACCATGAGCTACCATGGAGGTGCTGGGAAGTAGGGCCTCTGCAATAGCATCAAGCTCTCTTACCTCTCCCTTTTCTTCTTTAAATAATACATGGATAAGGTTAAGGAGATAGATCAGTGGATAAAAGTGCATACCATGACCCAAGTTCAAATCCTCAGAACCCACATACAAAGCCTGCTGCTTGGCACAAAAATACCTGTAATCCCATCACTCCTATAGGGAGATAGGAGGCAGAGACAGGGGGATCCCCCATTTGCTTGGTGAAAGCAACAGGAAAAACAGAGAGACCCTGTGTCATATAAGGCAGAAGTCAAGGACTGGCATTCAAGGTTTTCTTCTGACCTACACATACACACTATAGCATGTACACAGCCAAATTCATGCACACTAGTACACATACCCACAAACAAACAGAACTAAATCCACAATAAACAACAATCAGAGGAACCTTAATCAGAACTGTAGAAAAGCCTTTGAAAATTCCCTCTACCTTAAGAACCGAGTTCGAATTCACTCTAGAATAACACCATATGAATTTAATTAATGTGGGAAAGCCTTCACTCAGTCCTCAGGACTTACTAAACATGTGTGTCCTCACAGTGAAGAGAAGCCCTATGAGGGTAGGGAATGGGGGAAAGCCTTGACAACATCCACTTGCCTTGTTTCACACATAAGAATACACTGGTTCATCCTGAGTGAGGTAACCCAGTCACAAAAGAGCACCACGGTATGCACTCACTGATAAGTGGATATTAGCCCCAAAGCTCCGAGTACCTGATACAATTCACAGACCACATGATGCTCAAAAGACAGAAGACCAAAGTGTGGGTACTTTGGTCCTTCTTAGAAAGGGGAACAAAATACTCACGGGAGCAAATGTGGAGACAAAGTGTAGAGTAGAGACTGAAGGAAAGGCCATCCAGAGACTGCCCCTCCTGGGGATCCATCCCATATACAGTCACCAAACTCCGACACTATTGTGTATGCCAAGAAATGCTTGCTGAAAGGAGCCTGATATAGCTGTCTCCTGAGAGGCCCTGCCAGAGCCCTACAAACAGAGGCAGATGCTTGAAGCCAACCATTGTTCTGAGCGTGGGGTCCCCAATGGAGGAGTTAGAGAAAGGACTGAAGGAACTGAATGGGGTCTGCAACCTCATAGGAAGAACAACAATACCTACCAACCAGACCCCCCCCCCCCGAGCTCCCAGGGACTAAGCCACCAACCAAGGAGTACACAAGCTCCAGCTGCATATGTAGCAGAGGATGGCCTTCTGTTACTAGACAGCTATTTTTGGACTAGCTGGAATATAGCCTGTAAGCCATTCCAATAAATTCCCTTTACACATGCAGAGGGGGAGGGGAGAGAGGAAGAGAGGCAGACAGAGAGACAGAAAGAGACAGAGAGAGACAGAGAGAGACAGGGAGAGAAAGTTAGTCAATACAGAAAGGAATGCCTGTTGAGCCAAACAGCCTTTCAAGATGCTCTGTCTCTCATCTTGGACAAACAATTTCTGGAAGGAGAGAGTGAAGGAAAAACACAAAGCCCCCTATGTCTGCAATTCCTCATTCCAAAACCCCTCACCACCCCTCTATCCATTTCCACCTCATCCTCCCCCTGAGGTTTAACCCTACAAAAGAGATATAAAAGGAAAATTGACTCAGGACTGTTCACTCAAAGTCCATTTTAGTGGGGAGACAGCTGCCAGGTTGACTTTGATGTGCACAGAATAAAGCTCACTTTGATTTGGCTATGATCTGTGGTTGGTGATCTTCTTGCTTCTGTAAGATTAACATCTGGAGGCCTCAGCAACCAGACATAAATTCAGAAGTTGGACTTTTCTCTCTCAGATTTCTGGACTGGATTGCTGCTTCCCAGGGGCTGCATATCTTGAGATGTTCCTAAGCCCCAAGGCACACTGCTGGATTGAACAGCCACATTGAGAAGAACCAGGGAGTTTGAAGCAAGCCTAGTCTACAGAGCAAGTTTCAAGACAGCCAGGGCTATGCAGAGAAACCCTGGCTCACAAAAAAAGAAACAGGAGAAAGAGGAGTGGGGAGGAGGGGGAGGAGGAGGAGGAAGAAGAAGAAGAAGAAGGAAGAAGAAGAAGAAGAGGAGGAGGAGGAGGAGGAGGAGGAGGAGGAGGAAGAGGAGGAAGAGGAACAGCAGTAGTAGTAGTTGTAAGTAGTAAGCCTCTGTCTGAAAAGGTCTCCATTTATTTTTATGACATCTGGTTCTAGCTCTGTTGGGATTCCATCTGGGAACACTGAAGTGTCTGAGAAAATACATGAGCTCCTGTCCAGGGCACTAAGTAGACGACACACCATTCACCTCTTTCTTGGTCCCCTATGTCTTGTTCTGTGTTTTGTTTGTCTCTTTTTTGTCTTTGTCATAAGTCTTCCTAGGTCTGAACTTGGGGCAAGAGAATGGACAGACAGAATGGACAATAAGATTAGCAATCACGACACCTCTTTGAGTTGTATCATAAAATTTTTTGACAAACTTCAGCCTCCTATAGTCAATCAAAATTATGATTATCCCATTACCAAAGGCCATCTCTGCACTTTCTATGAATCTGAATGGTCCACTTTGGGGATCAAATTATCATCAGATGGTACAATCAACCCTCAAGTGGCATGGGCAGTAGCAAATATTGCTCTGGGCAACCCCAGCCACCCTGATCAGATTGAATGCATCTTTCCCTGGGCAAAAGCAATCCACCTCAATGGGTGAAGATCTGTATTGTCTGCAATGGACAAGGTGGCCAGGATTTGGTCATCACAAGAAGGGAGTCTCAGGGACCTTCAGTGGAGGCTCAGAACCCCCCCCCCCCACACACACACCATACAGGAGTCATCAGGACACTCCTTCCTCTCTCCATATAGTCACGTCTATCCCTCACTTCCTCTGCTACCTCCTCAGCCCCAACTTCAACTGCTAACTCAGCAGCTTTCACTCCACCAGCCAGCTCACCCCATTTTCCTCCCATCTGTCCACTACACACACACTCACTCACAAACACACACACACACACACACCAGAGACTCCATATAGTCCCTCTGAAGCTTTCTCAGCAGCAACACCAGCCCCTATCTTTTCCTTACACCAAGCTCTCCTTGATATCTTATATGTCTATGGTCATTTTCTACAAATTATTTATGCAACTGGAACACACACACACACACACACACACACACACACACCCCTTCAGCACGTACCCAGTCTCCTTAATCTCTAATTGACTGTCTTCTTTATAACCTTCCTACTTGGGATGATTGCCAACAAATCTTACATACCCTATTCAGTATGGAGTAAAGGAGGTGAATTATGACTGAGTCAACTAAGGTACCCCTAGGATGGATATGCTGGCCAGCAAAGAGGATAAATGGAATTGACAGAGTCTTGCCTAGATAAAGGCCTGCCTGGAACTATAGGACTGAGGAAGTTAGTCTGTCACCCAGTGAGTACCACCGGGCTCTATTGAAGGATTGAAATGGGTAGCCTAGAAGCCCATCAAGTTATCTAAAGTATCTGATATAAAACAAGGCCCACACAAATCACTTTAGAGCTTCTTGGAGGTTTGTCGCTTATATACTCCCATTGATCTAAAGGACTCAACAAGTCTCAAGACAATTAACCTGGACTTTGTTGCTCAGTCAACCCCAAATGCACATAAGAATATACAAAAAATAGATGAACCTTAAGGGAAGAATATATCAGATCTGCTAGAGATAGCCCAGACAGTGTTCAACAGTTGAAACAGCAAAGAAGAGATGTTTATTAAAAAGATGAACTGTGACACAGTGGCTAGCCTATGAGTCCCCAGCCCCTTTCACCCTGTCCATACATCCTACGATAAAAAGAGAAAGAGCTTGTAAAGAGAACAGTGTGAATACTGCAAGGAACTGGGACACTGGGCAAATGAATGCCCTCAACAGAAATAGATGGTCCCTGCATGGCTAAAGCCAACTTTGATCTGGGAGAATAGTGGATCCAAGGCTCTTTAAAATTGGGTCCTCAGGAGATATGGTAAACTTTTCAATTGGGGGCCAACCTATGAGCTTCCTAGTCCAAATGGGGACTTCACATGTGGTATCACAGACGCCTCTGGAGCCCCTCACTAATCAAACAATGGAGGTGCAGGGAGCAACAGGGGAAGTCAGAAAAAATACAAATGCACTACAGAATGAGCAAAATTTGAGAAAGGGGAGAGTGACTCATTCTTTCATCATTATCCCTGAATGCCTGTCTCCCCTTCTTGCAAGCCCCCCCCCCATCCCACCAAATAAACTCCAGGCAATTATCTTGTTCTCAGGAGATATCCAGAGACTACAACTGGGGAACCCCACTAAAGCCCTGACCATCACCTGTCCTTTGAGTGAGGAAAAACTCCACCTTCTGTGCCCAACTCAGATCCTTGAAAGGGAGTTGAAAACACGGCTGATCGGGGATGTTCCAACCATTTGAGCTGAAGGCAATCCTCCTGTTTTGACCAAACATGTGTCACCAGATGTTGTAAAAATGGACTATGGGGCTATGATAGGCTATGATATCCAAGTCAAAAAGTACCCCATCAGTTCAGAAGCCAGAGAGGGGATCAAGGTCCATACCAAATGCCTCCTCAAGGCATGCATACTCCATTCCAATCAGCCTGGGACACTCCCTTATTACTTGTTCAAAAGCCAAGAACCAAGGACTATAGACAGGTACATGATTTAAGGGAAGTGAACAAATGGGTGGTAACTATTCACTCCTCAGTTGTCCATAATCCTCATATACTGATCATATTACTGCCTGGACATAAGGTTTATACTGTAGTGAATTTAAAGTATGCATTCCTCTCATCCCTTTGTCAAAATTAAGCCAGTCCATCTTTGTATTCAAATAGGCTGATTCGAATGGGCCAATCCTGAACTAGGAGTATCAGGGCAACTAATATGGACTCCATTACCTCAGGGGTTCAAGAGCTTCCCTACCATCTTTTATGAAGCTCTCACAGGACTTAAATCATTTTTACAGTAAGTACGTAGAGGCTACTTTACTTTAATATGTGGATGATTTACTGATGGCAGCCAAGGAAAAGGAGCTGTTTAAGAGCTATTCGGGGTCTCTTAGACACTCTGGCCCAATTAAGCTACCGAGTTTCCAAAAAGAAAGCTCAGATTTGTACATCCCAGGTCATATATTTGGGATATGAATCAAAAGAAGGAAAAAAGACCATTGTCAAGAGCCTGTGTGAAGGCCATAGTAAAAATCCCTACTCCAACCACTAAGAAGCAGTTTAGGGAATTCCTGGCTGCCACTGGGTATTGCCACCTCTGGAAACCCAGATTCACTGAGACTGCCAAGCCCTCGTACTTGGCTATGGCAAGGGGCAACCCCCTTGGAGTATACTGAGGAACATAAGCAGGTCTTTTAAGAGTTTGAAAGAAGTCTTGCACAGGCCCCTGCCTTAACCCTCCTTGATGTCACCAAACCCTTCCATCTTTACATCTATGAAAGAAAGCATTGTCATGTGAGTCCTGACCCAAGCCCTAGGTCCCTATAAAAGGCTGGTAGCCTATATCTCAGAAAGACTGGATCTCGTGGCCTCTAGATGGTCTCACTGTTTATGAGCCATAGCAGCTACTGCAATCCTTGTAAAAGAGGCAAACTTATCCTGGAACAGACTCTGACTCTAACGGCTCCACATGCTATAGAGACCCTATTGAGAGATGTCACTAACTGCTGGGTGTCTAATGCCACCTAACTCAATACCAGGCCCTTCTGCAGGATAAATATAAATCTTACAGACCAATAGCCATCAATCCGACCTCCCTTCTACCAGATGACGACCCAGTGGCACCTGTTCATAACTGCCTGGAGATGCTGTATGTCATCCGAGGTAATTGACTATATTTGACAGATATTTCCCTTTTTGTCAGAGATGTTGACCTCTACATTGATGGCAGCAGCTTCATCTGGGAAGGAATAGGGTATGCAGGGACAGTGATGGTCACAGGCCTGAAGGAACTAATTTTTGCATAAACCTGATTCCAAGGCACATCAGCCCAGAGAGCAAAAATCATATCCTAGATCCTATCATCAAAATGAGCCATGGAAAAGAGTGTGAACATTTACACAGATAGCTGATATACCTTTGCCACAGCTCATGTTCACAGTCAGATATATAAGAGCCCTACTAATCTCAGAAGAAAAAAACATTTAAAAACAAACAGAAAAACATCCAATTGCTGGAGACCATTGGGCTGCTAGCTGAACTGGCTTTTATACACTGGCTGGCATGTCAAAAGGACAATAGCCCCCAGACCTAGGGAAACAATTTTGCAAATAAAACAACCAGGGAGACAGCTCTTGGGGTCTGTCTTAGTTAGGGTTTTACTGCTGTGAACAGACACCATGACCAAGGCAAGTCTTATAAGGACAACATTTAATTGGGGCTGGCTTACAGGTTCAGAGGTTCAGTCCATTATCATCAGGGTGGGAGCATGGAAGCATCTAGGCAGGCACTGTGCAGGCAGAGCTGAGAGTTCTATATCTTCATCTGAAGGCTGCTAGTGGAAGACTGGCTTCCAGGCAGCTAGGATGAAGGTCTTAAAGCCACACCCACAGGGCCACACCTACTCCAACAAGGCCACACCTACTCCAACAGAGCCACACCTTCTAATAGTGTCACTCCCTGGGCAAAGCATATACAAACCATAACAGGGTCCCTTGTCTCCAAGCCATCTTGGAGCTATTTACTGTCCCTGACCCCCAACTCCACCTTGATGAGGATACTTCCACATACTCTCCAGAGGAGGCTGGGTTATACTCAGGCATGGAGGCCCATCAAAATTACCATGGATGGTGAATCCTACCAGATGGGAAAATCAGGGAGGGGCCTGGCTGGGTCCCGCCGAGGACCGGGTCCTTGGCTTGTCACCAGCTAGCTGAGTTGGTTTTGTAGAGACTGTAACTGGGAGCTCCAAGAGGCCTTCTTCGGGAGACTGGACACGGCTCTGTAGATGTAAGCCTGTTCCATTGTTCCCCACTGCAGATCCCAATGAAGAGAGACAGTCCATAGTTTTAGGGTGTTTATTTGTCATGGCGGAGAATGGTGATGAGTGAAACCGTACCCCACAATCTCGGGGCGGGCCTGAGATTGAAATACCTTTTGCAGGGAGGAGTGTCTAGTAAGGGGAAGGGGAGTTTATTGGCTAAGCCTCTAGGTGCCTCATTAAAATGGGAATGTTTTGAGGCTACGTGACCACACCTCTACCTGTGGAGGGGTTTGGGGTTATGTGACTGATAGTCACAGACCTATGGAGAGCTGAGGCCTCCTGTCAGGAGCCTGGGGCCCAGGAGCATGGCAAGCGCCTACTGTCCCCTGTATAGTTAGCCCCTGCTGAGCCCCGGGGTTTTAAACCTTAGTTCAACCAGGCTGCCTTTCAGGGTTCCACAATTGTGTGGTTAATAACAATCTAGTAGATAAGCTGTGTCTAGTAGGGACTACCACTATTTATCTAGTGGTATAAAATGTGTCTATAATAAGACCAGCAAACGGGATGCTTATGCATACAAAAGATGAAAGCGACCCTCTATCTAAAATCTCTCAATAGCAACTCTCGCTGAGCCTGCTTAAAATAATCACAGCCAGGCTTGTTAAATGTTAACATTCTTTAAAAAAAAAAAAAAGCAGGAGCTGCACAAGGGCATTGGACTTTCACCCGAGCATCCAGTCACTCCTCCCATACACTTGTGTGCAATTAGACCTCAAGGTTTTGTGGAGAAACTGCGGTGTACAGGCTAAAAACTATTAACAGAGGGGGCAAATCCACCTATCCATCTATGAGGAGGCCTATATGTACTGAGTATAGGCCAATAAAAGTAGACACTGCCTAACACTCCCCTTAAGAAAAATTTCTTTTAAAATGACAGATTTGTTGTTAATATTTTTATGTGTAATAGTATTTAAAAACTTAAGATTTGTATATAAACATGAAGATGGCAAGATATAATTACAGATGTTTAGCTCTCTGAATGTGAGACCCACCCCCTGCCTTTGGGTCTTGTTTACAAAAAAATGTCCCCTCATTCACAGTCATTAATACCTCCGAGTCCCCTCATTCACA
>JADRCH010000163.1:318649-354713 GCA_019843965.1 Rhynchomys soricoides
CAGATGCCGCCACGAGAGAGGCTGAGACTCTGAGGTGGAAAATTACCTGGTGCATGCGCACTAGCCTGTTTACAACTTGTCCTCGGCCAGATGTAGGCGCTATCTTGTAATGGCGGATGTGGGTGCTCAGGCGGCTCCCAACATATCCTATCTGACCACAATAAAATAAAACAGAAAAAAAAATCCTTAGTAAATACACAAATGCATGGAAATTAAACAACTCAATACTGAATAATGAATGGCTCAAATAAGAAATCAAGAAAGAAATAAAAGTTTTTTTCTGGTACTAAATGAAAATGAAAACATAACACAACAAAACTTCCAAGACAAATTGAAAACTGTCCTGTGAGACAAACTTATAGTAATAACTGCCTACATTTTAAAAAATCAGAAAGAGAACAAATAAATGACTTACTGGCACAACTCAAAAAATTGGAAAAACAAAAACAAACCAAATGCAAACCCAGAAAGAAAAAAATCAGAGCAAAAATCAATGAAATAGAAACAAAGAAACTATATAAAGAATCAATGAAATGGAAACAAAGAAACTATATAAAGAATCAGTGAGTCTAAAAGCTGGTTCTTTGAAAAGAGAAACAGGATTGACCCTTGGCCCAACAACCAAGGGGGGCCAAGTAAGAGAATCAGAAATGAACAGAGAAATATAAACCAAAGAAATTCAGAATATTATAAGGGGGTATTTTTTTGACTGCGATAGCCAGTTCTTTTAAATTGTTAAAAGAAAAAAGGAGAGAGAGAGAGAGAGAGAGGAGAGAGGAACAGAAGGAGCACCCTCAAACTTCTTCTATGAAACCAGTATCACTCCAATATCAAAACCAGATAAAGACAGCAAGAATACTCAGCTATAGAACATTGACCCCAAAAATGCTCATTAAAATACTTGCAAATAGAATACAAACATACATTTAAAAGATTACAAACAGATCTAGAGAGATTGCTCAGCAATTATGAGCACTTGCTGCTCTTTCAGAGGACCCAGGTTTGATTCCCAGCACATGCTGGTTCACAACCATCTGTAAATCTAGCTCCAGGGTATCTGATGCCCTCTTCTGACTTCCATGTGCACCAAGCACACATGTGGTGCACAGACATATGTCGGCAAAATACATATAAAATAAAATGAATAAATATAATAAAAACTCTAAAAACATTTTTAAAAAAGATTATACATCTGAGTAAATTGGCTTTATCCCTGAAATGCAGGATAGTCTAACACACAAAAGTCAATAAATGTAATAAATCACATAAACGGACTTATAGAAAAAGATCACATCTCAGTAGGTGCAAAAGAAGCCTTTGACAAAATCCAACAGTCATGAGTACCCTTAGGAGCCATTTCTTGTTCTGTGTGTGACCTACAATCTTTGTGACTATTAGGTATATACGAACAGCACTAATCTCTACTAAACAAAAGGCTAAGATTGCCCCTGATGCCAATAGCGGAGATTTTTCTCCTTTTCCTGGAACAGACCCTACCTGATGTTTCTACCAATGCGCTTGCTGTGCTGGTAGTGTGGAATCCACCAGAAAAGACTCCTTGGACGTGAGTTTAAGCCAATAAAAAGCCTTTATTAGCCAGGTCTTTATTACCGTGGGTGTTTAGGGTCCCAGTGTAGTGCTGAGCCTTTCTCAGGGTGAGCTTTTAAACACTAAAACCATATCCTGGTTGACATACTTCAGTTAACAAGAACAGTTAGCCAGAAGGAGAGCTACAGAAGCCAAAAAGCAGGGTTTGTACATTTGAAGACGTTCCCAGAACTACGGACTTTGATGGATTAGGTCTTTGTTTTCATTTTGGCTAGTGGGTCTGTCTATATGTTGAGTTTTGTGGCTTGAATGGTATTCCCACCATGAATTCAGTTGTGCTAAGGTCTGGGGAACCTGTCACATGCTTTATGTTTTTCTTTGTTAGTGTAATAACCTCCTTAAACAGTTAACCATATTTGCATATGGAACTTGCAGTTCTAATCTGTATTCGTGGGCCATAGTCCTCATTTTGGATCGAGAATATTCTCAAATTCTCTCTAACACAAAGTCTCATTATTCAGGCTAGCCCCGAACACAGAGATTTGCCTGCCTCTGCCTTCTGAATGCTGGGACTAAAGGCAGAGCGACCCCATGCCTGGGCTAAAACAAGAAGGGGTGAGGGAGGAAAGGGGGGAGGAAGGGATGGATGAATGAGAGGAAGGAATGGGAGGAAGGACTGGGAGGGAGGGAGGGAAGGAAGAAGAGGGGGTGTTAAGATTTAGGTCAGGCTTGGCGGACAACTGTGTGCAGCCATGTGGGTGCTGGGATTCAACCTAGGTCCTCTTCAAGAACCCCGAGCCCTTTCTCCTAGAATTTTATCTCTGTCCAAGGTGGCTGAGACACAAATCTCCCGGGCTTCATGCCAGGACGGAAGCGGAAGTGACGCCTGCATAGGCCCAATTCCTGATGGCCGCTGTCCTGTAGTTCATGGTATCTTTCTTCACCTCCGGTTCATCTTTACAACTAGGGAGTCGCTGAGGCGGGGGTGGGAGGGTGACGGCGGCCGTGGAGGGCCAGCTTAAGGCGTGGCAGTGTATGCAGCTCGCGGAGAGGCAGTCCCCGTAGGCCCGAAGCCGGGGACGGGCGGGTCTCACGGGCACCCCGCCTCCCTCCGGCCGCTGCGAATGCTCTCCGAGCTCCCATCTGCTCGCTCGCCCTCAGCAGAAGCCTTCCTAGCCGGCTTCCAGATTCCTCTTCTCGCACAGAACCCCGCCACGGGCCATCGCCCTGCAGACGCAGCCTCCACCGCACAACCCAGCGATTGTGGAGCTCGGGTGAGCGCCCCAGGCTGTGATTTGTTCCTTGCAGAGTGCGGCTTTGTCTTTGGCATCGTCTGATTAATTCTGCCACATGACATTCGGGTAGAAAAAGTATTCTTAGGTGTCTAGGAGTAAACATGTCTATTTGGAGGTGAATCTTTATTTGGCTTTTCCAGAACTCGCTAAGTAGACCAGGCTGACCTCAACTCCTGGAGATCTGCCTGCCTTTGCTGGGATTTTGATCCACCTCCACACCCTGCTAAATGTCTATTCCCTTAATCTTTGCTTTTTTCCTCCCTTCCTTTAACGGGCCTTTCCTCCCTCACTCCCTCCCTTTCCTTGCTCTTTTTCTTCACCTCTCCTCTTTTTGACTTGACTGCTAGTAAAACTGCTCATTCAGTGAGCTACTCACCCTTGCCCTGAGTATTTTGTACATAGATGGACAGATACTGTGTGCCTATGGCTTTCTAGTGGTGAAAATAAGAGTACACTGCTCTCTTCATTTGAAGTTTCTAGGCTTGTACATAATTATAGCGTTGGGTGTGTGTGTGTGTGTGTGTGTGTGTGTGTGTGTGTGTATGGGAATTACCCTGGCTCAGAGTCAGAGATCAATTTTCAGGTGTTAGTTCTCACTTTCCACCATCTGGGTGCTGTAGATCAGACTTTCTGGCTTGGCCTTTACTCACTGGTTCATCTCCATGGCCTCTGTTTGTTCTCTGAAATAGGGTCTCATGTAGCCCAGGCTGGCCTCCACCTTGATATGTAATTGAGGCTGACCCTGAACTCCTATCTCCCAGCCTTTACCTCCCAGGTGTTGGAATTTCTGGTGTCTAGCATCATGCTTGGTTATATACTAACTTTTGAAGAGTCTCAAGTTCTTTAAGAAAGTCATATGTGTTGCTATTTGTAATTGAAATCAAATGGCATATTTAAAAATTAGTGTGTTTCTTCCCCCTTCCTACCCCCATGTACTTTGAAGGAGAGGTTTGAAACCTGCAGTAAGAGCTGTTAATAAGTACCATATGCTTCTGGGCCACATGGTCTACCTTAGTAACTTTGTCCATGGTTATCCCGTGATGTTCTGGTCATGAGTCACAGCTGTATCTCAAAAGCAGAATAGTTAGTTATCTTAATAAGAGGGCAAATATCTAACTAAATAAATAAAAGGGCTGGAAAGATGGCTCTGCAGTTGAGAGCACTGACTGCTCTTCCAGAGGTCCTGAGTTCAATTCCCAGTGACCACATGGTGGCTCACAACCACCTGTAATGGGATCTGATGCCCTCTTCTGGTGTGTCTGAAGATAGCTACAGTGTACTCATATAAATATAATAAATAAATCATTCTTTTAAAAAAAAAAAAAAAAAGAGGGCATAGTGCCTTGAGGTTGTTGTGTAGCTCAGTGGAAGTGGACCTACTTGGCATGCATGAGGCTCTGAGTTTAGCTTCCAGTGGCAGTACACAAAAGGCCTAGGTTTGCTTTAAAGCACCAAGAAGGGTAAGCCACTCTCTGGCACTTAGGTATCTTTGGATCTACTGAGTGATTCAGATCAAGTGCTTGAAAACTTTGTATCATATGCTTTAAATTCTTTTATTTACTATTTACTTTTTATAGACATGTATGATGGGTGTGGCTGTGCATGTGCCACACCTATGGAGGTCAGAGGACAACTCTGTGGACTCCATTCTCTCATTTCGTGGGTCCTGGAGAGTGAATTCAGGCTTCTGGGGCAAGCTCCTTTGCTTTCTGAGCTCCCTTCTACGATAGCTGTCATAACGTTTTCTGGCCTGCGCTTGATTGGAGTGCAGTAGATGACTGTGTAGATCTGTTAAAGCACATTCAAATCTGAAAAATGTTGCACTCAGAATTCAAATATCTGTTAAGCATTATGTCCTATTTTGGTTGGTGTAAAGAGCAATAACCTGAATGAAATCTTCACATGAATGTCTTTACTTGACTACCATTGAACCTTTAGAAAATCTCAGCCCTAAATCTCCACTTTACATTTCTTTTTACTATACTTTTTGTTTGGTTTGGTTTGGTTTTTCAGACAGGGTCTCTCTGTGTAGCCCAGGCTGTCCTGGAACTCACTCTGTAGACCAGGTTAGCCTCCAACTCAGAGATCCTTTACTATACTTTCTTATTTGCGTGTGCACACAAAGATGCCATAAAAGACACGTGGAGGTCAGAGGACTACTTGCAGTTCCCTCCTGCTATTTTGAGTCCTGGGGAATTGAACCCAAGTCAGCTATTTCTCTAGCCTGTCTCCCACGGGGGCCAGGAAGAAGGAGGTGGAGTTGGTTTGTTTTACGTTTTTGAGTAAGGTCTCTTTATGTAGCCTAGAGAGGTCTTGAACTCATAACCTTCCTGCTGTGGTTTCCTTAGTGCTGGGATGGCAGATGTGAATTTCCATGCCTAGCTTTTTGTTTTGTTTTGTTTTAGACAGGGTCTCACTGCATACCCCTGCCTGGCTCAGAGCTGGATAGGTAGATAATGATCTCACAGAGATCTCTCTCACAGAGATCTGCCTGCCTTCCCCTCCCCAATCACAAACATGCTTTATAGAGTTTTGAAAATGTTAAGTCATTTCACAGGCAACGCAGTGTTAACATAGTTTACCTGCAGCAGTTTTACGGTCTGTCAAGTCCTCTGGGGTAGCAGTATAAAAAGGGGAATAGACAGCTAAGAGAGGTAGTGTTGTAAAGATGTGCTTGCTCACCTTGTCAGGTCAGTGCAGACTGCTTTTGTTCATTACAAACTAGAATGGAGAACATGACATTAACTTTGTCAGTGCATGCCGCATTGAAGGCCTGGTGAAGCTTTGTGTGGTAACAGAAGCCAATAACTGCAGCAACTCAGAAACTAAGGCAGAGAGAATCATGAGGCTAGCCTGAGCTACATAATGATGTCTCAAAACAGAACAATCGGTGTGACCTGCCTGTGTTCAGTTGCTGGTTGTTTTACTCCGAGACTCAGGGAATTTTGCACTGGCCAGTGAAACTTCTAACCTCTCAGGTACACTTTCTAACGTAGGTCAGGTAAAGACCATGGTGTTGGATGCGTTAAGGCACACGGTGGTTATACCGAGTCGTTCCCGTTGGTATTTGTGTTGGAACTTCTCAGGAGCCCTTTTGTTCTGTCCGGTTTATTGATCATGTGAGTAGAGACTCCCAAGACTCTCCAGTTATTCCTTCTTGTTCAATCTTCCTCTTTTATTTTTGAGATTATAATTACATCCTTGCTCCTTTCCTTCCTCCAACCTCCCCGCCCCCATCCTCGTTCTCTTCCTAATTTATTGCCTCTTGTTATGCTCCTGTATAAAACCGTGCGCTGTCTTCAGCAATAGGGACTTCCTTCCACCTCTGAGGGGTGGGCAGGGGCAATAGCAATGGCCTGTATGTTTTGCAAGTCTGTTGGACAACACAACCAACAACTCAAAAGATGGCATCTCATGCCTTTTGTTAGGTGGCCTTTGGTTTGAGAAACGTAGTACAGCCAATTTAAACTTATCTCCAGCTAGCTTACAAATAAATGAAACTCAGACTATGGTTATTTTATTTGGCTTTGACCCCTAATCTGCTTTTCTGACTGCTGGTCTGCCCCCCCCCCCCGTGGTTTTCCCCAAATACTAGCTGTCTCCTGACCATCTCCCCTCATGGCACTTCCTCCTCTCTCTTCCTTGTTCTTCCTCCTTCTCCTTCTGCCACACACAACCAGATAACCCAAAACCACCCACCTCTCATCCCTCCAGTCATTGGCTGCAGCCATTTTTATTTACCCAATAGTTTTAAATTAAGGAGCAAGGTGTGCACAACGAAAGCTGGTAAATGTGAGAATTCACTTGTAAGCCTAGACCTTTGGGTACAGAATTTAGCATTACAATTTGCAGCAACAGACCAACCTTTTTGAAATCTCAACAGAGAAACTTTAACTTTAACTGTATATGTACATGTGTATATAGACTTATGTACATTACAAGATTTTTGTTTTGTTTGGTTTTTCCAAGACAGGGTTTCTCTGTGTAGCCCTGGCTGTCCTGGAACTCACTCTGTAGACCAGGCTGGCCTGGAACTTAGAAATCCGCCTGCCTCTGCCTCCCAAGTACTGGGATTAAAGGCGTGCGCCACCACTGCCCGGCAAAATGTGTAGCCCAGGCTGGCCCTGAACTCGTGATCTTCCTGCCTCTGCCTCCTTCAGCAAATCCTACCAGCATGCACTACCACAACTGGCCAAGATATTTTTAGGTAAACAGTTAATAGTATGATTCCTTATAACTTTTCAGACATCCTTACTGTTACTTTGCCCCTCCCTCCTTGTGTATTATCTCCCCCCTCCTCTTAATGAAAGCCCTCCCCCCTTTTCCCCATTTCCATCTCCGCTCACTTACACTCTGCTACTCTCCTCTCTGTTACTGCCCCACTCTCCTGACTCTGGCCCTGGTCCTTTCTATGTTCCTGGCTTCTGCAGTTTCTCCAGGTCGTATACTCACATCTGAATGAAGATTTGGAGCTAGGAGCCTCAGATAAGAGAACACGTGACAGCTGTCTTTCTGGGTCTTGTGTACCTCACTGGCTGTGATCCATCCATTTACCTGCAAATGTCAGGACTTCAGTTTTCCTTCACAGCCGAATAGTAGACATAAGTTATGTGTGGCACATTTTCACTGTGCATTTGCTGGTTGAAGGATGTTTAGGGTTGTTTCCATTCCCAGCTATTGTGAGTAGAGCAGCAGTGAATGTGGTTGAGCAGGTTTCTGTGGAGGAGGATTTCAAGTCCTTTAGGCATATGCCAAGGAGTGGTACAGCTGTGGAGATTTATTTTAGCTTTTTGAGAGTTCTCCATGTTTGAGCCTGACAGTGATGGCACACCTTTAATCCCAGCACTCAGGTAGCAGAGGTCAGCCTGGTCTATAGAGCAAGTTTAGGATAGCCAGGACTACACAGAGAAACTTTATCTCAGGGGGGAAAAATGGAGGGGGTGGAAGGGATTCTCCACACTGATTTCCTTAGTGACTCTACCAAAGGACAAGGGGCAGAGCCAGCTCTCCCACTCTCATGCCCTCAGGGCTGGCTCATCCAAGCCCATGTCTGCAGGGCCAGCTCTATTGTGCTTCCTGAGCAAGATGCAGGGCTCTCTCCTGAGTGCTACAGCTGGTGAGGGGTGGGGCCAGCTATACACAACCCTTAGACATCAACATGGCCCCAGGCAACAGCCCAGACCAGGGATGGCTGCAGGGCCTTCGGTGGTAACAGACCCCTGCTGATGCTGGGCCATGGACCTAGACATAGCCCTTGATGGCAGCATGGGCCAGAACCTCACAATGGCCTTAGGTGATTGCACAGGCTACTCACATCAGGCTGACTCCAGTTCTGCCTCTCCTCGTTTTGCACACATTCTCTGCTTCTCTTTCTCTTCCATCTCTCCACCACTTACTTGCTCCTCTTAGTGGCACCTGGGGCCTCTGAGTATCTGGGATCATCTTAGGAAGTGGCACCAGGCAGAGGTCTTGTGTATAATCTGCTCATCTGGACCTATGTGGCACCTGGCTGGGAGTTGTCACCCATTCTCAGTCTTATAGCAAGTTCAAAGCCAGACTAGACTACTTGAGTAATAAATAAATAAATAAACAAACAAATAAATAAATAAATATCTTGACTTCCTAGGAGTGATTGGTAGTACTTGTAGAAGTCACTACTATATTGTACGGTACAGGTCTAGACTGACTTCTGATCATGTTGAATTAGAATTACAGATAATCAAATCCATGGCTACCCGTACCTTTATCCCAGCACTTGGAAAACCGAGGCAGAAGAGTCTCTGGTTCACTTCTAGGAATCAAAGCATGACAGAAGATCAGAACTTTGCACCAACTTCCTGCACTCAACCTAAATTCCCCACTATGTAACTATCATATCGAAACAGCTCCTTGTAGGGTCTAGACCTGTTTTTCTATTATGTCTGCTCTGGAGGGTTGGAAGGGTAATTAAATAGGTTTATAGCGAACCAGCAAGATGATTCAGCAAGTAAAGGTATTTGCCCCAAACTAAATGACCTGGGTTAAATCCCCCAGATCCTTATGGTTGAAGGAGAGAACCAAGTTATTCTCTGCCCTCTGCATGTACAAGGTGGGTGCTCCTCTCTACACAAAATAAAATGTAATTGTTTTTTAGAAATAATAATGGGTTCATATTTAAATATATTGCATATTCATGCATTGGTCTTCAGTAAATAAGTGTTGTTACAAGGTGAGCTCATGTGTGATGGTGAACTGTTGCTTCTTGATGGTTGGAAGGAGACTCCTATACACCCCACACAGAAGTGTGGTCTATCCCTTGAGATACCTAAGTAAAGTTGCATTAGCATGGGGAGAGGAGCATACGGGCAGTTCCACCTTCAGCATGGCAACTGCTAGTGTGCTCCATGGCCAGACCTGCCTTTCCTTTTCAGAGACTCTGATCCAGGCCTGAACAGTCACACTACCCTGTTTGGTTTGCTTTAGGGGCACTTAGTAGACTAGTGAATGCTTGGGTTAGTTTTCTGTCTTCGTGATAAATACCTGGCATTGGAATTGGGGTTAGGATCAGTTAGTAGGCTAGTTGCCTAGCATGCCCAAAAATCCTGCTTCTATCCAGTACCGTATAAGCCAGGTATAGTAGTGCACACCTGTAATTCCATGACTTTGGAGGTAGAGGCAGGAAGATTAGGAATTCAGGTTTATCCTTGGCTGCATATCAAGCTTGGGACCAGCCAATGTAAGACTCTGAGGAGCCTTAACTTCCTGGAGACCCCCTGAGTGAACACCATGGAGTTGGGGATTGATGCAAAAAGCAAGAGGTATTTATTTTTCCAGTGTGCTGGGGTCGTCCTGCACACCAAGGTGGGAGAGAACGACCCCATGCAGCCTGTTCAGCAAGCTTTTATAGCTTTTAGAGCAGCCGCCATTAGGCATAATGTGATTGGCAGAACAGTGTGACTTTTAAACTGATTGGTCTTTAGGAAATGAGGTAGTAGGGGCTTAATCAGCCCCTCCCTTCCAGCCTGTATGCTCTCTAATCTGTTTCTTCCAGGAGGGGAGGGGTGCCCATGTGCTGGGGGAGGAGTGGTGGTGGAATTTTCCAAAGTTCCTGAGCTGACTTCTCACCTAGACTACGTGAGACCTTGTCTCAAAGCAAAGAAAAACTTGACACCAGCATCTTTAAAGGAAAAAGATTATTGCTCCATGTTCCAGAGGTTTTAATCCAGGTTCAGTTGGGCCATGTTTCTGGGCCTGTGGTAAGGCAGCACTTCATGATGGGAAAGGTACCATGGAGCAGAGCTGCCCACCCCACAGCAGCCAGGAAGCAGGAACAAAGCAAGAGGAAGAACCATCTCCATTGACCTACTTCCTCCATCTAGGTCCCACACCCTAAATTCTGCCACCTCACAATAGCACATTAAGTTATGTGTCCATCCGTGGTTTAATCAATTGGTGATAGAGCTCTCGCTATCCAGTCACCACCCAAAGGCTGCACCTTTCAAACTGCTATGTTACCAAGCTGTCAACACATGAGTTTGTGAGAACATTTCAGTACCCAAACCATAATAGTGTGGATTGTAAGTGAGGCCCCTGGTATGTGTGTTTGAGAAAGCACTATATACGCTGATGTGTTTATAAGAAGATGAAGGGAGGGGGTATGTTCTATGGGGGTGTGGTGAGATGTGGGGAAGGGTGTGTCTCAGCGGGCCCGTGCGAGGCATCCCTTCCCCCTGAGGGACCAGTCACACCACAGTATAGCATAGAATAGAGTTTATTCAGGGAGCTAAGAGGGTAGTAGAGGCAGAGAAAGGCAGAGAGAGGGAGAGAGTAGAGAGGTAGAGGAATAAAGTAGTAGAGGCCGGCCATGAGCAGGAGGAGAGAGGGGGAAGGGACGAGAGAACAGAGCAGGCAGGGGAGGAAGGAGGGGGCAAGCAGGTAACTGTGGGGTGGAGCTTAGAATGCTAACGTGAGCCTCATGAGGTATATTACTAGGACAAATAAAAAGTGTCACCTCTCTGACTTGAAGTTGTCTTCCCTATAAAATGAGACATTTTCCCAGTGGGTAGCATGGTTCACCAGCCTGTTTCCTGGTCCTAGGTGAGACAGACTGCTCTGTATGGCATGCTTATGTATATGGGTGAGTTTTCTCAGGTGTGCAGGATTACATGGATTTCACTGTAGGGCTGTGTGGTAGTGATTATTCATTGTCAACACCTTCTAATATCACCTAGGCGACAGATCTCTGGGCATACCTTTGAGGTACTGTCTAGATTAATGTTAGCCTCTGAGAATGTCCATGGGGGATTATCTGGATTAGGTTAATTTATGGGAGAAGACCCATCTTAACTTTAGCCAGGATCCTGGACTGTATAAAAGGGAGAGTGAGCTGAGCAACATATTCATTGCTTTTTTGCTTTCTGATTGTGGCTGTGATGTGACTTTAAGCTCCTTTATTTTCCCACCATGATGGACTGAAACCTGAAACTGTGAGCCAGAGTAAGCCCTTTCTCCTCCAGTTGCTGTTGTCAGAGTGTTTTTATCACAGCAACAGGAAAGGAAACTATGGAAGGCAGAATGACATCACCGTGTAAGAATTAAAGGCAACTCTGACTTCCGTCTTTTCCAGGAACTCTCATTCTTGAAGAAAAGAGAAAGGTAGAAAAGATGGTGGCTGATTGCCTGACAAATTGTTACCAGGTATGTAGAACTGTGTCTCCCAAGTGACATGCTTACTTCTACCTTGTAGATATACCTTCAGGACAGGCTTGATGTCCACAGCTTCCAAAACAAGCGGTAAACAAGTAGGTACTCAAGAACTGAGTACATAGCTGAATTTCTGAGAGAGTAGAACCTCAGGTATGGTTGAGGTATTATGAGAAAATCATCCCAGGATTTCTGTACTCACTAACTAATCTTGATAATCTTAATGCCAAATGCACATTAATTATGTCCAGTTCCGTTAAGTTATTTTGACAGATGATAAGGAAGATCTAGTATTCTTTTCTTGGAGTAGTATATGCAGCTTAGAAGTATATTTCAGAAAATTGAGAAAAGGGCTTCTGGTCTGATTGTAGCAAGGTCTGCCCCTGTCAGAAGGGCTGTAAATGACAAGCAGATAACAAGTGGGTTGTAGGTGGGGTGAGGGTGTTGGGACCTCCAGGCTCTGGGGCGGTCACTGGAAGCTCTCAGATTTCTATATGGGTATTGGGTCTCACCTCTTCAACTGTAGAGAACATTGGTGCATATGTTGCTGTTACTCAAACAGGGTGTGTGTATGTGTGATTTAGGTCTCAGTAACTTTTGATGATGTAGCTGTGGACTTCACCCAAGAAGAATGGATTTTATTGGATCAAGCTCACAGAGACCTCTACAGAGAGGTGATGCTGGAGAATTACCAGAACCTGGCCTCAGCAGGTAGGACTGCCACCACTCCTTACGGCTTCCGAGGGGGTGGGGGGGAGGAATGATATATTCTGGTGTGCTGAGGAATCAGAAGGCAAGAAAAGTAGGAGGCACTTTGTAGACTAGATTAGACTTTGTCCTAATTCCATAACCTGTGTGTGGAAGGATCAAGAGATTAAAGGTTCCCAGTGGACGCCGAAACTGTAGATAGGACTGAACTGTGTATGCAGCAGTAGCCTAAACTGTAGATAGGACTGAACTGTGTATACAGCAGTAGCCTAAACTGTAGATAAGACTGAACTATGTATACAGCAGTAACCTAAACTGTAGATAGGACTGAACTATATATACAGCAGTAACTTTTGGAGTTGCAGCAAAACCTGCATGAATTCCTTTTTCATGATTTCAGAAATTGGAGGTTTATTTATTTATTTATATTTTGGGAGACAAAACCCAATTGTAGTTAAGGTTGACCTTGAACTCCTGATCCTCTTGTCTCCACCTCCCAAGTGTTGTGATTAC
The DNA here is from genome assembly GCA_019843965.1 of Rhynchomys soricoides. NCBI lineage: Eukaryota > Metazoa > Chordata > Mammalia > Rodentia > Muridae > Rhynchomys > Rhynchomys soricoides. Next base: position 331,396 of record JADRCH010000163.1, read on the forward strand.
AGATATGTACCACAACGTCTGGCTGGAGACTGCTTGAGAGTAGATATTAGCATTGGACTGGAGAGGTGGCTCAGCAATAAAGAGCACTTGCTGATCTTGCAAAGGATCCAGGTTTGGTTCCCTGCTCCAGTATAGTAGCTTATAACTGCCTGTAATTCCAGTTTGAGAGACCAGCTCCTCTTCTGGTGTCTGGGGCACTGTATGCACATAGTACACATACATATGAAGGCAAAGTGCTCAAATAAGAAATGAAATGTCTAAAAGTAGAGATTAGCATCCTGAGCATAGGTCTCCCTTCTACCCTTTCCTTGTTGTCTAGGTCTATCAACTTTGTGCTGAGTAAAGCACGTTACAACTTCTCTTCCGAGAGTCTAAGTCGTCGTCGTCATGACTACTGTTATGTCTTGAGGCCATTAGTAAAGGCTATATGAGCACACCTGCTGCTATATTGGCTTTTTGTTTTGTTTTGAGACAGGGTCTCACTATGTAGCCATGGCTGAACTGGGACTCATTGTGTAACTCAAGCTCCCTGAATTCACAGAAATCTGCTTCCCATGTACAAATGCTGGGATTAAAGGTTTGTGCCAGCATGCCTGGCAGGTTTTGTGTGTACTTCAACAAGCTAAGGTGCTAAGTGACTAGCAGGTAGGCAGCAGAGGCAGCACTGCTGTGATGGCAGAGGAGGGTGATCAGCATCCAGGGAAGAGCAGGCGTGTGTGAGGGTCTGTCATTCTACCCACAGTGCTGTGCAATTTTATATGAAACACTTCTGGACGTTTACATTCATATTTTCTTTTTTTTTTTTTTTTTTTTTTTTAGTTTTTTGAGGCAGGGTTTCTCTGTGTAGCCCTGGATGTCCTGGAACTCACTCTGTAGACCAGGCTGGCCTTGAACTCAGAAATCCACCTGTCTCTGCCTCCTGAGTGCTGGGATTAAAGACGTGTGCCACCACTGCCCGGCTACATTCATATTTTCAGGACAGGATAGGTAATATGTAACAGACCACAGGCAGCAAAACCATGGATAAATGGGGCTGTTATCGTTTAAATTTTCTGTGGTAGTTGATAAAATGCTGTACTATATGAATGCCAGTCACCCTGTTAGAAACATCAGGGCTGGGCCTGATGTTGGCTGGGCATGGTGGTGCATAGCTCTTGGGACGCAGAGGCAGATGTGCCTTTGTGAGTGTAAGGCCGGCTACATAGTGAGTTCCAGGATAGCCAGAGCTACATAGTGAGACCTTGTCTCAAAATAAATAAAAACTTGTTTGTTTGTTTAACGTGTATGAGTACACTGTCACTGACACACCAGAAGAGGGCATCGGATCCTACTGCAGATGGTTGTGAGCCACCATGTGGGTGCTGGGAATTGAACTCAGGACCTCTGGGAGAGCAGACAGTGCTCTTAACTGCTGAGCCATCTCTCCAGCCCCCAAAATAAGTAAATTTTTAAAATTAAATGTATTGAGTTGGGATGTAGCTGGATGTTCTATGCAAATACCTATGTTTGATCTCCAGCACTGCTGAGGGGGTAGGGAGTGGTCATTCCTTCCTTCGACATACTGATTCAAAAACTCAGAGTACTAAGTTTAATCCAGATGAGTCTGACACTATGTAGCCTGCTGATTGAAAGTAAAGTTATCTTTGTTCCACTTTACTTTCTATTTGACTTAAGTATTGGTGTTTTCTTAGAGTATATATAATTATTAATTGGAGTGTCTCAAGTCAGCAGTAATTAATCATCAGGGACTAGAAGAGGCAGTATTTGCTTGTTCATCCTCTCTGAAATAATTGCCCTGTTTTCATTAGAAGTACGTGGCCTGGCCTGGTGAACAGGAGGCAGACAGGCAGCTTTTTGTGCATTTGAAGCCCGCGTGGTCAACATACAAGTCCCACAACAGCCAGGATTACATAGTGATGCCCTGTCCCAAACCAAATCAAAACAAACAGATCGAGAAAAGCAAGCAGCTACTCTATCATACTGTTTATGCTCTTTTGCATGAATTCCTCCGTGAACACACTTCGCCATGTGTAAGGATGCGAGGTCATCAAACCCAGTCTGATCTCCTGGTTGGAAGAGGAGGATTTACACAGAGAAGATCTCCAAGGTGAGTGAGTGTGAAGAGAGTGTTTGCAGTAAGAGTGTGAAATCTTTTTAAGATGAGCTTGATGGCTGTAAGTGTGGGCCATGGACCCGAGGAGAAAGGAGATCTACTCTTACTTTTTTCCTTTCTGGTTTTTGTGTAATTTTGCAGAATGACCTGTTGGGTTTCTTGGTTCTGGTCTGATATATTTTGTTCAGATCTTTGCTCTCTTGCAGTCCTAACAATATGATTTTCGTTCACTATGAGTTTTAATTTTCAAAGAGTCAATTTGAAGTAAAACCCTGAAAGCTCACATCCTTAGTGTAGTCAGTTTACTGGCCTTGTCAAAATGGTCACCCTTTACTTCCTTCCTAACCAATTCAGTGGAACAGAAAAAGCCCATGGTTGTTAACTTTGTAATTGACCACTTATTTTTTTCTCCAACCCTTAATTTTGTTTTTCTGTTTATCTTTAGAATGGGAAATGCCACTTGGCACCCAAGAGTCAACATTGCATCAGGATTTTTTGAGGGGACAGACTTCCAGTGGAATACAAACAGTAAGACTGACCAGAGACACTTGTCATTTCCCTCACTCACAGATGATTGTGAATTCCATTGGAGGAAACCAAATGGCACGCATGCAGGAGGGATAAGCAGTGTATCTGAGAAGTGTTTTGAAATATAATAAATTTTGAGGTGTCCCTAACCTGTCACAAAACCTGTCCTTTTAAGAGATTCTTCTGCCCAAGATGTTTCAGTGGGTAAAGAATCTTGCTGCAAAGCCTGACAACATGAGTTTGGGCCACAGTAGCCACACTGTAGGAGAGAGAGCTGACTCTCACAGGTGTCCACCCACACTGTAGGAGAGAGAGCTGACTCTTAAAGGTGTCCTCTGACCTCTACATGCACACTACCTTACACACTGCGCTCTCCCTCCGAAATAAATAAATGCAATCTTATTTGTTTATTTTATTTATTTGAGACGGGTCTTACTTAAGTGGCCTTGGCTGGCCAGGTTACTCATTATCTAGACCAAAAAGACCTCTAAGTCAGTGAGATCTGCCTACCTCACTCAGCATAATTATTTTTAAAAAAGGTATCACAAGTACATGGCCCCACATATGTAACTAGACACTAGCTTTTAAGGCAGTTTTGTGTGTATCTTAATGATTCTTCTGAGCTTATATCAAATAGCAACTACTATTACATCATTCAGTTTGAAAGAAAACATGGCAGAAATTCTAAACGTGCTACAAAAAAAGTTAAACGTCCTTTATCATTCATTCATTTGTCAACAGGAGAGAAAAAATACTCTTAATAAATTATGAGATTAACCAAGAGATTTCTTATTTACCACACTCTGGAAAGTTTGGGAATTTTGTACAAAAATCAACACAAATGATAAATACACAAGAGAAGTAATACCTACCTAATTAAGAAAAATGTCTTAAGAGTCTAGGTCAAAACTTGGGGTGATAGAGCCCTCCTGAGTATATATATTCCTGCATATATATTACTGATTTATGAGATTCTTAAAATAATTTCATTAAAATACTGAAGCAAACCCAGGTATGGTGACACTGCCTTTAATCCAAGCACTTGGGAGGCAGAGGCAGATGGATCTCTGTGAGTTTGAGACCAGTCTAATCTCCATATCTAGTTTCAGGACAGCCAGAGCTATATAATAGAGGTACCTTCCCATAGATAGATAGATAGATAGATAGATAGATAGATAGATAGATAGATTGATTTAGATAGAAGGCTGAGGCAAGGGGCCAGGTATGGTGGCACATGCCCTTAATCCCAGCATACAGAGGGCAAAGACAGGTGGATCTCTTTGAAGCCAGCCTTCAAAGAACTTCAAAGAACTTCAGACCAGCCATGGCTACATAGTAAAACCCTATCTCAAAAACTAAGAAAACTACTAAAATACTGAGGTATCTTTCCAAGATTAGAACTCACGGTTCTGGACTTTAGGGAAGGAGTCTTGCATGTAGTCAAAATGGCAAAAATCATCATTTTTGTGCCCTGGCATAAGTGGAACCATTTAACAAGTCTGAAAACCTATCTAACCCCGATCCATCCCTTTATCAACAGGGCAGAAGCCACAGTGCACGAGAACTCTTTTACTATACACAATGTGGAGAAATTTTCAGTGAACACTCATATTTCAAGACACACGTGAAAACTCATAGCGCATGGAACACTGGACATCTCACCCACTCAGATCATGATGCGTCTGCTCAAGTGCACACCATAAAAACATACCCCTGTAAGATTTGTGGGAAAGCCTTTGGACGTTCTTCAAATCTCAATAGACACCTGCGAAGCCACACTGGGGAAAAACCCTATGAATGTAAGGAGTGTGGGAAAGCCTTCACTACCTACTCAAGGCTAGTGGAGCACTTTAGAACCCACACTGGAGAGAAACCATACAAATGCAAGGATTGTGGGAAAGCCTTTGCTAAGCGGTCAGGCCTTATAACACATATATCAACGCATGCTTCAGAGAAACCCTTTGCATGTAAAGAGTGTGGAAAAGCCTTTGCTTCATCCCCACGCCTTAGTCAGCACATAAGAATTCACAGTGGAGAGAGACCCTACATATGTAAGGAATGTGGACGAGCCTTCCTCACTTCCTCGTACCTGCGGAACCATATAGGAAGAACTCACAGTGGAGAGAGACCCTACATATGTGGGGAATGTGGGAAAGCCTTCCATTCTTACTCAAATCTACGCAGACACGTAAGGACTCACAGTGGAGAGAGACCCTACATATGTAAGGAATGTGGGAAAGCCTTCCTCAACTCCTCGTACCTACATAACCATATAAGAAAAACGCACAGTGGTGAGCTGCCTCACATATGTGGTGAGTGTGGGAAAGTCTTCCATGCTTCCTCGTACCTGCGTAGACACGTAAGGACTCACAGTGGAGAGAGACCATGCATATGTAAGGAATGTGGGAAAGCCTTCCTCAACTCCTCCTACCTACGTAAGCATCTAACCATTCACACTGGAGACAAACCCTACGAGTGTAAGGAGTGTGGGAAAGCCTACCGTAGGTACAATCTGCTACATGACCATTTAAAAACTCATGCGGTAGAAAAGCCATTTGAATGTGATGCATGTGGGAGGTCCTTTCAGTATTTCTCGTACCTTACTAAACACATTCGGGTCCACACCGGGACGAAACCCTATAAGTGTAAGTACTGTGGGAAAGACTTCACTACTTCCTCAAGCCGAACTGAACATATCCGAACTCACACTGGCGAGAGGCCCTATGAGTGTACAGAATGTGAGAAAACCTTCACTTCCTCAGCCAACCTCATTCATCATGTAAAAATCCACGCCAGAGAGAAACCTTTGGCTGAGCGTGTAGGGAAGCCTACCATAGATTTTCCCTACTAACGGAACACCAGTAACTCACGGTGAGCAGTCGCCTCAGATAGAAGGAATGCCAGAAACACTTCACCCCCCATGTCTTGGTTTTGTCAGACTGAGACTTACACTACCAAGGAGAAATGTGCAACAGCCCCCTACTGTGACAGTTTACTCCGAAAACGAACTCATACTCAAGGTGTCCCATGAATTTAAGGAAATATTAAAGCCCTCGCTACTTCCTAGGACCTTACTAAAGGTGTGAGACTTCACAGTGACGTGAAATCGCTGATGTAAGATGCATAGAAGGTTGTGGTTCTGTTAAGTATTTTAAAATCACTTATCCCAACAGTTGAGAAAGCCTTTATGAAGGTAAGGAATGTTAGAAAGTAATGTGAACTCTATTTTCAGTGTTTAGTAAGCATTGTAATTCATACCCAAGAGAAATTAACTGTATGGAAATTTTGTCCATATACCATCAAGTGTGGTGTGCTGGCAGCCGCCGGGCCGCTGGGTGATATTTATTTTGAACTCTTGTCCTGGTGATCCCTGGTGTTAGGATACATTTTCTTCCCTTCAAGCAGCACCATTTCATCTTGGTTGCTACAGCTTCTGGGGAGTAAGCTGGTGTTATGAGGACTTTGGGACAAGCATTGGTTTAGTGTAGTGTAGATTCTGTAGTTGGCTTCCCATACTATTAAACGTGCTGCCCTAGAGTAGCTTACAGCAGCTGAGTGTCATAATACAGTCCTCATGGTTGTTAAAATGTCCTTGTTCCCTTTTCACAACTTTTCAATAAAAGGTGATATAAATAAATAAGCAAACAAGCTAGCAAAGTCCTTTCCACAAACACATCGAGCTAGGAAGCCATAGATGCGTCAGTCCTTGATGGAGCCAGAGATCCAGATAGCTCTCTCATTCTATCCTGGGGACTCTACAGTCCTAGGGTCCAAGGCTTCAGTACATGAATTTTGGGGTACATTTCAGATATAAGTCATAATACAACCCCTCCTGGCTTCTGGTAATTCCTCAAGATTACAAATAACTCAAATACTTGGGGACGTGTTTTATAATCATTTTAATTTGTGGTTTTCTATTGTGTGTGTGTGTTGGGAGTGGGATGGGTGTACATGTCACAATCACATGTGGAGATCAGACAACGTGCTGGAGTCTGTTCCCTCCTTCCACCATGCGGGTCCCATGGATAAAACTCAGGTTGTCAGACATGACTTGGCAAGCCTTAACTCACCAACCCATACTTTTCATATTCAGAACAATTAAACAGGCTGGAGAGACGGCTCTGTGGTTAAGAACACCTTCTGTTTCAGAGGACCAGAGCTTAGTTCCCAGCACTCACACTGAGATGTTCACAACTGCCTTTACTCAAGCTTCTGGAGATCAGACTCCCTCTTCTAGTCTCTGGGCACCCACAGGCAAGCTCACATACAATCACATAAATATTGAAGTCTTTTAAAAAGGAAAAACCAACTAATACAGAGGCCCAAACCCTATTCTTTTCTGAGAACCCATGAAGCATGTATGTCCCATGTCCTTAATCAATCTAGATCAAAACTGAAGAGAAATCGAGATATCACCTGTAAGTACGCTTGCTCATTAGAATTATTCAAAATTATTGATCTTAAAATTTTTTTCCAGCCATACTTTTCCTCCTTGGCAGAAATGTCAATAAATATTGTGGCTAAGGCTTTTCTTGCTTACATCCCAGCCTCCAGTAAGAAACTTCATTTAGTCAGGCACCATTATGACTTCCCACAGAAACTCATAGCAACCATTTCTTCATAGTTAGTGTCTTATGTATTGTTTGTTATGCTTTGGGAAGTGCCTGGGGTAGTCACCACTCTATTACATTTTTATTTTGTAGAAAAATGCATGATTCATAGCAGAAGACCATTTGCAGTTGGCCATATGAGTTCCAGGGATCCAACTCAGGTTGTCTGGCTTAGCAGCAAGTTCCTTTTCATGCTGAGCCATCTTGAGGTCCCCTTATGTTTTTAATTGATTTTTAAGACTCAGACATCTTAAGCTACTTCATAATTGTAGGGTTTGGTTCTGTTTTGTAGAGTTTTGTTTGTTTGGCTTTTTATTGTTATGTTGTTTGCTTTTTGCTTTCTTTCTTTTTGTTGGCAATCAGTAAGCTGTATCCCTGGCTCTCCATTTCCCTACAGAACTTCTCTGATAATATGGTTTTATTGTGTAGTCCCAACTGCCCTGGAGCTCATGGTACCCAGATGGACATGGTGGTGCATATCCAGCACTCAGGAGGCAGAGGCAAGTAGATCTCTGAATTTGAGGCCAGCCTGGTCTACAGTGTGAGTCCTAGGACAGCCAAGGCTATACAGAGAAACTCTGTCAAAGAAAGGAAGAGAGAGAGAGATTGGTAATAAACTAAAATATCATATAAACAAACATTCAGAAGAAAAAATCAAAGGAAAAAACACAAGAAACATAGACACATTTGCATAGATAGAAGTCCAATAAAACACAAAATCAGAAACCAATATAAGTGGAAAGACCTGTGAAGAAACCTCCAATAATGCCATTAAATTCATTTTGTGTTGGCCATCTACTGCTGGGTATGAGATCTGTCCTTAGAGTGGTTTGTATGCTCAGTCAGACCCCGTTGGAAGAAGCTGTCAATTTTAAATAGCGTCTGGGTTAGAGATGGAAGCTTATGCCCACTTCCCCTCTAGCCACTGGGACAGATCCATCTTACTTAGACATGTGCAGGCCCTGTGAATGGTGCCACATCTCTGAGTTTATGTGTGTGTCATTCCTGCTGTGTTTAGAAGGCCTTGTTTTCTTGGTCTTCTTCAATATCCTCAGGAGGAATTTGTTTAAGACAGAGTGTTCCAAAGTCTCTCCCTCTCTGCACATTGTACAGTTGTGGGTCTTTGTGTTTGTTCCATCTACTGCAGGAGGGAGCTTCTCTGATGATGGCTGAGCGAGACGCTGATCTGTAAGTATAGCAGAATGTTGTTAGGGATCATTTCATCACTACATTCCTTTAGCAGAACAGTATTTAGTTTCTCCCCAAGTCCATGGCCTATCCAGTCTCAAGTTCTTGGCCACCTGAGCAGTACTGGGGATGATTCCATCTCATGGAGTCGGCCTTAAATCCAATCAGATGTTGGCTGGTTATTCCCACAAGCTCGTGTCACTGTCACACCAGTGTATCTTGCTGCAAGTCACCATTGTAGCTGGGTGAGATTGAGGATCACTTTTCTTCTCTGATAGTGTGCATAGTATCTCCCAGCATCATGAACACTAGTCAGTAGGGGTGAATGCTCTAGGTAGGCACCAGCTCAACTTCTCCATGTTCAAGGAGTCATGTGGATGTTGTCTGTAGCAGTAAGTCCTTACTGTCAGTTTGTGAAGATATATATATATATATGCTTCTACTATACTAGGTTTCCATATTTTCCCTTTAATTTTCCCCTCTCATTGCAGTGGTTCCTCTCTCTTCCATTTATTCTATTTCCCCATCCCAGGGAGAGCCATGTGTCCCCAGCTAATCCCTTCCTCCATTCCTAACCTCTATGGCTGCACAGATTGTATCTTGATTATCATTTATTTAATGGGTAATGTCCACATATAAGAGAATATCTGCCGTATTTATCCTTCTGGGTCTAGGTTGACTCAGGATGATTTTTTTTTTCTAGTTTTATCCATTTATCTACAAACTGCATGATTTATTTTTAGCAGCTGAGTAACATCCCATTGTGTAAATGTTACACCCTTTCTTTCTTTCTAGATGTTGAGAGACATCTAGATTGTTTCCAATTTTTTGGCTATTATGAATAGACCAGCAGTGAACATGGTTAAGCAAATATCTGTCTCTGTAGTGTACAATGTAGAGTCCTTCTGGTATATTCCCAAGGGTGGTAAGGCTGAGTCTTGAGGTAGATTTATTCCCAGCCTCCTGAGGAACTGACAGTAATTTCCATGTGACTGTACAAGTTTGCATGTGACAGTATCTCAAGGATTTTTTAATTTTGGCATCCCAAGTTTCTCCAACTATTTCTGTGATTTCAGAAGTTTTCCCAAAATCCTTAATGTAAAGGTGTTTGTCTAAAAGCCTGTTGACGAAAGCTGAGTCTTTAAGACTCACGTGGTAGGAGGAGAGCACCAGCTTCCTCAGGCTGTCCTCCGACTTCTACAAATGTGCTCCCCTACCCTGAAAACAAAAAACAAGTAACAAAATGAGGGGTTTGTTGGGGTATTTTCATACATTTACATCGTGTGCTTTGCTCATATTTGCTCTCATTTCTCTGTCTTGTCCTCCCATCTCCCTTACCCTGGTTCCTGTCTTCTTCCAAACTCTTGCCCTAAAAAGGCTTTGAAGTTAGAATTTACATCAAAACCACAACTCACCCAATGTCCAATAAACTTGCATACTGAGGGATGGCTTAGTGCAGAGTTCTCAACGATGCTTAAATACAGTTTCTCATGTTGTCACGACCCCAACCATAAAATTATTTTTATTGCTACTTCGTAACTAACATTGCTGCTGTTATGAATAGTAATGTAAATATCTGAGGCGCAGAATATCTGATATGTGACCCCCCCGTGAAAGGTCATTCAACCCCTCTCCCAAAGGGATTACAGCCCTCAGGTTGAAGACTAATGGCTTAGTGGTTGAAGATGGATGCTGCCAAATCAGGAAGACCGAGTTCCACTCCCGGAACTCACGGAATGCTAGAAGAGATTGCCCCGACAAGTGTAATTTTAAAAATGAGAGAAACTGACCTAATGGATCCAACCCCAAGCGTGTCTACTTTTATGGGAGGGGGGGTCTCAGTCTCCTATGTTGCTAACATGCCCTCAAACCCCTGAGCTAAACTGATCCACCTCAGTTTCATGATTAGGTAGAAGTATGTATGCACATTGACATTTTCATCTCCAAAGAAGTGTCCATAGCCCTGCATTGTGCACATACCTATCATACTGGTGCTTGGGAAACTGAGGCAGGACAGTCACGAGTTCCAAGAGTGTGTGTGTGTGTGTGTGTGTGTGTGTGTGTGTGTGTGAATGATAGTAGCCATGCCATTGCCTCACACCTGTAATCCTAACACTCACGATATGAGAGGAGGAAAGTGTAAGTTCAGGGCTATTTTTTGGCTCTATAGAGGGTTCAGTGACAGCCTGGGAGACAGGAGACCCTATCAAAAGAAAGACATTAGGGGAAAATAAATACAGAAGGATGTATTTATCAATTAAAAGGTTGGGGTCCACATCCTTTGTGTCTACCTAGGGCAAGGATTCTACATGTATCTCCATCCAATAAAATGTACTGTGCGCCTGCGGAGACAACCAGAACCTCTGTGGCCCGAGTGGGGTTGCTCTGCAGTTTTATTCAAGTGTGTCTGGTGACACTCAAATAACAACTTAGAATACTTCTGTTGCCCACAATCCAACAAAGCCAGCACTGAGCCAAGCAAGAGAACCCAAACTGTCAGCTTCCTCATGATTTCCCTTTCTTACGTGTACTGAAACACAACTTCACACCCCACCCTCTTGAGTCTAATACAGAGTTCACTGTGGCAGAGAACAAATGGCTACGTCAAAATTTTTTAATTCTACACTTTATTTTGTTGACATAGAAAATGGTGAGACTCCAACTTTGGTTGGAGAAAGGATGTGGGAAGATTTAACCGATGATAAATGCTGTCACTGACTCTGCAGGATTTTGTTACAGAGTGAGAGGCTTTGAAAATCAAACCATTCCTCAACTGTTTTCTAAGAAAAATGGACAATAAAAACTAGTTGGCCAGGTGCTGTGTCACACAACTTTACTTCCTGCTCTGGGGAGGCAGCAGCAGGTGAGTTTGAGGCCAGCCTGGTCCACATAGTAAGTTCCAGACCAGCCAGGGCTGCATGGTGAAATCCTTGAAAGTAAGAGGCTTTCGAGAAGAAGTGGCAATAAAGCCATACAACAAGCAATAGACAAAGCTTCCAGGGCAAGTTAGATGAGTCAGGGGAAAGGTGCTTGCCACCAAACCTGACTGTCCAAGTCTGACCTTTAGGACTTACAGGGTAGGAACAGCAAACCAGCTACCTAAGGTTGTCCTCTGAACTACACACACACACACACACACACACACACACACACACACACACACGTACAAAATAAATAAAAAATAAGAAACAGCCTGCTGGGCAGTACTGGCATACACCTTTAATCCCAGCACCAGGGAAGCAGCAGCAGGTAAATCTCAGTTCAAGACCACCCAGATCTACAGAGTTCCTGACAGCCAGAGCTACACAGTAGTGAAACCTTGTTTAAAAACAAAACAAACCACCACCAAGGACAACAAGACTTTGAGGAGCTATGACAAAACTTTTATTGCCGGGCAGTGGTGGTGCACGCCTTTAATCCCAGCACTCGGGAGGCAGAGGCAGGTGGATTTCTGAGTTCGAGGCCAGCCTCACTACTGAGTGAGTTCCAGGACAGCCCGGGCTACACAGAGAAACCCTGTTTCGAAAAACCAAAAAAACAAAAAACAAAACAAAAAAACCTTTAATTTGTTGTTTCCTTGGTACTGATCTAATGTGGGCAGCTTCTGTATAGAGTTTCACATTGTTAAGCTATCACTGTTGTCTTGGAAACTGAAGTCCATTCCTCTGCAGGTCTGGATTTAACATTACATTTGACCTTTACATTTTGTAGTGTATTTTATGTATATGGGTATTTGGGTGTGTGTGCGTGTATGTATGTGTGTATACCATGTGTAAGCCTGGTTCTCACGGAGACCAACCAGAAGAGGGTGTTGGATCCCCTGGAACTAGAATTACAGACGTTTGTGAGCCACCACGTGGTTCTGGGAATCAAGCTTGGGGGTAGGGCTATGAAAGTAGTCAGTGCTCCTACATTTGACCTTTTATATAGTATTTGATATGTATCAAGGCAATAACTGATTGAAGTCTACTCTCAAATCCAAGCATCATGAATAAATCTTAGCTTATAACGTGAATAGTATGGCTGGGAGATGGCTCAGTGGATAAAGCACTTGCCTCACAAGTGTGGGGACCAAAGTTTGGATCTCCAGAACACAAGTAGAGGAGGCATGGGTGTGGCTGCCCACATGTAATTTCGACACTCAGAAGGCAGACTCTCCAAAGCAATCTGGCTACCAAGACCAGTAGAGAGACCCTGCCTCAGTGAATAGGTGGAGAGCAAGTGAAAAGGCCTCTTCATGCTGGCCTTGGACCTGCCCAAACACATACGCCATACACGACTACAGAAGTGAACGGTAGGCACCACCATCACCTGTTTTCATTCAACAAAAGGCCCAGGGCCCTTCTGTGATTCCAAAGAGTAGAAGTGCATTGACCTCAGCTAACTTCAAAACACATTTTTAAATTTTCTGAATATGTCAGATAGTTCCCCAATTAAAAATAAAATTACACATTTTGAACTCTGAAAAGCAGATATGTGAATGAGACTATTGGGGTTTGGTTATGTTAAACCCTGTAGTCAGAGTAGCTTCATTTGGAACCCTTTCTGCTAGGAATATTTTTAGATAAAGCCTAGTGCAGAATCTAGAAGTGGGCTTCATTCTCCAGTAGATATTTTGGGGTTTAGTTTTTTTGTTTGATTGGTTTGGTTTGGTTTGGTTTTTTGGTTTTTTGAGACAGGGTTTCTCTGTGTAGCCCTGGCTGTCCTAGAACTCACTTTGTAGACCAGGCTGGTCTGGAACTCAGAAATCCACCTGTCTCTGCCTCCCAAGTGCTGAGATTAAAGGTGTGCGCCACCACTGCCCGGCTTGTTTTTGTTTTTTGAGACAGGGTCTTACTATGTAGCTCTGGATGGCCTGGAACTCAACAACATAGACCAGGCTGGCCTTGGACTCAAAGATCCACCTGCCTTTGCCTTCTGATGACCGGAATTAGTGTGCTTGCCATCACACATGATTGCAGTACATCTTTTTTGCTTGGTTTTATTAGTTTTTTGTTTGTTTTTAGAGACAAAATTTCTCAGTGTAGCCCCTGGCTGTCCTTGAACTCACTCTGTAAACCAGGCTGGTCTCGAACTCAGAGATCCACTTGTCTCTCCCTACCTAGTGCTGGGATTAAAGGCATTGCCTCCATTGCCCAGCAGACTGGAATAGATCTTTTTAAAATGTTTTGATGCACTCAAAGCTGAGCACACTGAACAAGCCTAGAGTACCAGGCTACTGTGGAGGCAGGAATATTTCTTTAGCCCAGGAGTTCAAGCCAGCACAGGCAATGTGGTGAGATCCCGTCTCAAAAAATCAGCCTGCTCTGAAATCTCTTTTTGCATGGCCATGCACTGAACTTCCTCCATGTTTAAAAACAAACACAAGCTGGGCATGGTGTCACATGGCTTGAATCCTTCTTAGCATTTAGGAGGCAGAGGCAAGCAGACATCTGTGAGTTCCAAGCGATTCAGGACTACCTTGTCTCTAAAAAGAAAGGAAAAGAGGAGGGAGGGAGGGAGGGAAGGAGGGAGGGAGGGAGGGAGGGAAAGAATGGAAGGGAAGAGAGGAAAGGAAGGAAGGAAACAACCGTAGGAGGTGTGGTGATCAGTCCATCAGTCCTAGCACTCAGAAGGGCAGGAGTTTGAGGCAATCCTAAGGTACATAGCAAGACTCAAAGACATAAAAGCTAGCGGTGGCTTAGTAGCCGAAGTGGTCGGAGGTCTCTAGCAAGCACAAGGCCTTGGCTTTGATCTCCTGCAGTGCCCAAAACCTACACAAGAATAAACCTCAGAAGTACCTAGTGTGTGAATGGGCACTCCTGTGGGGACAAATGGCACAGGATGAAGTCCTGCACATCCGCCCCGAGCGCTCTCGGCTCCTGAGTGAGGTGTGACACTCAGGAAGTGGCTCACAGGCCTTCGGGCTGTGGGAAGCTTCTGTGAAGACACAGCTGGTGGGTGGAAGAGGGTCAGCCGTCCCGGGGGACGAGTCACAGTCATCTCCGAGGGGTTCCCAGGCTCTGGGCATTGCAGACGCTGCGGGATGCCAAGGGAGAACTGGGAACAGAATGGGACCACAGGCTAGATGGAGCCTGGGCTGAAGGGGGGAAAGGAGGGTGGCTGGGGGGACCGGCTTGGGCGGCTTGGGCTCCGGCTACCTGATTGGCTTGGGTTAATGGCAGCCGTCTGGAAGCGCTGAGATGCCTTCGGTGAGAGAATAGATGAGCACGGCTCCTTAATCAAAGGCCGAATCCATTGCTTCCCACGGCAGATCAAGATGAATAGAGACAATCCAGGGTTTATATAGATATAAACGCACGCACAGTGGTTATGTAGACACACAAAGATTTTTTAAAGGCCTCAAGTTGATAATCTAACTTGCCACAGCAAGGAACTAGAGAAGCTAAGCCCAAAGCTTAGAAGAAAACAAAAGCAACTACTCACAACACACAACAAATACCACAGTAGAACCCGGAGAGGTGAAAATAATAAATGTAAGCAGCAAGTGTCTGTTGCTTTTAGTTTTGTTCTAGCTTTTTTTTTTTTTACATATTTATTTTGTGAGTGTGGGCATGTGCCATGGCACACATATGCAGAACGACTTGCAGGAGTCAGTTTGTTCTTTCCACTGTGGGTTCCAGGGATCTAACTCAGGCAGTTAAGCTTAGCCACAAGTCCCTTACCACGCTAGTCATCTGGCCAGCCCAGTGCTTTTCTTTGTTTTGAGATACCGCCTGTGGAGATGGCCCAGCAGATCAGGGAGTTTACTGACAAACCTGACTACCTAAGTTTAATCTCAGGAACCACATGGTAGAAGGAGAAAACCAACTCCAGCAAGTTGTCCTCTGACTGCAACCTGTACACACTGATCCACTCCACACATGAACTAAACAAATGTAAAATAATAATAATAATAATAATAATAATAATAATAATAATAATAATAATAATAAATCAGTTAAGCTGGTGTAATCCTGACATTCCAGAGATAGAGGTAGAGGCAGGCAGATCTCTGTGAGTTCAAGGCCAGCCTTGTCTATAAAACCAGTTCCAGGTCATCAAGGGCAACACAATGAGACCATGTCTTAAAAAAAAAACCAACAAAACCAATTAACCAAAAAACAGCTGAATATTAGCAAGTAAAGAAATATACTTCTGGATGCATAAACACATTACATAATGTATATTAATATTTTTGGCCTTTAAAATATTTCACAGTACACAGTATGTATTATATAGATACTTTCATACAAGTATATATGTTGATTATATCCCTCCTGTCCCCCATATTCACCCGTTGTTTCCCTAAACAGTTTCACTTCGACTCCATGTCTTATATACATACATGATTTTATGTATCTATGTAAAATCTAGGAACTACACATGAGAAAAACATTTGTCCTTTGAGACTGGCTTAATTTGCTTGATAAGACTACCCCTAGGTGCATCCATTTTCCTACACACCTGTTTTTTAAAACAAATGTATTATATGTACTTATTTGTGTGCATGTATGATCAAGCATGCATATGTGTGCCACAGCATGTCTGTTGAAGTCAGAGGACAACTTAACAGAAGTTACACTCTCTTTCCACCATGTGAGTCCCACAAATCAAACTCAGGTTGTTAGGATTGGCAGCAAGTGCCTTTATCCATGGAGCCATCTCCTGGCCATCCCCCTTTAACACTGAGAAAGATTCCATTGTGAAACTGGCCAGCTGGCTCAGAGGTCAAAAGAGCTTGCTACCAAACCTGATAACCTGAGTTTGATATCTGGAACCTACATGTATATGTAAGTCAGTGACACATGCCTCCCTCATCCCCCAACAAAATAAGTACAAGAAAAGATTGTATTCTGTATATATAGCATCTTTTATCCATCCCTGTTGTTAGATACCCAGATTGGTTCTATAGCACAGATATTATGAATGGTGCTACAATAAACACTGGTGTACAAGTATCATGAGAAATTGGTTTTTATTAATGGTTTGCATTCTTTTATGTGTGTGGATATTTACCTTCATGTATGTGTGTGTACCACATGAATGTCTGATGCCTGTGGAGGTCAAGAGAGAGCACAGGATTCCCTAGGACTGAGTTACAGACAGTTGTCAGCCATCATATGGGTACTGGAAATGGAACCCAGGTCCTCTGGGAGAGTAGCCATCCTTCCAGCCCCTCGTGAGAAGTCTTGATAAAATGTGTTGGTAAATCAGTGTTCAAAAATAATTTTTTGAAGCTGAAGAGATGACTTGGCAGTTAAAGAGTTGATGGTTTTGCAGAGAATCAGAGTTTGGTTCCCAGCACCCACATAGTGGCTTACAACCATCTGTAATTCCAGTTCTGGGGAATCTTGTGCCCACTTCTGGCCTCTCTGGACATGTGTACAGTGCACATACATATGTACAGGTAAAGTTTCACAAAATTATACAAAAGTTAACTGCTAAGAACCTTAACACATGTGAACTTATTAAGGCTGGAGCAATGGCTCAGCAGTTAAGATCATTGGCTGCTCTTCCAGAGGACCTAGGTTTGATTCCTAGCACCCACATATTGGCTCACAAACCATCTTTAACTCCAGTCCTATGGAATTTGAAATCCTTTTCTGTCCTCAGTGGATAACCAGTACACAGTTGGTACACACACACACACACACACACACACACAGAAGCTTAACAGATGTGAATAAATTGTAATCTTTAATTAATAAATAAATAAATAAATGGCAGATGTCAATGCCATTTTACAAGCTACAAGAGGCTCTAAACCATTTGGTAAGAGCCTAAAAATAAAAACATTGATATTTGAATACAAAAAATGTTTAAAGGGCTGGTGGGATAGCTCAGTGGGCCAAGGTACTTGCCACCAAGCGACAACCTCAGTTGGATTCCTAAAGCCAACAAGGTGAAAGAGGAGAACAGGTTCCCACAGGTTGCCTTTTGGTCTCCATTTTTACGTCCCTTTTTGGAGACAGGTTCTCACAGTGTAGCTCTGTCTGGCCTTGAATTCACAGAGACCCACCTGCCTCTGCTTATCAAGTGCTAGCATGAAAGGCCAGTGCCACCACATCCAAAGTGTACATTGCTTTAATGTCTCAAAATTATATCATTGAGAGTTAGGTGTATAGTTCAATAACAGAGTGTTTGTCTAGGACGAACAAAACCCTGAGTTCATGTCTTCGCACCTCCAAAATTTTACAATCATTTGCTCAGGCCTGTAATCAGGAAGTCTGGAATTTAAGGCCAGCCTAGGCTATATTGTGAGATCCTGTCTCAAAAACCCCAAAACAAAAATATACAATAAAGTATTAAAATTATGAATAGTTGAAAATATAAAAGGCTGGGGACATACTCAGTGGTACAACACTTGCCCATCCACCACACACACACACACAAAGGAAAACGTAAAAAAAAAAAATCCAAACTAGTTTCTCAGGGTATTCAAATAAGAGGAAATCTACTTGTTGGACTGAGTGCATGGAAGAGATGGATCATTTCATGAACTGCCAGATTTATCAACAGAACTGTGATTTAGGGATCTGGACAGAGGCTAGTATTAGATTTGTTCAACTGGATGTAGTAGCCGGTTCGTGTATCATCCCAACACTTGCAAAGTGGCGGCAAGAGTATCAGACGTTCAAGGTTTTTCTCGGACACGGGGCAAGTTAAAGGGCAGTCTGTGCTGTCCCGTCTCAACACCAAGCAAAGACCTTTGATAAGCATTTTTCAGCATGGTGCCCTCCGCACAGACTCCACTCTGGTCCGTTCATCTGCCTCATCTATCCCTGACCTCGGTCCCACGTGAATCCCTGCCACAGGCCGTGTCCTAAAGGCCACTCCCTTGAGGCCGTCTTCGGCCTTCCCTTCCCTAACTGATCTTTACCAACCAAGAGTAACTAAACTACAACCCCTCAGTCTTCTTGGGGGAGGCGCAGTGAAGCGGGACGTCGGGATGTCCGCTTGGCCGCCCTGGAAGCAAAACAGGAAGCAGCGTCACCCTGGCCGGCTTTCTAGTTGTCAGTCTCGGCGAGCGACTCGGAGTCTTTATGGTTCCGGGCTGGGAGGTCCGCACGGGTAGTACGGATTCCTCTGGACAGAGAGGACCGGGTCGTGGGAGGACGCAGATAGCCATGTTCGCCGGCGTCGCAGCTCGCCTGGCCCGGTCTGTGCGAAGAGCGAGGTCGGGAGCGTCGTAAAACTGTCGTAAAGTCCTGTCTTCGCCGCACGTCAGCTATTGTTTCGCCCCCAAAGGCTCCAAACCTTTACCATTTTCCTTTATTCATTTTCTTCTCCTTTAAACTACAAGGAAATGATATTTTCGCCGTTGGATTCACGTTAAAGGGTGTCCCCGAATGTTCTCCCTCCTCATGGACCTGGCAACTGCCACATGCACGGGTGAGCGCTGGGAGGAGAGATTAGGCTCAGGAGTGGGGATGTGGATTCTGCCTCTGCTGAGCCCTGGATTCCTCCTCCAAGCATTGGAAAAAAAACAAACAAACCAAAAACCATACATGTATATTGCATGTATATTTTTTATATTTACCGTATGTATATATATGTACTTAAGTGATTCAAGAGGACCTTTTCTAATCTTAGGCAAATGTTTTTGTTAATTTTTACTATATTTTAATTGAACCCATTACATGCAAAATACTAATAAATATAGGCAATAAAAATGAGTAATGGGGGTGTGGAAGAGATAACTGATGTGTAATAGAGCTTGCTGTTCTTCCAGAGGGTCTGAAGTCAGTTCCCAGCGCGCACATGGAGGCTCACAACCAACTAAATCTCTCCTTGGAATCCAAGGACCTCTTCTGGCCCCTGAAAGTGCCTGCATGCACATGGTATACACACACACCTAATAAAAATTTCTAGATGAATTTTAAAAATAGTAATTCTTTTGTTTTGTTTTTAGTCAAGTTTAATACTAATTTCTGACTAGCCATACTTCAGGTCTCAGTGATTTATGTATATTTATCATAATTTTACTTTTTATTTTGTGTATTTGTGTGTATGTGTGCAGATGTCAAGACACACTTATGGAGGTCAGAGAACAACTTGCAAGTATTGGCTCTCTCCTACCATGTGGGTCCATTGTGTCAAACTCAACTCATCAGGCTTGGCTTTACCAGCTAAACTGAACTATCTTATTGGTCCCATTTATTGTTTGTTTTGGTTTTCTTCTTTTTGGTTTTTTTGAGATGGGGTCTTGCTGTGTAACCTTGGCTGACCTGAAACTTGCGATGCAGATGAGGCTGGCTTTGAACTCACAGAGATCTACCTATATTCTGCCTCCCCCCAAGTGCTAGGATTAAAGGCATTCACCACCACATATGACCCTCTTTATTCTCTTATAATTTCATGCATAATGTACATTTAAGGATTGGCTTTTTTCTTTTTATGGTGCTGAGAGTTAATTGAACCTGGGGTTTTGCACATGACAGGCATGTGCTCAGTCACTGAGCTAAATCACCAGTGCTTTATTTCTTAGTTTTGAGACAGGATCTCATTAAGTTGCCCTGCCTGCACTTGAGCTTGCTCTATAGCCAAGGCAGTCTCTGTTTGTGACTCTCTTGCAGCTGGGACTACGGGCTTCCACCACTAGGCACATCTTCTTATATGTTACTTTTGGTTTTATTTATTTTAAATTATTATTTGTGTGTGTCCATGTTTTCTGTGTGTGCATGCATGCACACAAAGTTTAACATATCCTGGAGCTGCACTCATAGGTGGTTGTCAGCTCCCCCATATGAGTGCCTGGAACTGATGACAGCCTCTTCCTGGAGCATGTGGAGCACTCTTACCCCTGAACCATCTCCCAAGCCCTCTCTTTTAACTTATTGATGTGCTTGCTTGTGGGTGTGTGTGGATACATGCCTATGCATATGCATGTCGAGGCCAGAGGACAACCTCAGGTCTCATTTCCTAGGTGCTGTCTACCTTTTGTTGGAGATAGGGCTTCTCACAGGTCTGAAACTCATCATCTAGGTTAGGGTAACTGTCCAAAGAACCCCAGGGGACTGCCTGTCTCGGTTCCCCAGCACTCTGCTACAAACAAGCATATACTGCCAC
The DNA here is from genome assembly GCA_019843965.1 of Rhynchomys soricoides. NCBI lineage: Eukaryota > Metazoa > Chordata > Mammalia > Rodentia > Muridae > Rhynchomys > Rhynchomys soricoides. The sequence continues at coordinate 351,886 of JADRCH010000163.1, forward strand.
CATTCCCAGCCTTTCTTTTTTAAAAATCTATTTTTTATATTTTTATTCGTGTGTGTGTGTGTGTGTGTGTGTGTGTGTGTGTGTGAGTACAGGTACCTATGGAGGCCAGAGGTGTCTCATATCCCTGAAGCTGGAGTTACAGGAGGCTGACAGCCACCCGTTGTGGTCTTCCCCTAGAGCAGTATCTGTTCTCAGTCTCTATCCATGTCAGCGGGTTCCACGCCCAGCTTTTCTTACCTGGGGTGTGAAGATTGAACGTCAGTACTCCTACCTGTAAGCCAAGCACTTTACCAACAGAAGGTACAGGGCCAGCTCTCCAGCCCCTTTTTTAAAAGAAGAGAGAAGGAAGAGGATGGGAAGAAGAACAGGAAAGGGGAAGAAACAGTCACCACCACAATAGCTAGTGTCCCTGGACCACAGACCCATGTTCAGGATAAACTTGGGTAGCCCTGTCTCAAAGTAAAAGGTTGGAGAAATAGCTGAGAGGTGGAGCACTTGGCTTGGCGTGTGTGATGGCCTGTGGCCTGTCACCACCACCACTCCTACTGATGGTGATAATATCAATACCAATTAATAACAATGGAGAGTGCACTAGTAGTTGGGATCAGTGGCTCACATGTGTAATCCTAGCACTTGGGAGGTTGAGGCTGGAGGAGTTTGAGGCCAGCCTGGGCTACAATGTGATGTGTTCTCCCAAACCAAAAAGGGTAGAGAAGAACTGAGGAAGGACTGAGGGTTGATAATGAAGCATGGGAAAGACTTAGCTGTCAGGTGTCTGAGCTGGGGTGAGTAGGCTAGACCATTGCGAGTGGCAAACTTTATGAGCAAAATTCAAGAGCAGTTGAGAGGCAGTGTATTCCTTTCCCAGAGGAAGGTTCACACAGAAAAGAGGATGGTGGGATCTGGAGAGTAGATTAGGACTAGAGAGTGGTGTGCTTCGAGTCAGCTTGAGGAGATGCGCCAGGCAAGCGCCAGGCAAGCGCCAGCTTGAGGAGATGCGCCAGGCAAGCGCCAGGGCCTGAGTTCAGTCTCTAGCATCCACACAAAAGGGAGGCAGACATGGATGGATCCCTGGCCTACTTGACAAGCTCTGTGTCTCAGAGAGACGGGGACACACACACACACACACACACACACACACACGGGGTATGCAGGGAAGTGGGGTAGGCATAGATAAAGGTATATGAAGGTCATAATGATTAAGTTCTGAAGTATTATAAATAATATTGTAGTTACCTATGCTCAGGTCATTGGTATAGCAAAAAGTGAAATAATTTTGAGAATCTTGAAGCTCAAATACAGAAAACTCAGCCATGTCTTGATGTGTTGATTTATTGCATAAGATACTGCTCTTAGTAATAGCTGAGATGATTGAGTCATAGTGGCCTTTGGACACAAATGACCATGCACACCATCACACATGTACACATACACACAAACTTTTTTTTTATAAAAATGGGGCTGGTAAGATGAATCATTACATAAATGATTTGCTTCATAGACATGACAGTCTGAGTTCAGTTGCTGGGTCCCACGGCGGAAGGAGAGAACTAACTCCTAAAACTCGTTCTCTGACCTCTACACAAGCACCAGAGGAAGCACATACCCATGTTCTAACACACACACATTAATTTTTTGTTGTTTTTTTTTTCGAGACAGGGTTTCTCTGTGTAGCCCTGGCTATCCTGGAACTCACTCTGTAGACCAGGCTGGCCTCGAACTCAGAAATCCGCCTGCCTCTGCCTCCCGAGTGCTGGGATTAAAGACGTGCACCACCACTGCCCGGCTCAAATTAAAAATTTTAAATCCTAAAACTTTTGTTACATTTGCAAGGTCTCAGAATATTTATCATATCCAATTATCTAGAAACAGGTCAGATTTTTTTGAGCCTTCGAGAGAAGGAGGTTCATGAAAACAGAGTAAGAGAAAGAGATGGGGAGCGTGGAGAAATTAGAAGGTGGAGACCAGTAGAGTCACATGTCAGTCAAAATGTAGTCAGCCCACTTGATGATTGGTGGGTTAATCTAGACCTGAGCTGGCCTCTAGTCGGCAGCAAAGCAATGCTCAACTCAGACGTTCAAAAGGATGGTATGCAGACAGAGGTGGCGCACCCCTGGAAGCGGACTTCTTTGAAATTCTGGCATTTTCTTTGTTTAGAAATCACCCAAAGGGGACGCTTTGCTCCACTGAGATTCTCAGCCTGCTGCCTTAAGATGGCTTCTCAGGCCGGGCAGTGGTGGCGCACGCCTTTAATCCCAGCACTCGGGAGGCAGAGGCAGGTGGATTTCTGAGTTTGAGGCTAGCCTGGTCTACAGAGTTGAGTTCCAGGACAGCCAGGACTACACAGAGAAACCCTGTCTCGAAAAACCAAAAAAAAAAAAAAAAAAAAAGATTGCTTCTCCGGGCAAGGTCCTGCTGCATGTTTAAGCAATGCATCTTGCTGGTGTTTTGCTATGTACTTCATGTTTTCCCCATCTACTCTATACTAATTATATGTTTGCTTTTGCTTGTTATATACTTAATAAACTCATTGAAAATCAAAACTAGAGCTCTTGTGGATCATTCTCTGGATGTACAGTACAGCGTGCTGCCTAATCACCATGAGAAGCGATTTCTCTTGAGAAAGAGAAGCCCGTTTCTCCAGGCTGATACTTGACATGTACAGTGAGACCATTATAGAATCGCAGCATGGCTTACAGCTCTTTCCTGGCTGCAGGTGAGAGGGAGCTGCTCTATCATATGTCAGTAATATGTGTATCTGGGTGGGCATGGTAGAGCTGCTCTATCATATGTCAGTAATGTGTGTATCCGGGCGGGCATGGTAGAGC
>JADRCH010000163.1:361030-401747 GCA_019843965.1 Rhynchomys soricoides
TTGGCCAGTCTACCTGAATTAGTGAGCTCCAGGTACAATGTGTGTCTCAAAAACCTGTGGTGCCAGAAAAGTGTAGTGATTGAGGCCTTTAATCTCAGCACTTTGGAGGCATAGTCAGAAGCTCTGTCAATCTGAGGCCAGCCTGGTCTACATGGTGAGTTCTAGGCCAGCCAGAGAAACACCATGAGACTATCTCAGATTTCAAAAACAAAAAACTGGATGTGCTGGCATGCACTTCTAATCCCAGTGCTTGGGAGGTGCAAACAAGAGGACCTCAGGGGTTCACTGGTTAGCCAACCTAGTCATAAACAAGAGTCCCAAGTTCCAGGGAGAGACCTTGTCTTACAAAACATGCCAGGGGTAGGGAGATGGCTCAGTGGTTAAAGTGTTTGTCTGTTCCATCATGAGGATTGTAGTTTGGATCCCCAAAACCCAGGTGAAAAGTGAGCAGGCATAGTGGCTGCTTGTAATCCCCAGCACTCCTAAGACAGAGACAGAAGATCTCCTGGGAAGTTGTTTGTAGCCCAGGGGCTATGGAGAACTGGGTACCTGAAAGGGGGGCTGGAAATGAAAAGGGGACGGGTACAGAGAAGGCTGAAGCCAAGACAAAGTTTCTGATCAAGGCTCAAAGTTTAATATTCAGCACTGAAGTTATATAGGGAGAGCCCACAGACCCCACCCTTTGTTTCAGCTGGATTATGTAGCATAGCAAGCTCAGCAGGCAGTCCATTCTTCTAAATTCCTGTAGGAAGCTGCACATGCCAAGGCAGATGACTCCACCTGAGTGTTAAGGTCCAACTGTGGCAAACACTTAAGGACTATTTAGCCTGCTCAAGGCTGGAGAAGGGCACAGTTGTTCGGCTACAGTAGCTGGAGTGATGAGCTTTGTGTGCAGCAAGAACCCCTGCCTCAGTCTAAAAAGTGGAGAGTTATCAAGAAGACACCTGATACATGTTCACATGCATACATACACCAACATACACATTATGTACACATAAACACACAAAGGGAGATGGGGTCCTAAATGTATCGTTACATTTTTTTCCTGCAGAATTAACCACTTCCTTGACTACATTTTTTCCCTATGTGTAGGATGTGAGGTCATCAAACCCAATCTGATCTCTTGGTTGGAGGAAGATTTACAGACAGTGGGAAGAGGTTTCCAGGGTTAGTAGTCACAAGAAATAATTGTGATCAGAAGTTCTTTAAGTCTGGAAATAAAGTTTTTGTTTGCTTCTGTTTTCCCTCCCCTTTGATTCAGGGCCACAATGTGTAGCCCGGGATGGCCCCCACACATTTCTGCCTTTACTTTATGGGTACTGGGGTTGTTGGCGTACACCACCACACTGAGCCATAATGAACATTTTTTTTCTTTTCAGTATTGAGGATTGAACTCTGAGCTTGTTTGGGCAAACGCTCTTGCTACTAAGAAATATCTTCAGTCTTACAATGAAACTTTCAAAGATAGAGTTGACCTCAGAAGGTGCCAGTCTTTTATCTCAGAAGGAATTCTGAATTTCTTATACTTACCCAGACTTTTCTGTGATCCCAGAATCACAGAAATTCTGTGATCCCTATCAAGTTTCTTTTTCTTTTTTTTTTCTTTTTTTTTTTTTTTTACAATTTTGTCTTATGCTATGTCAAGACCTTTCCTTCTCATCATCCTTGATAATGTTCTTGTTTACCATCAGTCTTCATTTTTAAAAAGCAATTTGTAGTCAGGCAGTGGTGGTGTACATCTTTAATCCCAGCACTCAGGAGTCAGAGGCAGACAGAGTTCAAAGCCAGCCTGGTCTACAGAGCCCCAGGACAGTCAGGGGTGCACAGAGAGATCCTGTCTCTGGGGGGAGAACAAAAAAAGGAGAAGGGGGGAGGGAGGGAGGGAGGGAGGGAGGGAGAAGGAAAGGAGAGGGAGAGGAGAGAAAAGCAATTTGTAATAAATTGTTTAAAACTATGACTCATAGTTTTATCCTTGCCAAGTTTTAACCTAATTAAAATGATCAAGATTTAGTTTCTTCTTTTTTATATTTTATCTATTTATTTTGGTAGGCGCTCACACTGTAGCCTGGCTGACCTTGACCTCAGTCTCCTGCCACTACCCTGCCACACTGGGCAGGACCTGTTGCTTTCTATTCCTACAACATGCCTCTCAGTTCTAAACCTTCATTTTGTTATCATGGTTGTTTTGTTTGTTTGTTTTTAGAATGGGAAATGCGAGATACTTTGAGGGAACAAACTTCCAACATGGTGCAAATGATAAGATTAACCAAGGATGTTTATTAGTTCCCACACTCTGCAAAGACTATAGATCCCACTGTAGAAACTAAGTAGCATTTATTTAGGATGGTGGAGGTAGGGGGAGCATCATTTTAAAACAGAAACCCTCAATACGACAATGTGAAACCTGTCAGGAAACCAAATCCTTCAAGGTTCCCAAGGACACATTTCCACATGTGTAATCAGACATCAAATTTTTAAAGCAATTAAAATCAATCAATCTATCTATCTATCTATCCATCCACACATACTCATGTGCACACTGATGTATCTATGTCAGGGGAAAGGTATGTCATAGCCTTCCCTCTTGATGACGTCAGGAGTTGATTCTCTTGAACCATGTTGAGACAGCAGCTCTCCTGTGTCTACCAGGACATGAGCTTCTAACCATTCTCTTGCTTCTGCCTCCCATCTTAAAGTGCTGGGATTACAGATGCATGCTCCTCAATCACTTTTGTGGCATTGTTCGTCAGTTGTCAGGCTTGTATGGCAAGCATTTTATCTGCTAAGTCATCTTCCTGGCTCTTTAAAACAATTTTAAAACATGCTTAATATGAAAGAACTGGAAATGAGAACTATTTAGAGAAATGGCATTCTCTTTTGCAAAAGAAATCTGTCTTTGATTGATATTTTGAATATGGTGAATATTGTCAATTCTTGCTTAAAAGTTTGGGCTTCATTACAAAGACTTGAAGTACCAGGGTGGGGGAATACCCAGGGGGTCCTCGACCCACTCAGAGAAGGGGAAGGGGAAAGGGGGAAGGATTGTGGGAGTGGGTGACCAGGTACAGGGCACTGAGCAGGATGTAAAGTGAATACGTGAAAAAATAAAGAATTTTATAAGACAAAACAAAACAAGAAAAAAGCCCAATCTCAACAAAAGAGAGAGAGAGAAATTAAGGAAGGAAGGAAGGAAGGAAGGAAGGAAGGAAGGAAGTCTCCTTTCCTAAAACTTGATTTCCAAGTAAGTACATGGATGGGCTTACATGTTTCAGAAGCCTGTCTAATGTATAATAAAGTGAAAAATAACTGTCAATAGATGTCTATATGGGTTCAACTAAAATATACACCAATGGTTTGAGCAATAGATTTATTGATCTCTTGACATAAAATCTACAAAATTATGAATAATCCTTTGGATAAATTAAATACAGGGGATGGAGAATTAGACCATCACTGAGAATTTGGGCTTCAGAATTCCTACATAAATGCATCCTCAATGATGTTACTGTTTCTTCAGAATTTCTACATATGCATCCTCACGGATGTTACTCTGTTTCGAGAGTCCTTAGTTTTATGAAGACATTTAGGAACCATTTCAAAGTTAGAACAGATGATAGGTGACCCTTGCATTAGGGTTTTATCATTCAACTTGGAAAAACAGCAGAAGTTATATACAAGTAATAAGAAAGCAAAGGATCTTATGATACTTCTGTCTTCATAATGATCGAAACCCTTAATTTTGAATAATCCATTGATTATCTTTGTTCTTTCTTCAACAGGCAGGAAGCCACAGTGCTTGGGAACTCTGTAATTATGTGTAACATAAAGATATCTTCAGAGAGCATCCATATTTTAAGAGGCAAATGAAAACTGAAAATTCAAGGCATACCTATGGCTCTAATCGGTATGGAAAGCACTTTCCCACCTTCGTGAGAGAACATCCATGAGACAGGAGTTTTCTCTGTTGAAGCAGCTTGTCGGAGACTTTAATATAACCCCAAATGTTACTCACCAGAAAACAGGCTTGCGGGACAAATCTGTTGAATGCACCAACTTCCTTAATCAGTTATATTTTAAGGCACATATGAAAATCCATAATGGAGAAAAATTCTGTGAACTGACTCAATTTCCAGGAGTTTTTACATGTTCCACAAGTAGAGCTCTGCCTATTCAAACCCACTCCATAAAAGCCTATGAGTGTAAGATCTGTGGGAAAGTCTCTGGGCATTCTTCAAATCTTAACAGTCACATGCGAACCCACCCTGGGGAGAAACTTTATGAATGTAAAATATGTAAAAAGTCTTTCACTGCTTCTTCAAGTATAACTGAACATTTCAGAATTCATACTGGAGAGAAACCCTGTAAATGTAAGGAATGTGGAAAAGCTTTTACTAAGCACTCAGGACTTCCTGCACATGTACAAACACATGCGGGACAGAAGTCTTAGGTAGTTAAGTTATATGGGAGATCCTTCACGATTTCTTCAAATATGACTGGACATTTAGGAATTCACACTGGAGAGAAACCCTGTCGATGTAAGGAATGTGGGAAAGCATCTGCCTACCTCCACAGACATCTAAGAACACACACTGGGGAGACCTTATAAATGTGGTAAGTGTGGGAAGGGCTTCCACACTTCCTCCTACCTACGGAGACATGCAAGAGCACACAGTGCAGGGAAACCGTATGAATGCAGGGAATGTGGCAAAGCTACAAAAGGTGTTATCTAGTGAATGAACATTTAAAAACTCATATGGTGGAAAAAACCCTTTGATTGCAAGGTATGTGGAAAATCTTTTAGAAGTTCTGCATGTGGAAAAAAGCACATTCATCTTCACACTGGAATCAAAGCTTATAAAGGTAAGTACTGTGGGAAAGCCTTCACTGTTTCTTCAAGTCTAACTGAACATATGAGGACACACACTGGAGAGAGGCCCTATAAATATAAAGAATGTGGGAATGCCTTCACTACATCCTCATGTCTGATTGTCCATAGAGGACTCACACTGGAGAGAAGCCCTATGAAAATAAGGAATGTGGCAAAGCCTACAAGAGGTGTTACCTTCTGACTGAACATGTAAAGACTCACACGGGGGAAAAGCCTTTTGAGCGTAAGGTATGTAGGAAACTCTTTGGAAATCTGTCTTGCCTTAATAAGCACATTCAAATTCACACTGGGATAAAACCCTATAAATGTAAACACTGTGGAAAACACTTCACTGTTTCTTCTAGCCTGGCTGAGCATGTAAGGACTCATACAGGCGAGAAGCCCCACAAACGTGAGGGATGTGGAAAAGCCTTCACAAAACATCCTCAAACCTCTGTCACCATGCAGGGACTCATGACGGAGAGGCTCCCGCTAAGTATCAAGAATGTGGGAAAAGTACAATCACCGACTAACTGAACATTTACTAAATCAGTCTGAGCAGAACCCTTTGGTTGGAAAGAATGCTGAAAGCCCTTCAAGAATTCCACATCTTAATAATCATAATGGAATTTACACGGGTGAGAAGCCTTATTAATGTAAGATGGGTGGGTCAGCCTTCAAAAGCTCTCTTGTTCTCAAGATGCCCATGAGTTTAAGAAACACGCGAGAGTCACTGGAATGTCATTTAAGTGCACTAATATGTAAGCTCCACCTGGAGCCATACGGTGTCACAAATATGAAAGACCTACCTGCTAAGGACTGTAAAGGACAGATCTCGCAGTGGAGATGGTGAAGGTAAGGAAGGTTGCAAACTCAATGTTTTCTACACACTGTTCAACCTTTAGTAAACATGGCAGTTTATAACCAGGAGGAAATGAGTGCCCAGTGTAAAGAATTATGACCACATCATGAAATATATCCTGACAGAGATAGGGCCGTCTGGTTTTCATTACTGTTTGAAGCAGCCAATCTCTGTATCAGAGGATGGCCTTGAACTCCTCTTGATCCTCTCCTGAGTGTTGTGATTACAAGCATGGACTACCACCCCTAGTTTTTATTCAGTACCAAAGAGTGAAACCAGGCCTTCGGGTGTGCTAGGTACTCTGCCAGGTACATCCTCAGCTCCTCTTGGGGGTAGTTCTTGTATTTGTTTTGAACTCTTGTGATTCGGCCCTAATCACTCCTGAAGTGGTGTCTAGTTGGCTGATGTAGCAGCACCACTCCCACTAAGTTACTGTGCCCTCCAGATTGCAAAAAGTAAACTTCCGGAGTATTAACTAATAAGTTTGTTGTCTGGAGATTAAAGGAGCACTTCATCTACAGTACACTAAGCATGAGGTCCACCCCGGAGCTGTACCCGCACCCTCAGACCCTATTTTAACAGAACATACTCTCCAGCTGCCGCACTTCAGGCCTGATCCACCTGCAGCAGATAACAGCAGCCAAGTTTAAGGTTTTATAAAATCCTCTTCCTCTTCTTTGTCTTCCTCCTCCTCCTCTACAGGGTCTCACTGGCCTCCAACTCATAGGTAGGGATCTGCCTGCTGTTGCCTCCTGAGGGCTGGGGTATGTACCACCATGCCCAACTATGCCCAGCTCTTAATGTTGCTCAAATATCTTTGGGGGATGGGGGCTGGAAATATAATTCAGTAGTAGATTGCTTGCCTGGCATGCATGAGCCCCTAGGTTTGGTCACAAGCAACGCGCGCGCGCTCACACACACACACACACACACACACACACACACGTTATGCTTTCATAGTTAGTCTTTGAAGATAAAAAATGAGAGTAACAAAAGGAGTTAAGTAAGAAAGGATGAGTGAGGACCAGTGGTGGAAATGCCTGTTTCACAACCGTCAAGAAGTCTTACACTGACAATGGAAATTCCTGTACCATCATGCAGTGTGGAGACAGTGAGAACCCTGAATCTTCTGTATTCTGTTTAGATCTACTCCACAGACTGGCAACAATCAGATTGCATTGATGAGTCAAGCAACAGTGAGACTGACAATAAGCCTTCTTTGGGATTGTCCTTCTGTGTACTTCATACTGTGGAAACAGAAACACCTTTGCAATTTAATCAAAATGAGCATGGCTGACATCATATTCTACTATGTTGCAAATCATATCTAGTAATTCCTGGATGTGTCCCATGGGTGCAGACACCAAGATCGGCACTAGCTGCTTTCAATCTCAGTGGTCCAATTTTGTATATTTCTGATAATTGAACACCTGATGCTTGAAACATTAGGGTTTGTCCTGTAAGGCCATTAGGGCTGTGCTACCCAGTGGCACTTTCTGTGGTTCATATTCTAGCCAAAGTAACAGTCATCTCAAACAAACTCAACAATAAACCCCCAAAGGAAGAGATCTGTTGTCCTGCCTGGAAGGCTACTGTAGTTTCCCATTGACTTTAACCACAGGACTGGGTAGCACCAAGAGATTTCCTAAAACAGTGGCTCTCAAACTGTGTGGTCGAGAGGGGTAGAATGACCCTTTCACCAGGCATTGCATATCAGATGTCCTTCATATCAGATATTTACATTACTAACAGTAGCAAAATTACAGTTTTAAAGTAACAATGAAATAATTTTATAGCTGGGGATCACCACAACATGAGGAACTGTATTAAAGTGTCACAGCATGAGGAGGGAAGGCCAAGAGCCATGCCCTAAAGCTTCTCCTGTACGACAGACATAATCTGTCTTCCACTGTGGAGAAACGATCCAGTTTCCCTGTAGTAATTTGGATCCATTACCCCTAACTTTCTTAGCCTGTTAAGTTCATCTGAAGACAAAGTGGCCAGGGGGAACTCAGAACTTTCAGTTCAACGGAATGTTTGTTGTGGCTCCTGGCATGATTCTCCCCCCACCCCCTGGAACCAAAACTTCTAGGCCAGCAGAACTTAAAAGTTGTGGGAACCAGAAGCAAAATCCTTCTAGCAGGTCACCAGGGGTGACAGAGAGCAGGACATTCTCTTTTCTTCCTAGATTGATTCCTAGATCCCTTCTCCCCTTCTAGCAGGTCCCCAGGGGTGACAGAGAGCAGGACATTCTCTTTTCTTCCTAGATTGGTTCCTAGATCCCTTCTCCCTCTTGATTCCTAGCACCATAGTTCCTGGCTATGCGAGACACAATTGGACGCTGGTTCAGAGCACACCCCTCCTTCTGGAGAACCCTGTGCCCAGCCCTCCAGGCTGCTGACACCTAATTGGTGTTGTAACTGTGTCTTCAAAAGACTGTCCCTCCTTTCTCTGAGGCCAGCTGCTTCAGGATGGTGGGAAACATGGTGCAAACCAGTGGATTCCATGATCATGAGCTCACTGTTCCAATTCTCTGGCTATGAAGTGTTCCTTTCTTGGTGGTGGGAAAGGTCAGGTGCAGCAACTTACCTTTCACTTTAGAAGGAATATCTCCGCATGCACTATACCACTGTACTCCTAAGAATTTTAAAAATTTATTCTCTCATATATTACATCCCAAATGCAGTTTCCCATCCCTCCTCCTCTCCAGTACCCCCTCCCCTTATCTACTCCTCCTCCATTTCTCTTCAGAAAAGGGCAGGCCTCCTATGGATAGCAACCAAACATGGCAGATCAAGTTGAAGTAAGACTAGGCACCACCCTTAGTAGTAAGGCTGGACAAGGCAGACAGAAGGAGGAAAGGGGTCCCAAAGATGGTCAAGAGTCAAAGGCAGCTCCCACCCCCACTGTTAGAGAAGTCCCACAAGATGACCATGCTCCACAACCATAACAATACGCAGAGGGCCCAGGTCAGACCCATGCAGGCTCCCTGATTGTCAGCTCAGTCTCTGTGAGTCCCTATGAGACTAGCTTAGTTTATTCTGTGGGTTTTCTTTGGTGTCCTTGATCCTTCTGGTTCCTTCCTTCCTCCCCCTCTTCTGCCAGATTCTCAGAGCCCCACCTAATATTTGACTGTGGGTCTCTGCATCTGTTTTCATTAGTTGCTGGATGAAGCCTCTCTGATAACAATTGGGCTAGACACCAACTAGGCACCAATCTATAAGTATATATCATTGACTTTTTTTTTTTTTTTTGGCCAGTCCTGTTTGGTTCTATCCTGGGTCCTGGGCTATCCAGCTTCTGGTTCTTGGCCCTTTAAGGTAGTGTCAGGAGTAGGCTCCCTCTCGTGGCATGGTCTCAAACAGGACCAGTCATTGGTTGGCCACTCCCCTAATTTTGGGGTCTCAAGCACTTGTAGACAGGACAAATTGTAGGTCAGAGGTTTTGTGGCTGAGTTGGTGTCCCAGTCCCTCCACTGGAAGTCTTGCCTGGTCACAGGAGATGGCCAGTTCAGGCTCCGTATCCCCTATCACTGTCAGTTTTCTGAGTCACTTAAAGAAAGAAAGTCACTCTAGAATGTAATCAGGCTCTGAGGCAGCAGGGAGGTCCAGCCTCAATGAACTGAACCTCAAACAGCTGCAGAATCATATTTGCTGACCATTACACAAAAGTTGTTTTGGGGGGTAAAACAAGTTTCTCCTACCAAAGTCCCTAATCTAACCCACACGTTTCATGAAGGAAAACATCTCACCCTGCAGCTTTAGTCCTTATTGTGTGCTGTTTGCAGTACCCAATAATGCAAGACCCTCCAGGTGTGCCAGGACCCTCTTGTGACCAAAGTCATGCAAAGGCTATAAGCTCCTTCAGAACACAACTCTATAGATAACAGAAAACAATCAATTTTCTACATTGATTTCTTCAAGGTCAACGTATTTCTAGAAAACAGTTATTCATCCTAGTGTTTACCCTATTATGCAATTCTACTACATGTTACTAGGGCTCTTGTTTAGGGTCACCCTCATAGACGCCTGGGAGTTCCCATTGCACTGGGTCTCTAGCTCATTCCCGAGATCCCCACCCCAATTCCAGTTGTCTTTCCCAGTACTCTCTCCCTCCATCCTCCCCCAACCCAACCCCTCCTGTTCCTACCCCTCCCCACCCCCAGTCTTCCATGACATCTATTCTATGTCTCCTTCCCAGGGAGATTCATTCATCCCCCCTTGAGCCTTCCTGCTACTCAGATTCTCTAGGTTTCTGGGCTGTAGCATGGTTATCCTTTACATCTTCTGTCCAATCATAAGTGAGTGCATATCCTGATTGTCTTTCTGGTCTGGGCTATCTCACTCAATGTTTTTTCTTCTAATTCTTTCCATTTGCCTTTAAATTTTATGTTCTTTTTAAACAGCCAAGTAATACTTCATTGTGTAAACGGATTAACCACATGTGCCCCCACCACCCAGCTAACCTGTCTGTTTTTATGCCAATGACCATGCAGTTTTTATCATTATTGCTCTGTAGTACTGCTTGAAATCAGGGATGGTGATGCCTCCAGAAGTTCTTTGATTGTACAAGACTGTTTTAGCAATCCTGGGTTTTTGTTTTTCCATATGAAGCTGAAAATTGCTCTATCAAGGTCTGTAAAAAATTGAGTTGGAATTTTGATTGGGGTTGCGTTAAATCTGTAGATGGCTTTTGGTAAAATGGCCATCTTTACTATGTTAATCCTGCTGATTTATGAGCATGGGAGATTTTTCCATCTTCTGGTATCTTCTTCAATTTCTTTCATCAAAGATTTGAAGCTCTTGTCATACAGGACTTTCACTTGCTTCATTAGAGTTACACAAAGATATTTTATATTACTCGAGGCTATTATGAAAGGTGCTGTTTTCCTGATTTCTTTCTCAGCCTGCTTATTGTTTGTATGTAGGAGGGCTACTTGGTTTTTGTGGTGGTTTTGGTTTTGGTTTTGGTTTTTAGTTAATCTTGTATCCAGCCACTTTGCTGAAGGTGTTTATCAGATGGGGGCGGGGGCCCTCTGGTAGAATTTTTAGGATTTCTTATGTATAGTATCATATCATATGCAAATAAAGATACTTTAGCTTCTTTTACAATTTTTGTCCCTTTGATCTCCTCCTCTTAATCTTTCAGCTAGAACTTCAATTAATGTATTGAATAGATATGGAGAGAGTAGACAGCCTTGTCTTCTTCCTGACTTGGTGGAATTGCTTCAAGTATCTCTCCATTTAATTTGATGTTGGCTATAGACAGTTGCTGTATATTGTCTTTAATATGAGCATTCCTTGTATCCCTGACCTCTTACAGACTTTAGTCATGAAGGGCTGTTGAATTTTGTCAAATGTTTTTTCACTATCTAATGAGATGATCATGTGTTGTTTTTCTTTCAGTTTGTTTATATAGTAGACTGACAGATCACATTGACCGATTATCATGTTGAACCATCCGTGCATCTCTGGGATGAAGCCTACTTGATCATGATGGAGGATCTTTTTGATGTGTTCTTGGATTGAGTTTGTATTTTATTGCGTATTTTTGTATCAATGTTCATAAAGGAAATTGGCCCATGGTTCTTTTTCTTTGTTGAGCCTTTGTGTGGCTGGAGCCTCATAAAATGAATTTGGCAATGTTCCTTCTGTTTCTATTCTATGGAATAATTTGAGGAGTATTGGTATTAGCTCTTCTTTGAAAGTCTGGTAGAACTCTGTACTAAAACCATTTGGCCCTGGGCTTCTCTTTTTGGTTGTGACGCTTTTACTGACTGCTTCTGTTTTCTCAGGAATTGTAGGTCTATTTAAATTCTTTATCCAGTCTTGATTTAACTTTGGTAAGTGGTATCAAGAAAACTGTCCGTTTCTTTTACATTTTCCAATTTTGTGGAGTACAGGTTTTTGAAGTATGACCTACTGATTCATTGGATTTCCTTGGTGTCTGTTGTTATGTCATCCTTTTTTGTTTCTAATTTTGTTAATTTGGATTTTCTCTCTTTGCCTTTTAGTTTGGATAAGGGTTTGTCTATCTTAATTTTCTCAAAGAATCAACTCTGTTTCACTGGTTCTTTGTATCATTCTCCTTGTTTCTGTTATTGATTTCAGCCCTGAGTTGGATAATTTCCTGCCACCTGCACCTCTTGGGTGAACTTGCTTCATTGTTCTAGGCTTTCAGGTGTGCTGTGAGGTTGCTAGTATGAGAGTCTCTATTTTCTTCATGAAGGCCCTTAGTGCTATGAGTTTTCTTTAGCACTGGTTTCATTGTGTCCCGTAAGTTTAGGTGTGTTATTCCATTGTTTTCATTAAATTCTAGAAAGTCTTTCTTTTTTTCTCTTTATTTTTGCCTTGACTCAGTGGTTATTCAGTAAACAGTTGTTCAGTTTCCATGAGTTTGTAGACTTTCTGTTGTTTCTCTTGTTGTCGTTGAAATCCACTTTTAATCATGGTGATCTGATAGGATCAGAGGGTTATTTCAATTTTCTTATATCTGTTAAACTTGCTTTGTGACAGTATTTTGAAGAAAGTTTTAGAAAAGTTTCCATGAGGTGCTGGAAAAGCCTATATTCTTTTATCTTTGGATGAAATGTTCTGTAGATATATAGAATTTGAGTCATACTAACAGCTGTTGGTAACATTTTCTCTGTTTGGTTTCTGTCTGGATGACCTGTCCATTGGTACTAGTGGGGTGTTGACGTCTCCTACTATTAATGTGTGGGGTTCAACGAGTGATTTAAGCTTTAAAAAATGTTTAGTAATATATAGGTGCCCTTGTGTTTGAGGCATAGATGATCAGAACTTAGATTTGAACATAGATGATCAGAACTTGGTGGATTTTCCTTTGATGAGTATGAGGTGTCCTTCCCCATCTCTTTTGATTAATTTTGGTTGCAAGTCTATTTTGTTAGATATTATACTGCTGGCAGTAGCTTGGAGTTATGTCTCCAGGACCCACCCTACAGCTGCAGACCTCTCCACTTCACTCCAGCAAAATGCTGAAAGAGTTGAGAAACAAAACAAAACAAACAAAAAATAAAACCGAATTTCAAGGCCCAGAGGCAAGAGAGATGAGTTGCCCTCTGTAATCAGTGTATGTGTTTGAGCAAGCCAAATAGGACAGAAAGCAGTAAAAGTGTCAAGTGCACAGCCAGAGCTCCATAGTGAGATCCTGTCTCAACAAAAAAAAAAAAAAAAAAAGGCGTAAAGCAGAAGCGTGGCACAACTGCACAGAGCTTTCTGAGAAACTAGAACTGCTGAGTTCAGGCAAGGGAGTCAGCTCAGTGGGTAAAGGCACCTGCCACCAAGACTGATGCTCAAGCTAGATCTCAGAACCCACAGCCTGAAAGGAGAGCACTGGCTCACATAAGAAGTCCTCTGACCTCCACAGGCATTGTGACCCGTGTGACAACCCCCCCCCCACACACACACACTTTTTGTCTGTTTGTTTTTGGTTTTTGGTTTTTGAGACAGGCTTTCTCAGTGTAGTCTGGCTGCCCTGGAACTCACTCTGACTAGGGGCTGCATGGAGAGATCTTGTCTCAGAAAAATTAAACTAAGAGGGATCAGTGGGTGCTCGCAAGCTTGACCACCTGGGTTTGATTCTAGGAAGGACAGAATGGACTTCTAAATGTTGGCCTCTGACTGTCACACAAATGGCTGCACTTACACAACACCCCACCCCTCTCCAACCAAGCCCAGAAATATATTGGTAACAATCGTGGAAGCTTCAGAGCCTAAGATCAAGCTGTCAGTATGGTGTCTGCTGAGGACATCACAGGTTACATGTCTTTCCTGTGTCCTCACATGGTCACATAGTGGGATGGGAGAGGGTCTTGGAAGCAAATTTTAATTATGTGTGGAGGAGGACTGCACCCATGTGCACATGCTGAGACATGTTGAGACATGCTGCTCTGTCACTTTCTGCCCTATTCCCTTATGACTGACCAGGTCTCTCACAGACACAGAAGCTAGGCTAGCAGCCACCAAGCCCAGCAATCTCCCTGTCTCCACCCACAGTGCTGGGGCCAAGGCATAGCCTCACCTGGCTTTCTCTGGGGGTGCTAGGGATTTGAACCCAAGACCTAATGCTTGTGCAAGTGCTCTTCTACACTGACCTAGGTCCCCAGCCCCTCTCAGAAGTATCTTTGATGGGAGGGGGACTAATCTCATTCATGAGGGCTCTGCCCTTTTGTCCTATCCCTCCCAACACTTACAGCTAATGTAATTACCTCTGCATTTAGAGCTTCAACAGATAATCTTAGGAGGAATGTGTCCCCTAAAGTTCCATGTGGTAGAAACAGAAAATACCATGCCCCATGTGAATTGGTCACCTGAGTGACTGAAGTCCCTTTGAAGGCTCACATGAAGGCTTTGTATTCTAAGACAAGAAACATCCCTTCTGATGGGTAAACTTGGACTAAGGAACTGAGCATCTCCAGCTCAGCAATCTGCACCCCCCAGGGGTCCACCCACAGCAGGTGGAGAGACCACAGATGTGCATTACCCCCAGTTCAGATCAAAGTGATACACGCAGTAACACCAAGCATCTGGCACCTGTATGTACCAGATCACTGTTCCCATTCAAAACAGGAAGAGGCACCAGTTCACACTGAGCCCCACCACCAGGCCCACCAGGCCCTGCCCCCAACTCTCTGACCCAACGGGCTCCATCTTTCTCCTTTATTCACTTTGCTACAGAAATGTTTCTGGAAAGACCTAAGGTACAATTTTCAGGTGTCAGTTCTCTGTTCATCATGGGGATGAGCTCAGATCAGTCTTGGCAGAAAGCACCCTCACCCACTGAGCCATCTCACCAGCCCCATTATGGTTTTTTAGTACTGAGGACAGAACCTTAAGCACTCAGGGGTTTTGCCACTGATCCACATGCTGGGACCCCACCTCAGAGTCTTGGTCTGTTCACCCCCTAGCTGTCCTCACATTTTCTCTCTTCACCTCAGACTTCTGAGGAGACGCACTTTACCAGGTTCTATATCCTATGTCATAACCTGGCTCACCACCTGAGGCTGTGAATTGATCCCAAGGACATGTTTTTTTGTGTGTGTGTTTTGTTTTTTTAAATGGGGTCTCATTCTACTGTAGCCCAGGCTGACTGTGATCTGTGGCATGTCTGGCTCACAAATGTGCTTACCTCTTCAATCTCCTGCCATCTATACTTGGAGCTGCAGGGTCTTCTCTTTATTCACTGTGCAGCCCAGTACCTAGAAAGGTGCCTGGGAGGGGCTAGTAGGTAGCTCAGGGGTTAGGGCATTCGCTTGGTATGCTCAAAGCCCTGGGTTCCATCCTTAGCATCCCGTAAGGAAGGAGTGGTGGTGTACACCTAAAAGTCTAGCACTTGGGAGATAGAGGCAGGAAAATTAGGAGTTGAAAGTCATCCTCACCAATGTATTTCAAGATCAGTACATGGGCTCCTGTCTAAGAAACAATAAACAGCTTGGCAAGATGGCTCAACGGGTACAGGCACTTGTCACCAAGCCTGACCACTTACGTTTGCTCCCCAGGACGCACAGGAGAGGAAACTGACTCCCACAGCTGTCCTCTCGCCTCTACACGTGAGCTCTCGCACACACAGAGACAAACAGAATGAATACATGTAATACAAAAGATAAGCAAATAATAAAAATTGCCAGGGAATAAGAGGTGCTGGGGAGGAACAACCCTTGTTAAATAAGTGGAACACGCTTTGAAAAACATTCTTTTTCTTTAATAGTAAAATATTATATGCTGTAGAAAACTTGAAAATGCAGGATATAAAATACAGTAAATATGATTGTGAACTTTTAGGAAACTAGAGCAATCCAACAGCACGGCTCCCCTGCCCCTGACCTCCATGTCTCTCAACCATGTAGGTAGAAAACCAGGCTGACCTCAGAGCCCTGAATCCCATTCACCTGCACCTGACCACTCCTGACAATGAGCCCTCTATAAGGGTCTTCTAGGGTGTTAAGGCTTCTCAGGGCTCCAGTGTGGCTCAGCAGCACAGCAGTGCTTGTCTACCATACCTAAAGCCATGGGTTTGATCCCTAGGTACAGAGAAGAAAAGGAGGGGGTAAAGATTTAAAAATATATCATGAGGTAGCTGTGATGCCTATTCCTAAATGTGTGAACTGGGTCTTCCAGAGGCTGGATGACAAGTCTGAGGTCACCCAGATTACAGATAATCCCAGCCCAGGAAGCCCCAAGGTCCTAGCTTCCTTTCCTTGAGACCTCCAGTCCCTTCATGCCTGACTAATTTACATGCTTCAGTTTGCTTAGAAGGTCACTTTCAAAGCTACGACAGGTTCCAGAGATGGATGGTGATGCCCTCACATCCACCAATCCATGGATTCTTTGGGACAAGCCCTAACAATAACTGTGCAGTGGGGCAGGCCCTTGCACAGGACTTTCTCTGCTTCCTGGCCCTCCCAGCCCAGCCCTTGTACCTCAAGCACTCTGAGCTTAGGCATGGTGAGGCAGGAGGACACAATCTGAGAGGGTGTGGGCATTTCTGGGGTGATAAGGGGACCCTGGAAGCACAAACTCTCCAGGACAGGCATTCCCTCCAGGAAGACTAGGCCCTGAGCTGAGAGGCCCCCAACGGTCAGCCGAATCTTGCGCACATCTCGGAGGTGGCGACTGATGGCCATAAGGGTGCTGTCAGCCGACAGGGTGCAGCCCAGCACCTCTAGCCTTTGCAGGTAGCTGAGCTCCTGCAGGCTGGTATCTAGCCCGGTCTCAGTGACCCGGTAGGTACCGCCCAGCACCAGCGAGCGCAGGGCTCGGAAACGGGTAAGGCCCTGCAGGTGCTCATCGCGGAAGGCCGGCACTCGGTCCAGCACAATGCATTCCAACAGTGGCAGCACCGTGGGGTCCTGCTCTTTCTGCAACCAGATCATCGAGATTTCACAGCTGTGCAGCTCCAGGGTCCTCAGTGTGCTAGGCAGGCTGGTGATAGGCACCATGCTCAGGTCAGCCACGTGTAGACACAGGCGCTTCAGGTTGGGGCATTTCTGGCCCAGGGCCCGCATCAAGGCGGGGGACAGCTGTGGAGCCTGAGAGCCAGAGAACAGGTAGCCGCCCATGCGCAACGAGTGGAGCCGGGACGCCATGTACCGGCGCAGGAGGTGCCACATGACTTTCGGCCGCATCTGTAAGAGCCAGAGATTGAGGTGACTCGGTGAGAGGTGTGGGGGCTCCCAGAAGATCCATCTAGCTGGTGACAGACATGCCTGGGATCTGGGTTCTGGTGTCTCCCTGGGATTCTGCTCTTCTATGAGCATCCTTCCCTAGAGCAAAGCAGTTTCTTCTGCTGGGTATCAAGACTCATGCCCTTAATCCCAGCCAGCACACAGGGGAGGTTGAGACAGAAGGATCCAGAGTTCTGACCAGCCTGTCTAGTCAACTGGAAAGCTCCAAGTTCAGTGGAAGACTCTGTCTCAAAAACAAACAAGGCAGTCCAAGATTGTGGTGCATGCCTTTGGGATGGATGGGGAAGAACACAAACAAGAAGATCTCTCTAAATCCCAGGCCAGTCTGGTCTACACAGCAAATTTAGGTTTCATAATGAGATACTTTTTAAACAACAACAACAACAAAAAAGCAAATAATTTACATGTACATATATGGGTACAAACATGGGGGGGTGCTGAGGAAGATACACTGACCTGGGGCCTCTACATGCTCTTGTACACATATGCATTTGCACTCATGCACACACAAACATGTACATGTAGATGCATGCACACAAAAATAAACTATGCAATCAATAAAAACAGCAAAGTGCATTTCATTGTTATGTACATTTTCCCCAAAAGGGAGGGGGAAAAGGCTGGGTAGAATAAGCGGGTCATTGCTTGTGTTGGGACGGAATCTAGAACCTCGTGTACATTAAGGACATGCTGTGGACTTAGCTATACCTCAGTTCAGAGCATCCCCTTATTTTTGATGACCCTGGGGAATGAACCCTGGGCCACACACAGGGCAGGAAAACATTCTAGTACTGAGTTGCAGTTCCAGGCCTTTCCTGTACTTGTATGTCAAGGCAGGGCCTAGCTAAATTGCCCAGGCTGGCCTTGAATTTATGATCTTCCTCCCTCAACCTCTGTAGTAACAAGTCTGTACTAGGCCCAGTCTTACGGTATAAAATTTTTTGACCACTTTTTGACAGAGAAAATTAATCCTTTTAAAAAATATTCTGTGTAGTTGCTAGAGAAATGGCTACCTCTTTTAAAAGGTGTCTTAGTGTATGACTTTCTCTATTCTATTACTAGAAAATTTCGATGGACAGAGTTAGTGCACACACACCATTAGTCCTAGCACTTGAAGGCAGACGCAGGCAGAGTGTTCAAATCCCATCTGGTCTACAGATTGAGCTCCAGGACAGCCAGAGTCACACAGAGAAACCTTGTCTCAATAATGATGATATGATGATGATATAAACAATTTTTTCATGGAATTGTTACATTTAAACATGTATTTGAGAAATCTTAACTCTGTATTCTCGGTACATGGTCACTCATATCTGGCTCCAGAGTAAATTCGTATTCACTCTGAAGTAACAGTTATATATTTGCATTTATAGATGTTGTCTCAAAAGACCAAAAAAATTAGAGGTTGGGGATTTGGCTGTGTTAGTGTTTGCTTGCCGAGCAAACAAAAGTGTGGATTTGGTTCTCAGCACTACATGAACTATGTGATGGCACACACCTGTAATCCCAGCACTCAAGAGAAAAAAGAAAGAGGAGCAGAACCTTCTATCACCCTTGGCTACACAGCCAGCTGGAAGTGATTTTGGGATACATGAGATCCATCTCAAAAACCCAAACAACCAGAAAACTGAAAAGATAGAAGCTTGCATTTATTAAATGCTGTAGACCTCACACTGGTCTAAATAAATTATCTCCCTATGCAACTGGTTAAGTCCTAAAATACAGCAGACACGAAGGTACTTTTTTGTTTGTCTTGGTGCTAGGGATGGAGCCCAGGGCTTCTCCAGAACCAAACACTCTACCATCCATAACTCCACAAGCACTATTTTAAATCCTCCATATCTTGGATGAGAAACTGAGGTCTGATCATTGCAGAGGAGGAGGTAAAGGCTGGTGCTAGGCTAAGACACGCAGAAAATTCCAAGCACGAACTCACTTAAAAACCAAACCAGCAGCATGGTGGTGCACACCCTTAGTCCCAGCACTGGAGAAGCAGAGTTCCAGGTCAGCCAGGGCTACAGAGAAATTTTGCTTCGAGAAAAACAACAACAACAAGAAAACACTTCCTGGGCTAGATAAGGTGGCCTACAGCTGTAATTTGAGCAGTCAGGAGATTGTCGAAGGGGGTGGTTAGTTGGAAACCAGTACACGACTCAGTCAGAAGAGTTCCTTCCTAGCATTCAAGAAACCTAAATGCCATTCCCAGTATCACAGAAACCAGGCATGGGGGCCCACGCTGGTAATCCCAAAATTTAGAAGGTCGAGGTAGATATCAAACTTCATAGGAAGCTGGAAGCCAGTCTGGGCTAGAGACCGTGTCTCAAAACAAACCCTCCTCCAAAGAAACAAAAATCCAGAAAAATAAAAGTCTCAAGAAACTATCAAAAATAAAAAAATAAAACCAACAGCAAACAAACACTAGAAATCTAAATAAAACACCCCCTCCCCTCCGTCCCAGAGCAGAAGGGTGGCTCTCCCCGTACCGCTCCCGGGTCCCGCGTACCGTGTAGAGAGTCAGGTCGACGTGTCGCCATAGCCACCGGTCATCCACCAGCCTCTTCCAGCGGTGACAGACCCTGGAGGAGTGGACCGGCCGTTAGAACGACCCCGGCCTGCCGGGACCGGATCCGCATCTCCTGCCGAGCCCATGCCCGGCTCTTTCCCCCGAGGAGCGGGGCCGCACCTGGAGATGCGGATCCGGTCCCGGACAGGGAGGTAAGAGAAGATCTCCAAGAGCACCAAGTCTGGGAGGTCAAACAGCGTCGCCATGGTCCGGCCGTCGCGCGCTTCCGTTTCCGGTGGAGGCCAGACCGCGCTCCCTGGAGGGCCCTGAGGTGGCCGGACTGGCCAAACCGGCGCGACTTTCCGAGGCCTGCCGAAGATCCCTACCTTCCTAGGAAAGTGCCTGAGGCCCCGGGCTGGACTGGCGCGGCCTGCCGACCGTTTGGAGGCCAAGACCAGAGACTGACTAGGCCCGACCGGCTAGGCTAACGGGTGGAAGTGGGAATAGGAAAACCCAGATGTGGCTTGGGAGAGGAGGAACACGAGGCGTGGCCAGGGCCAAGGGAAGACGAACAGCAAACCCCGAAGGCTGGAGGTGAGGAACGCCCAGGGGGCGTGGCCACGAGGTGGAGCTAAGTATAAGCAGCAAACCCAAAGGGGGTCAGCGGACAACCCAGAAGGCGTGGCTCTGCCAAGGAGGGGGCTCAGGGCGTAGCCAGTGCCCGGAGACGTGGCGAGCTGAGGCAGGTAGACGCCGTGCAGGCTCGGATGAGGCAAGCCACACGCCTAGAAGGCGTGGCTCCGACGGGCGGGGAGTGGGCCTGGGGCCAGGGGGCCAGGGGACCAGGGGGGCAGGTTGAGGAAAAGCAGCAAACTCCCAGAGTGGGACTCTGGGAGAGAGGGAAAGAGATAGAAACGAAGGGCAGCGGGTGTTGTGAGCCAGGCAAAAGTAGTAGCATTTGAAAAAGCGCCGCCGAGTGGAGGGGTGTAGCCAGGAGCAGATTGAAGGCCGTCCGCAACAATGGGAAGGCGTGGCTTCAGTAGGAAGAGACCAGGGGGCGCGTCTAGAGCTGAGGGACTAGAGGCATTCGGAGAAGGTTTGGCTTGAACTGGGAAAGGTTTTGGGTTGTTGCCAAGGCAAAGATCAGCCTGAGACCGGACCGTATACCCAGGAGGCATGACCTGAGCAGGGAAAAAGGTCCTAGCTGGGCCTGAAGACTAAACTTGTAAAACCTAGCTTAGTCGGAACAAAGTCCAATTACAGGGGATGGAATCAAGTTTGGAATGAGCCGGGCAGTGGTGGCGCACGCCTTTAATCCCAGCACTTGGGAGGCAGAGGCAGGCGGATTTCTGAGTTCGAGGCCAGCCTGGTCTACAGAGTGAGTTCCAGGACAGCCAGAGCTACAGAGAAACCCTGTCTTGAAAAACCAAAAAAAAAAAAAAAAAAAAAAAGTTTGGAATGGGTGGGCGTCAAAGAAGGGGCTGGAGGACCTAGGACTGGAGGAATGGTTAGGAGCAGGAACGGGGCCTTAAAAGCATCGCTGGAGACAGAAAAAAGAGCTAAACCAGGAGCTGGGTGTGCAGCTCAGTGGGAAACCGCTTGGCTGCTAGCATGCTCGGCCCTAGATTCGACCTTCAACACTAAAACAAATACTAAACAAAACAAGAAAAACAAACAAAACCCACCACTTTTCTGGTATATATGCTCGGAGACACTATAGCCTATGGCTCACTCTCCAATATCGGAGTCGGGTAGCCTGGGAAGTGTTTTCGTAACGGAAACGAGGCACTGGGGAGAGACTGGAACAGATCTAAGCACTAAAGACGCAGAACAGGACTTCATTCGAAACTGAAAGATGTGACTGAGATGGGGGTGAAGGGCTAGCAAGACTGCCAAGCCAGGGAGGCGTGGCCACAAGTCGCTAAAGAAAGCAAGAATAATGCCTTCTGCTGCCTACGCATAAGGATTAAATTTTGTATAAGTCGTATTAGGTAAGCACAAGGCCCTGGGTAGACTTTTCTTTTTCTTGAGTCAACATATGCTTACCTTGCTAAGAGTCTTGTCTGCTAAGAAGGAATCGCTCAATAGAGGCAAAACTGGTTGAATTTAAGAAGGGATTCCTCTCCCATCAGCTCTCGCGATTCTGTAATCTGAAACAAGGTATTCCTTGAAGATTAAAAACCAAAGCAAAAGATCTTTCCCCGTATGGTGTTTCCACATCTTCGCAGGCAGGACACGGACACGCAGAGTATCGGTACGCATCACAGCCTCCCGCCAGGATCCAACTTAGTTTTCATCAACTGCAGTCTGCACCCCTGGAGTCTCTGAAACGGTCACTACGGCCAGAGGGGAAAGGCAAGCACAGGGTTTGAGGCTGAGCTTTGAATGAAAGCAGAAAGCCACAGACCCTGCATGACTTCATTTCCGCACACCTGCAGCCCGGATTCGGCCGTAGGAGGCTTGTCTGGCTTGGGAATGGTCGATCACCCCGCCGCTGGGATCCTTTAGGTTTCTTCCACGATGAAGGAATCTCCAACACCAGTTCCAACGTCGACTGTAAATCCACTCTTAGCCAGTCTCAGTTCATCCAGACTGCGCAACAGAATCGCAAATCTTTGCTAGCCCGGAACCCGGAAGTACCTAAGGGCCGGTGGTTCCGTTATATCACTTCCGCTTCCTGTTTCCAGTCTTAAGTCCGGCAGGGTTCAGCGTTCGAGCTACAGGCTGTGTCGTCGATAGGTTCGAGGACATTGGAGGTGAGAAGGCTAAACCGAGAGGCCCGAGATCGCAGGAAGCTGCCGAGACTTGGGAGCCTAGGGGTTGCGGGAGGCAAAGCCGGGTGAGTCTGGGGCTGGGCCTGTCGCAGTTAAGGGGCGGAGTCTCGACTGTCTGTGGTCCCCGCAATTGAATTTGTAGACTGGGGCTGCAGGGGATTTGCCTCCGGTGTTCGGGGAAATGTGACCAGAGAACTCAACTCAGGAAGGGGCTTTGGGAACCTGGGCGACCCCAAAAGTCCTGACTCTGCTGCTTTTCATCCCTCCCTCCACCCGGTGTAGCTCCAGCCACAATGATTGAGGTGGTTTGCAACGACCGTCTAGGAAAGAAAGTCCGTGTTAAGTGCAAGTATCCACCGAGGGGTAACTAGCAGTGGTCTCTGGGGCAAATGGTGGTGTTGGATGATTTCAGTTAAATGACGCTCTTGGGGAGGCCTGATATCGTCTTCCTCGGTCTACCTTTTCTTTTCATTTACCTTAACTCCTTCGTGTCCAGCACCGATGACACCATCGGCGACTTGAAGAAACTGATAGCGGCTCAAACTGGCACCCGCTGGAATAAGATCGTTCTTAAAAAGTGGTAAGTACTCGCTGGTCAGTATTAGGCTAGAAGGTTTTGGTTGGGGCGAGCACTTCAGGCAACCTCGAAGAGGGCTCAGCTTGTTTTCAGGACAAGACACCCCACCCCTTATCAGCTTCTCTCTGAAAGCCGTCTATCCTGTAGGTACACGATTTTTAAGGACCACGTGTCTCTGGGAGATTGTATCCTTTTCCTAACGTTCATGAAAGAATCCACATATTTGTCTCGAGTTCTGGTTCTATGCTGAAACCTGTAGAGAAACTAAGCAAGAGGGATATTTAACTTAGAATGTGCCCTGTTGTGACTACTGAGGAAATGGAAACTGTGGATTTATTTTGTTGGTGAGGAGGGTGGTTGGTGAAATGGTTTAACTTGGCTCAGAAGGATTTTGACATTCAGATTCAAAATACTTCTTACTTAACGCTGACCTGAGTGTTGGGCAAGAGGTGTAGGTGGAGTGTGACTATAGTTGAGGACAATATATCTTTTTTTTTTTTTTAATTTGGGGAGGAAGGGGGTCTGGATCTTTTTGCCTGCAGTTATGTCTGTGCACCACATGCATGCCTGCTGCTGGCAGAGACCAGAAGAAAGCTTCAGATTCCCTGGAACCTTCACCTGAGTTCTGGGACTTAAAGTCTGGTCTCTGGAAGAGCAGCCCTGAGCGCTCTTCAACTGCTGAGCTAGCTGCAGCCTGAGTACAAACATTTAAGAAAATGTATTGAGTTCTCTCTCTCTCTCTCTCTCTCTCTCTGTCTGTGTGTGTGTGTGTGTGGTGGGGTGGGGGGCACCTGGGGATCTGACTCTTTATACCGGGCTTTTGTGGCAAACAACTTTGCCTTCTCAGTGGCCTTAAGGATCACTGGATATTATTTATAGTTTTGGGTTCTTAGATCAGAGTGTCCATTCCTTAATCCAGGGTTGGGTGTTGAGCCACAGGATCCAGCTGTGAGTAGATCGAACGTGTAGTCAGCTCTCAGTGAACGTTCCTTAACACTCGGCCTTCAGATGAAATCCATGATGGGATGAACCTGGAGCTTTATTACCAGTAGAGGGACTCCTTGCTCATCCTTGCCCCGCTCTGCCCTGCCTTCCTTTCCCACCCTCATTTGACACTGGTAGAGATGGTCATTTTTAACAGTTCACATGAATAAAAACTTTGCTGTTGCTTTGCTGCTGTCATTCTTGTGTGAGAGTTGTGTCCTGAGGGGCGAGCTGGTGTCTGGTAGTTAGGTGTACTGCTCCTTTCAGGGAGCTCAAGATGGACTGGAAGCTGGGCCTGGTGATGCACACGTGGCATCTCAACACTTGGAAAATTTTTATGTGGAAGTCTCGTGTAGACCAGGTTACCCTTGAACTGGCTGTGTCCCACCAATGCCTCCTGCCTCCACACGTGCTGAGATTGCTAAGGGTCTGAGCTCACTTCTGCTCTACCAGCATGGCCTCACTTCTGCTCTTCAGACATTGCATTATTTTCTTCACCCTTCACAACGTGCGGAGTCTGGGAAAGGAAAGTAAGGCCATCTGTGCTTCCTGTAGCCCTAGATAAATATCAGAGGGCCCGGAATTTGTGAAGAACGGGTTTTTTTTTGTTTGAGTAGGGAGATAGGTAGACTGCTTGCCCTACGAGCATGAGGACCTGAGTTTGATCCTTTGAACCCATTGGGCAGGTAGAGAGAGACAAGATCACTGGCCTTACTAGCTAGTCAGTCAGGTTAATTGGTAAGCTTTAGGCAGCGGCTGCATAAAAGGAGGTAGATTGTGTTCCAGCTCAGGGTTGTCCTCTAGCCTCCATATGTAGCCACAGACAGAAGCAGAGACACACATACAAAACAATAAACCTACTTGGGTGGATCTAAGAAAAAGTTTGAGACCAAACTAAGCAGAGAAACCTTGTCTGAAAAGTGGTAAAGTAGTAAAATTGCTTCCATGGGATATTGTGTTACAGCAGTCAGGAAAGTAGTACAGTGGGCAGCATAGTGAGGTCCTAGGTCTTAGAACCACGGTATTAGAGTTTCCTAGAGAACAACTGGTAGGGTGAGTCTATATGTAAACATATGTCTATATATTAGAGTGGCTCACGGGCTTGGTCTAACTTCCAACAATGGCTGTCTCTCAGTGGCAAGTCTATCAGAATCTCTCATTGATCTAGGAATTGTCTGAGGAACCATTACCTAAGCAATTCTCAGCCATTGCAAGATATTCCTGGATTCTTGAAACAGGTCATGCAAAGGCTCTGAAATTCCCATGGGAAGAACAACCCCATAAATTTCAGATCACAATCACTGAATATTAACAAAAGATTATTTCAAGGCCTAAGTAGTCAGTCTCTCCAGAGTAAAAATGCCAGGTATAATGGCTCTTCTATAATTCCCACTATGTCTTCCTTAGGGTGGTCCTCCTACCTTAAATGATTCCATGGAGAAAAACCCACAGGTGTGCCCAGCTTGCTTGGCTTTTAGTTAATTCTGGATGTAGTCAATTTGACAACCAAGAATAGCAATTCCACCCACACATATATAAATAGGTACATATTTACATATAGACTACTTGGATTTAAATTTTTGTTGCATTTTTACTTATATGCTTGTGTTTGGGGGGAGGGGAAAGACATCCATGTGCCATAGTACACATGTGAAATTTAAAGGACAATTTGCAGGGATCAGTTCTCCCCTTCTACTTTGTAGGTCCTAAGGCTGGAGGCAACACTCCCATGCAGTGAACTACCTCACTGGCTCTGTAAGTATACATTGGCACAGTACTCTTGTAGCCTTTTCTTTTCAATGCTGAGCTCAAACCCAGAGCCTTGCATAGTCTAAGCTGGTTATGCTACTGAGCTGGCTTAGCTAGCTTTTATCTTAGTGTGTATGTTTAAGCTTATGTGTGCACTATGCCATGGCTTGCTTATGGAGGTCAGATGACTATCCTGGCTGCCAGTTCTAGCCTTGTTTGAGACATGATGTCTTTGTTTTCGCTGCTCGTACTTGAGGTTGCCTGGTTTGGTAGCCATATCAATCAAAGCTCTAAAGGAACAGAACTGGTGGAATGAATGTTTTATATGAGATGTATTCAGGTGGCTTCCAGACTTTGCTTTGAGTAGTCCAACGATGGCCATCTCCTGGAGGGAAAGAACGGTCAAGGGTCTGGTGGTTTTTGATTCACTGGATGTCTCAGCAGTCCCAATTGGTACTAGGGGCCCAGAGAAGATCTAGAGAGCTGTCAGTTTCCAGTCTATGTTAGAGTCCCATGAAGTTGACACACCGGCAAAAAGGATTGCCTCAGGAACAGGACAGACAAACTTGCAGTGAGAGTAAGGCAAGCAGGCAAAGGGCAATAGCCTCCTCCTTCCAAGCCCTTCCTTGTGGGCTGCCACCAGAAGGGAGGCCCAGACTTAAGGGTAGGTTTCTGCACTCAGATGACCTAGATTCAGGGTGTCTTTTACTTCAAATAATCCAACCAAGAAAAATCCCTCACAGGTGTGTCCCTCTGCTTTATTAGTTAATTCCAGATGTGGTCAAGTTGACAACCAAGATAAGCCACGACAGGAGCTTTGAGGACTTCTGCTGTCACTGTCTCCTCCTGGATATGGAAATTGAGTTGCTGATGCTTGCTTGTTACTGCATCCAGTTTTGTGTGGGTTCTTCATATTTAGACTCAGGACACCACAATAAATCTAGCACGTTACCCTCTGGGACATCTCTCTAAGCTGCATAGTCTTTTTTTAAAAAAAAAAAGAAAAGAAAAGAAAGAAAGGAAAGACAGTAGGCTGAGCAGTGGTGGTGCACGCCTTTAATCCCAGCATTTGGGAGGCAGAGGCAGGTGGATTTCTGAGTTTGAGGCCAGCCTGGTCTACAGAGTGAGTTCCAGGACAGCCAGGCCCACACAGAGAAATCCTGTCTCAAAAAAAAAAAAAAAAAGGAAAGAAAAAAGAAAGAAAAGACAGTAGGAAAGCTGGGCTGGTAAAGGTGTTTCTACCTGAGCCTCAAGACCCAGTTGGAAGGAGAGAACCAACTACGTAGAGCTTGTAACAGGGTAAAGGTTTCTCCATCCTGTCTCAGGTACAGCCATCTTTGGCTTCTACCCCTTGACCTGAAAAGTCCCATGGGAAATCATCCAATTCTGTTTTAAAAATTCAGGGTCAAGCCGGGCAGTGGTGGTGCACGCCTTTAATCCCAGCATTTGGGAGGCAGAGGCAGGCAGATTTCTGAGTTCGAGGCCAGCCTGGTCTACAGAGTGAGTTCCAGACAGCCAGGGCTACACAGAAAAACCCTGTCTTGAAAACAAACAAACAAACAAAAAAATTCAGGGTCAAAACGCCCCAGATAACTGCATGTTCTTAGCCCTTATTAAGCTGCTTACTTGCTTGCCCCTGCAACTGCTACCAAAATGTAGTTTTTCTGTGTTCTTTATCTTTAAAAACCCCTTGTAATATGCTTTTGGGGCTGCTCTGTGAAAAGTATTCCTTTCCAGGCAGTTGCCACCTGGCTTAATACAGACTACCAATTTGAAATTTGGTCATGTTGAGTGATCTCTGGGCTTTTACTCCATAACAGAGCTGTCCCCTGACCTCCACGCCCACACCAAACCACAACTCAGGTTAGTAAATAAACATTATTTGGTTTTGAGGTGAATTCTGTTATTGTTGTTTATGAAACAGGTTCTCTAAATGTAGCTCTGGTCTGTCTGAAACTTGAATGTAGATCTGGCTGGCACTGAACCCAGATAGCCACCTGCCTCTAACCCCTGAGTTGTGAGATTAAAGGCGCAAGACCATCACACCCTGCATAAAATAAACTATTGTTTGTTTGTTGAGACAAGATTTCTCTGTGTAACAGCCCTAACTCTCCTGGAACTCCTTATGTAGACCAGGCTGGCCTCAAAGTCACAGATCCATCTGTCTCTGCCTCCCCAGTGCTGGGATTAAAATCGTGTGCTACCATATCCAGCAAAATAAATAATTTAATGGAACCTTATGTGAATGCATTGAGTATTTCTGGCTAGGAAGAATGCAGTGAAGCTTTTTATCCGGTCTATATACTTCTGTGCTGGTTTGAAATATGAAAGTAGCTGCCGGGCAGTGGTGGCACATGCCTTTAATCCCAGCACTTGGGAGGCAGAGGCAGGCGGATTTCTGAGTTCGAGGCCAGCCTGGTCTACAGAGTGAGTTCCAGGACAGCCAGGGCTACACAGAGAAACCCTGTCTCGAAAAACCAAAAAAAAAAAAAAGAAAGAAAGAAAGAAAGAAAGAAGCCTTATTAAATCTGTCATGTAATTTTTTACTACTATAGTTTGAACTCTAGGTTTATGTATCTGAGTACACTGTAGCTGTCTTCAGACACACCAGAAGAGGGCATCGGATCCCATTACAGATGGTTGTGAGATACTATATGGTTGCTGGGAATTGAATTTAGGACCCCTGGAAGAGCAGTCAGTGCTCTTACCTGCTGAGCCATCTCTCTAGCTTCCAATCCCCCTACCCCTACCCCCCTCCCTTTTTTTTTTTTTTCCAGACTGGGTCTTTCTGTGTAGCCCTGAGTGTCCTGGAACTCACTGTATAAACCAGGCTGGCTTCAAAGTCACAAAGATGTTCATGGGTCAAATCATCAGGCTTGGTAGCAAATGCTCTTACCCACTGAGCCCTCTCCTTGGGCCCATGCTTCGCTACTGTAAGGCTATATCATTGAGATTAAGCAGTTCACAGCAGGTGGTAGAGCCTGGCTTTGAACTTCTTGCTTCTAATCCCCTATCTTATTTATTTATTTATTTATTTATTTATTTATTGTTGTTGTTTTTTCTAGACAGGTTTCTCTGTATAGCTCTGGCTGTCCTGGAACTCACTCTGTAGACCAGGCTGGCCTTGAACTCAGAAATCCACCTGCCTCTGCCTCCCGAGTGCTGGGATTAAAGACATACACCACCACTGCCTGGCGACCTTGAATTTCTGATGCCCCTGGATTAGTCTTGTGCTGAAGTGACAGGCGTGAGTTCATGTCACTGAGTGCGATCCTTTTGAAGTCACACAGGGGTTTACACTATTGGTGAACTCATACTGAACCCCTCCCCCATTGGTGTCTTTGAAAATCAGTTTAATTATCCAGTGCCAGCAAGATGGGTAACTTCCCACCACGCCCTGACAACTTTAGTTTGACCTCCAGAACCTCATCCATGGTGGAAGGAGAGAACAAATTACCACAAATTGTTGTGTAGATTCTTAACTACACAGTTTTCATGCCAGTATCCCTTAAAAATGTAATAGGTTTTTTTAAGTAATTTTTTTTAATTCTTGAGATAGGGTTTCTCTGTGTAACTCTGGCTGTCCTGGAACTCACTTTGTACACCAGGCTGGCCTCAAGCTCAGAGATCTGATGCCTCTGCCTCCCAGGTGGCTAGGATTAAAGGTGTTTGCCTATTAAAGACGTTTACCACTAGGCATAAAGTAACATTTTAAAATTCTTATGTATATGAATGTTTTGCCTGCATGTGTGAATGTGTACCACATGCAGGCCTGGTGAATTGAACAGGTCTTGTGGAAAGGCAGCTAGTGCTCTTAACCACTAGCCCTCCACAGATCTTTTTTTCTCCTGTTTGTTCATTCGTTCGTTGAGACAAGGTTTCCTGTGTAGCCCTGGCTGTCCAGGAATTCACTTTGTAGAGCAGGCTGGTCTCGAACTCAGAAAACTGCCTGCCTTTGACTCCTGAATACTGGGATTGAAGGTATATACTAGCACACCCTTTTCCTCAGACTACCAATTGACTAAAACCTATTGTTGGAGCCGCCTACTCCCTTTCCTCATCCTAGAGGTAATGCTCTCATCCATCAGTCACCTGCCTAGAAGCCAGGAGGAGCCCATGGAGAAGGAATAGGTCGAATTAGGTTCTAAAAAAGACATACAAAGTGGGTGAATAGACCAGTGAAATGGTTCGCCTTGCAAAACCCAAAAAGGACTGGTTTCCTTTTGGACATCTGGAGGAAACAGGTGGGAAGAAGGAGAATTCAAAAGCCAAATTAAGGTTCTGGATAGTTAGCCTCTTGTTACTAAGGCAACTGCATTGCTATAGCAACGTCAAAGTACAGCAAAAGTACCGCGTACCTTAGTCCCAGCTGGCCACTTCCGCGTGGATGCTGGAGGACCTCCGAGAAAGGCTCAAGAAGGCCGGATTGGCTGCCGCAGGAGCCAGTCAAATAAGCTCTAGTTTGTGGGCTAAGCGCACCAAGAAGGATGGAGAGCCCTTTTGACGCTTAAAAGGAACCACTTCCCCGGTTGGAGCATCCAGTAGACGTAGCTTCCAGGCGAGCCAATCAGCAGTGGTGTTGGGAAGGTGGAGGTAAGGGGGAGGGTGTTGTAGGGGCGGTCCAGGAGGCAGCGGGAGAGTCCAATAAAAAGCTCGCGTGCTCGAGGCTCCGTGCTGCCGTCCAATTGGCGTCTCTATTGGACGAGCCAATCAACAACGGCGCTGGTCTGGCGCGGGGTCAGAGCCGCGGAGGCGGAGCACGCGCTGCGGCAGGAGGGAAGATGGCGGACGAAGAGAAGCTGCCGCCCGGCTGGGAGAAGCGTATGAGTCGCAGCTCAGGTACCTCTTAGGGGTCGCCCAGGGCTCAGGGCGGGGCCTCGCGAGCTCGCGGAAGTTGGGCTCGAGCTCGTCGGAATAGGCGAGTCGCTTTAGCGTCCTGCCTCGGGCTTGGAGATCTGGCCTCCGCGGCATAACGGGCCCTGAAAGCCAGAAAGTGAGGCAGGAGGTGGGGCATGCACAGGCTCGCCCCGGTCCTCGCCCACCACTGGGCCCCGGTGCTCTGAGGTGAGGACGTTGCACCTCGGGGCTCCCTTGAGAGGAAGAGATCCGGACTCAGTGTAGGAGGGCGTGGGCCAGCCTGCTCTGGATTCTCGGGCAGCATCCGAGACACGTGCCCGCTCATTCCCCTATCGGGACCCTGCGACAGTGATGGCTCCTAACTAGGCCATTTCGTCTCTGGGTCAAGCATGGTGCCAAGCAAGCCCTTTGAAAGACTTCAAGTTCTTTCACAAGTCTACGCCGGCGTGGTCTCGCAGTCTCCCTCTCCCTCCCTCCTTCTTACCCCTCTCTGCCTCCTTCCCTCTCTCTCCCCCTCTCACTCCCTTCTCTCCCTCCCTCTCTCCCCCCACCCTCCTCTCCTCTCCTGTCTTCCTCTTTCTCTATCCCCAACTCCACCTCCACCTCCGTTTCTCCATCTCCGTCCGCCTCCTTTCTCTCTCCCTCTCATTTTCCTTGGCTCATTCCCTCCTCCTCCTCCTCTCTGTCGCTACCATCTTTCAAGAGAGGAATTGCTCTCATTTTTCAAGTGGGAGAAACTGAGGCCAGGACATGGAAAGAACTCTTCTGATGATGCAGTTCAGTTACTGGGAATGCCCTGGATTGCAATGATTTATTTTTTTATTTTTAATTTTTTTATATTTTTTTAATCCCAAGCGTCCCCTTCCCAGTGTCAGTGGCAACGCCTATAGTAGCCTACAAGCATCTCAGGTAGAGCCAGGGTCGCTGCAGCCTACACAGCTCATCAAAATTCTTAGTTAATAAGCATCAGGGTTCTGGACACTGCATTTGTTGGCTCTCTCTGAATTAACCCAGCTAGGTTTAATGTCATCCACTTTCCCCTTTTTTATCCAGGGTGGATGTGGAAAGGTATTAAAGCCTCATAAAGAAGGTTACTCTTAAATTCTTGTTCCCTCTGCTTGGCTGCAAGCACTTACCCATTGAGCCATTTTCTTTTTTTCCTTTGTAAGATGTGTGTGTGTGTGTGTGTGTGTGTGTGTGTAAAAGAGAGAGAGAGCGCGCGTGCTCAGATTAGTCTTGAACTTGCTACTTACCCTAGAATGACCTTGAATCTCTGGTGTTCTACTGGGATTATATCACACAGATTAGCTGAGGTAAGGTCTTGTTGTGTAACCCAAGCTGGCTTCCAATTCATGATCCTTCTGCTTCAGCCTCTCAGCACTGAGACTAAAGTTATATGCCTTTATGCCCAGCTCTGATATCCTGATTCTCTGGCCCCAGAGAGAAAGCTGAGGTTTAGGGAGATGGCCTGTTACGAAGGTTTTAGTTGGATTTATCCCCAGAGGCTTTGCTCCCGTCCAGGCTGCTCCATTCCTAGAGTGGGGTTGTGACCTCTAGTATAAACTTGTTTCTAGCCGGCATGCCCCTGTATTTCCAGCACTTAGGCAGACACAGGAGGAGATCTAGTTCATGGTTATCCTGGGCTACATAAACTTTTTTTTTAAATATGTGTATGGGCATTGGGCTTGCATGTGTATTCCATATGGGTACAGTACCCACTGAGAAGCCTGAGGATGGCGCTAGGTACCTTTGGACGGTTGAACCCCAGTCTGATAGAAGGAAGACAGCTGGTGCTGTTAGTCTCAGCCGTCTATCCAGCCCCCATAGTGAAACTCACACACACACACACACACACACACACACACCCTACTCCTGCCCTCTGCCTGGCTGTGGACCAACTCTTGCCATTTGTTCTCAGTAGGACTGTGAAAGCCCCTCTTTCGTAGGTAACACCCCGTCCTCCTCTGATGTAACCCACATAGACTCTCTGCCCTTGAGGTGACCCAGAATCCACTGGGTCCTTCCTTCAAGCTTCTCCCATAACTCCCTCCTCTTCTTTTCTCTTTCACTTTTTTGAGACAGTCCTGCAAACTTACCTTGACTGGCTCCACACTGTAGACATCCATCCTCCTGCCTCAGCCTCCCTAGTGCTAGGCACACAGTGTGCTCCACTAAGCCGGGTTTTTCTCTGGAGTTTTTGATTTGCCATCTCCTTTATACTCCTCACTGTCACTCAGATGACATCAGATCTGAGTAATGCTGCTCCCTTGCTCCCTGACTCGGGCCACCAGTTGCAGGGGTTAAGAAGAGAGCTTTGGGATGTCTATCTCTGTCCGTGCGAAAGGCACAATGGCTGCTGCTGAGAGCTGAGCTGGAGGAGGCAGTGCCTGGGCTTGGTTTGGAATGGAGCAGTGACTTAAAACAGTTACACTCTATCTTTTGGTGATATGGGATCCTGGGGCTTGAACCTAGAATCTCACAAATGCCAAGCAAGCACTGAACCAGTGAGCTAGATCCTCAGCCCATGCTATTTGTTTGTTATGTATGTTTGGAATTGGGTCCCATGTAGCCAAGGCTATTCTCAAACTATAGCTGAGGATGCTTTTGAAAATCTGGTCAAGGTGGCATCATGCCGTGGTGTACATGTTGAGGGTCAGAGGACATCTTAAGGCTGATGGTTCTCTCCTTCCACTTGGCGAGTTCCTGGCGATCAACCTGCCAAGCCATCTCAAAGGCCTGGAAGCTGTTTTATCCGGTTTGCTGGTTTAGTGTCTGTCTGGTACCAGCTAAATCATTAGCACCTCCGGACGAGTCCTGATGGGGACAGCATCCTCCCAAACCTGTAGCATGGAGTAGAACAGGAAATGGATCTGCTAAAGAACGTGCCTCCCAAGCTGGTCCTCATCCTGGCTCTTGGGATAGAGTCTCCCTCCACCCAGCCCCAGCTGAAGTAGACACTGTTCTCCCCCAGGCCGAGTATACTACTTCAATCACATCACCAATGCCAGCCAGTGGGAGCGGCCCAGCGGTGGAAGCACTGTTGGAGGCAGCAGCAAGAATGGCCAGGGTGAGCCTGCCAGGGTGCGCTGCTCACACCTGCTGGTGAAGCACAGCCAATCTCGGAGGCCCTCATCCTGGAGGCAGGAAAAGATCACCAGGACCAAGGAGGAGGCCCTGGAGCTGATCAATGGTGAGTAGGAAGAAGGGAGCGGGGGCTTGTTGGAGGTCCTCTCAACTGGGCCAGAAGGGCTATCTCAGTTTCTTTTCCTGTTCTGTGACAAAATACTCTGAAAAGAGCCAACGAGAGGGTTTAGCAGACAAAGGCACTTGCTGCTAAAGCTGAGGGCCTAAGTTCCATTCTGGGAATACATGTGGTGGAGAGAGCTCACTCCTGGGGGTTTTCTGTTGCCCACCAGCCCTCCACAGCATGTGTGCTTTCCTGTTCCAATAAAAAGTAAAGGTTTTTTTGTTTGTTTGCTTTTTGTTGTTGTTGTTGTTTTAAGATTTATTTATTTTATGTGTATGAGTACACTGTAGCTGTCTTCAAACACACCAGAAGAGAGCACTGGATTCCATTACAGATGATTGTGAGCCACCATGTGGTTGCTGGAAATTGAACTCAGGACCTCTGGAAGAGCAGTCTGTGCTCATAACTGCTGACCTATCTCTCCAGCCCATAAGTAAAGTTTTTAAATGAGGTGTTTTTGTTTTTAACAACTAAGCAGTTTAATACAGAAAAGTTTGTTTGGGCTCATGTCACAGTTCCAGGTCACAGTTCATCACAGCAGGAAGGTCATAGTGAAGGAGCAGGTCATATTACAACATTGTCAGGGACAAAGAACAAGAGCTGGGCTAGTGCTCAGCTCGCCTTCTCTGGTTTTTAGAAGAGACTCTCCCAGCAACCATCTTCCAGGTTATTCTAGATCCTGTCAGGTTGACAATAAGCATTATCACAGGGGCCTTGTAGACATCCCACCAGACCCTGTACCCAGTCTGCTGTGTTAGCTTGCTTACCTAACTTACAGGGAGCCTTGGCTTTAGTCTCTAGTACCCTGTGAACTTGGCACGGTCATGAAAACCTGAAATCTCTTCATGGAGATAGAGACAGAAGGATCAGAGGTTCAGGATTGGGCTAGGAAGACTGCTCAGTGGGCAAAGGCACTTGCCACCAAACTTGAGGGCCTGAACTTAGTTCCTGGGACCTACATAGTGGAAGAAGAGAACTTACTCCCTCAAGCAGTATTCTAACCCCAGTAAAACACTGTGGCTCATATGCACAAATAAGTGCTTTTTTTAAAAACCCCTAGGTCCTACAAACTGAGTTCCAGGCCACTTGACGACCTTATCTTGAAAAGAAGTGCCTCAATTGGGATGAGCTCGGCCCATGCAGGCCCCCACTCTTTCCTTTCTGCTTGCCCTTTGGAGTGGCCAGGTCTAGAAAGTCTGCACCCTGGTTAGATGGTAGTAGTGTTTGGTGAGCCTTGTGATCTGGGAGATTCGGAGCCTCACTCAAGACTCAGTACTCTTGTGTAAAATGAGCATTAATACATACTTACCCCAGGGGCCATGGTAGCAATGCAGTGATGGGAGGCAGTCGTGCTCAGTGGGAGCCATCCCTAATGATGTTGTCATCAGGGAGAGGCCTGGGCATCTGGGTGGGTCTGGCAATAGACCAGGGATTGGTAAGCACAGAGCTGGCTCTGTAGAGGATGAAGTAATGGGTGTTTTGCCTGCATGTGTGTATGTGCAGCATGTGTGTGTCTGGTGTCAGAGGAGGCTAGAAGGCATCAGTCAGGTTCCCTAAAATTGGTGTTAGGTTTGTCAGGTACTATGTGGATGCTGCAAACTAAACCCAGGGTTTTCTGTAAACATAGCCTGTGCTCTTAACTTCTCATCTGTCTTTTCAGCTGTATGTATATGGGAATACACATGTTCACGTGTGGATGTCAAAGGACAATTCTTAGGGGTGGGCTTTGACCCACTATGTGAGTCCTGGGGATTGAACTCAGATCATCAGGCTTGGCAGCAAGTGAAGTCACCTGCTAAGCCATCTTGCTGGCCCTTTGTGTGATGTGCTTAGATTATTTTATGTATGTGAGTGCCTGCATGTATGTATATACACCACATGAATGCCTGCTGCCCATACGGGCCACAAGAGGACATCAGATCCCCAGGAACTAGAGTTATAGGTGGTTGTGAGCTGCCATATGTATGCTGTAAGCCAAACCTGGGTCCTTAGGAAGAGCCAGCCAGTGCTCTTAAACACTGGCCCAGCTCTCCAGTTTGTTTGGTTTTTATTGAGAACACTGGTTCGACTTGAACCCAGAGCTTAATTGCAAGGGTATCAGGTGACAGTAATGGGAGCAGTATCTGCCCTAGCTGCTAGCCTTGGCCTGGAGGTACCATTAGTTCCCTTTGTGCCTTGAGGAGACAGACTGCCTGTTTTGGAAGCAGCACCTCTGCATCCCTGCGACAGCTCCTTTTCCAGCACTGGCTCCTCTACAGCTGCTGGAAAGCAGCCAGAAGAAACCTGAAGCTCAGCGGGCATCATTGCCATGTCCTTGTCTGAGGCGGCCGAGCTATGGACAGACCCTGGCTCCCTGTCCCATGTTGCTTTGCTCCTATTCATCCAGATCCTTAGAATCCAGGGAGGCTCAGAACCAGAGTATGAGCAGCACCCTTTCCAGGCTTCAAAGATGAGCCACCTCCTCTGGCTGAGTCATGTCCATCCAGCCTGGTGGTCTATGGCCATGTCCCTGGGTCCCTCCTGCTGGGTCTTGGGTCTTCCCCCAACCAGATGCTATGCTTCTCCTGTGGGCCACCTGTGATCTGAGAGGGATTATCTAAAAATTTTTAGGTTGAAAACCACCCTTTTGATTCATTCTGTGCCTTAGTCTGCGGCGACGCAATACGACAAGCTTTGTAGCTTAGTTTCTTTCTCACAGTTCTAGAAAATCTATGCCTCATGTTTTCCCCTAGAGTCACTCTCAAAAACCAGCCACCAGCAAACCTGCGTCTTTCTCACTCTCCCCTGGAGGTCCCTGGTGAGATTGCTCTTCTGGGCTTGCAGATAGCTGCTTCTGTTGTGTCCTTTGGTGACCTTGGCTGTCTTTTGGTTTGGTTTGGTTTTTTTGAAACAGGGTTTCTCTGCATGGCCCTGGCTGTCCTGGAACTCTCTGTAGAGTAGGCTGGACTCAAACTCAGAGATCAGGTTTCTTCATAGTGCATATTGGGACACTAGCATGCAGCCCATAGCAGAAGAGTGAGCATTTATATCTGTCAAGGGTTTGCTCTACATCAGCTTTGACTATAGCAGTCATTCATTCATCCCTCAGAATAACCCTCTGAAGTGAGAACTCCCATTAGCCCAGGACATTCTTTTCTTTTACACTTGTTTATTTGTATGTGAGCAGGCATGTGGAGGTTGGAGGACAACCTGCAGGGAGAGTTGTTGGTTTTCCGGTTCCTAAGGATAGAGCTCAAATACTTAGGGATGGCACAAGCACCTTTACCCACTGAACCATCTCCCCGGCTGCCAATTGCCCCAATTCATAGGCCAGTCATTTCATGAGGCTCCTAAAGAAGAATCCCTTTCCCAAGGCCATTGGATATTGGATACTCATAAGGCTGGGGAACCACAGAGCAGGGTCAGATCCCAGCAACTGGAGTCTAAAGCTGGGCCTGCCACTCTCCTGAACCTCAGGGACTGCTGAACCCACACATGTCTGCAGAGATGGAAGTTCAACTATTATGCTTGCTGTCTAGGGGGCTCCTGGACACCTTTGTCTTAGCCACTGCTCCACTGTTCCATTGCTGTGAAGAGACACCATGGTGAAGGCATCTCTTATAAAGGAAGCAGTTAATTGGGGCTAGCTTTCCATTTCAGAGGTTAGTCCATTATCACCATGGCAGGGAGCATGGTGGCACAAATGGCACTGGAGAAGTAGTTGGGAGCTTTACATCCTGATCCACAGACAGGCAGAGAGAAACACTGGGCCTGGTGTTGGTGTTTGAAATCTCAGCCCATCCCTAGTGACACACTTCTTACAGTAAGGCCGCACCTACTAATCCTTTTCAAACAGTTCCATTCCTTGGTGACTAAGCATTCAAATATATGAGCCTATGGGGCCATTTGTATTCAAACTCCTACAACCTCAAAGCAAATAGAAGGCCCTGTTCCCGTCTGGGAGCTCTGGAGAGGTTGTTTCAAGAGGCAGACCCAGAGTCCTGGCTGGGATGCTATTGGCCAGGCACTCAGAAGAGTTGTTTCTTCCCCACCTCCCATTGAGGCTGTGATTTGTCCTAGAGAAAGCCCCAGGAGTCTGGCCTCAGCTCTGAATACAGAGGTCCAGGCAACAAAAAGCGAGAAATAGCAGTGTCTGTCTGAAGAATAGTTATAGGTCTTCATCTCCTTCCTTATGGATAGTTTCTGCTTCATTTATTCGTTAATTCATTAGCTACCAGGAATTCCTGCCTTGTGCACAGGTCTAGACACAGAAGTGGAGAACATTGGTAAATGAGGGCTCCTGGCTGGATTTCTTTTTTGAGACAGTATCTACGCCTCGGTGTCCTGAGTGCTAGGATTATAGGGAATGTATCATCCAGCTCAATGCTTTCTTTATTAAATGGCTATAGCTCGACAGTGTGTATGTAAGAAGCCCTCTGGCTATCCCATCTACGTCTCCCTATCGCCATGGCTACATCTAGGTGACACTGCCTCAGGGCTAGAGCTGGGTAAGATTCCTGGGTAGATCCTTTGATCCCCACAGAACACAACCAGACAGCCAGGGAGATGAGAATCAGGAATTTACCAGGTCAAGGTTACCGATATGATTCGTTCTGTACAAGGAGACTCTTGATACCAAGGGTGGTTTCCAGACAAGTCACCAGGATATACAAGTCAAACCACATGGCCCTGTGTATCTCTGACAGACTCTAGGCAGTGGTTTGTGGTGAAAGCCTGTTCTGACCAAGGCAGAACAGAGGGGAGTTGGGGAGCCCTTGATAGGCAGGTGTGCCCTGGCAGGTTATAGACCAAACACCAAGGTAACTACCATGTGGTGCATTCAGATGGGGGTGACTCCTGGGCTGTGCCTGCCCTGTGTCTGGCGGGAATTGGTACCCTACAGGAACCTGAGACCCAGAGCCCTCTGGAAGTGGCTGGGTTCCCGGCCCCCAAGGCACTGGTTGTAGCAGCTAGTAACAGTATTTGTCGTGCAGGCACCAGTTGGGACCTTCAGTGATGTGCACAC
Organism: Rhynchomys soricoides; assembly: GCA_019843965.1. Taxonomy (NCBI): domain Eukaryota; kingdom Metazoa; phylum Chordata; class Mammalia; order Rodentia; family Muridae; genus Rhynchomys; species Rhynchomys soricoides. Next base: position 399,662 of record JADRCH010000163.1, read on the forward strand.
TGAGCAGCGCACGCCTGTTCAGAAGCCTCTCCAGTTCAAGTGGGAAGTGTGGGTGGAGGTCCAACAGCAGCTGTGTCAGCCACCCTCCTAGCAGCAGAGATCCTTGTGGAGCCTCATGCAGAATGCATGGCTGGGACCAGTACTCCAGGAGTTGAAGCAGAAAGGTTGAGGATTCAGGGATAGCCTGAGCTGTATAGGAGGCTCTGTCTCAGAAATAAAAGGACAGCGTCCTTTCCAGGCTGGCTGGGGAAACTGAGAGCTGCTCAGGTCAGAGTGGCTGCCCTGGGAGTCTGTGTGCTGTGGCTACAAGTTAGGCAGAAGTTGGGGACAGCATGGGCTGTCTTTTGTCTGCGTCAAAGGTTTTCTTGCCCACCTTGGGTGCTATATAGACCCAGGTACCTGGCAGTCTGACCTAGCACATGTCTGTGAGTGTGCATAACACAGTCTCACATGCATCCACATGCATGTCACTGTGCTCCCAAGGTGGGAGGTATACTGTGTTCTTACCCCCCTGGGCCTAGGTCCTTTAAACTTTTTCGTTGTTTGTCTGACTTTGTTTTGTTTTGGTGGGGGTTTGGTAAGAGTGTATGAAGGTCAGAGGACACAACTCGCAGAAGTTGATTCTTTTACTATTGTAGGTCCTGGGGATAGAACTCGGGTAGTCAGGCTTTGTGACAAGTGATTTTTTGTTGTTATTGTTTTGAGGCTTTGCTTCAGTCGTTACTCACCTTCTTCCCAGCAGCCCTGGCTTCCTAACCCCACAGGAGAGTCACGGCCCAGTAGAGCCGCTTAAATGTCTTCTGGGCTCTGCCAATACAGTGTGGTACCTTGCCTATGGGACCATTGTACAGGCGCTCACGCACAGCCCTTACAGCCTCACCTCAATGTCTTTTCAAAATGTCCTAGTGAGTACTCTGCTGTGCCTCCTGTATTGCACAGGTGGGGACTCCTGCTGCCCACAGCTGAAGATGTCACCAGCTCCTGTGCAGGGCTGCATGCTGGCTACCTGCGGGTCTCCAGAGCCTTGACATTGCTCCAGGAGCAGGGGTAGGCAGTCATCTGCTGTGAGGTTCCAGCTCTGTGTCCAGGCCTGAAAAGAGTTCACTGTGTGTGTGTGGGTGCTTACATTCTTGTGCACCTATGGATGACTAGCCTGGCTATTCAAGGCATATTATGGCCATAGGTGCATGGGGATGGGCGACAGGTTTGCACCCTGGGGACATGCATGTGGGAGGACTGTCTTCATGGGTGCACATAATAAGAGCACATGATAAGGGTGTGGTTGCCCAGGCATGAGGGTATGGGAGGTGTTGTGGGTGGTGTCAGCATAACCTTGTAAGGAACAAGGTGCACAGGTCAGGCAGGTCTGGCCCAGCTCCCAGGAGTGTCCAGTTCCTCCTGCATCCTGTCTGGCCTGAATGTATCTGATGTGGGGCTCTTCCCTTGTATCCCTACAGGCTACATCCAGAAGATTAAGTCAGGGGAGGAAGACTTTGAATCTCTGGCCTCACAGTTCAGTGATTGCAGCTCTGCCAAAGCCAGGGGAGACCTGGGTGCCTTCAGCAGAGGTAGGCAAGAGTAGATGACACCACACCCAGTACCTTCCCTTCAGTGTTCTAGATGGAAGGGCCAGAGAAGGGAGGGATGACTCTCCTGCAAAGGCCTTCCGGTCCACCAGGTGGCAGCACAGGCCTCCTCAGGCTTCCTGGCCTGTGTGTTTGTGGTGTTTGGTTTTTTTTGTTGTTGTTTTGGGTTTTTTTTGTTTTGTTTTGTTTTGTTTTTTGGGGGGGTACTGCAAAAGGGATATAAAACCTCCTTGGTGTCTTTCCTCCCATGATCATTGTTCCCCTCCCAGGCCCATCAAGGTGACTCTGTTTTGTCATTGGCATCTTCTGATAGAGCTATAGAAAAGGATCCCTGAGAACTCCAGCACAGTCCCCCAGAATCACACTCTTCCCCCTTTGGCAGGTGGGGAAAATGAGCAAGGGAGGTAACCCAGAGCTCAGACCTGTCTGCCAAGAGCAAAGGAAATTAAATCCCTTCTTCCTCCTTCCTCCCTCCTCCTTCTTCTTCCTCCCTCCTCCCT